>QEOT01000086.1:123172-153281 GCA_003123785.1 Pterocarya stenoptera | reverse complement strand
TAAACAAATAATCTCCCCCTAGGGTAATTGCCAAAAAATCTGAAAGAAATGTCTAAGGGTCCTATTTATAATGGTTAGAACTTGGAAACCTCCAAAAGGTCCCTTGAAAATAATTAAATAAATAAAATAAGAAATAAAGCAATAAGATAGTTGTGGTTGGGCCAAGGTGGCCTGTGGCATGCTAAGGCCCATGGGTGGGCCATGGTAAGTCATGGTTGGCATGGGGTCGTGCATGGCTAGTTGATGGGCATGGTAGGGGCCACGCATGGGTTGGCTGGATGGCACGGCAGGGTGTCGTGCATAGCCTGTTTATGGGCGTGGCAGGGAGCCACACATAGGCCTGCTGGGTGGCACGGCATAGTGTCGTGCATGGCTGCTGCATGGCCCAGGCTGGTGGCCTGGTTGTTGAGGCTGCAAGGCATGGGCTGGGGCCATGTGCTGGATGGCATGCCACTAACCTTGTTGGTGTGCGGCATGGGGATTGTAGGGCTGTGCGTGCGCCTGGGTGTGCACAAGGCCTTGCGGTGCAAGTGTATGCACATGCCTGGGCTGCGCACGGCCACTAACCTCGCTGGGCCTGTGGCCTGGCATGCACATGGGCATGCACATACTGGCCTACATGCTGGGTGCCCTGTGCTTGTCAAGGCATGGGCCAAGGCATGCGTGCGGTTTGTCCATGGGCATGCTAGGCGTCCCGTGCGTGACAAGGCACGGGACAAGGCATGCTGGTGGGCTGATCAACGGGCATGTCCCCGACATGGTTAGGACATGTGCGGCACGTCTAGAGGCAACTTCTCTAGGGGCTCTAACAAAACATCAAAGGGATGCAGCAGATCAAAGTGGTTTGGAAGATGATTCCTATATACATCTTGTGGTGTTTGTGGTAGGAGCTAAACGAGCGGATGTTCGAGGACAAGGAGAGATCGGTGGATGAGTTAAAAGTTTTATATTTTAGAACTCTTTGTACTTGGGCTATTGCTGTAGACTTTGATGGCATGGACCTACATGATTTCCTTGCTTCTAATGCGCCTACTTAGCTAGGGCATAGGAGTTTTTGTAATTGGCATTTTGCCCATTCTTTTGTTAATAAAAGGTGTTTTAATTATTAAAAAAAAAAACTTATCTTTCCCTTTCTTAATGGCCAGCACACATGCAGGTTTGCACTGATCCACTGTTTGTGCCTACAAGGGGAACCACTTTACTTATCATAATATACTATGGTGGGTCACGCTTAGGTCCGGGGCTTGCACATCCACCCATAACTGCATTGATACCATGCATCTCTTAAGGCGATTCTTAAAACTTTTTTCATAACTTGTCTTTTATCTTTCTTACCATGAAGCATGTAGAACACATAATGACATAGCAATTGTAATCATAAATGAAAACATATCATGATGCATGTAAAACATTTGGTAACATGACATTGAAACTCACTTTCATCATATCAGAATTTGGTATGTAAAAATGAGCTTTCAATAAAGGGCCATCCACACATAATACGTTAAAAAATTGTTTACCATACATGTAAGGGTACGATTATGCTACTTACCTCTTTGCTTCAAACAATAACAAATGCGTCAATAATCACCTACTTGAAGTTGCTGGAAAATGGTTGGACTTGATAGTGTGAGGCTGGTTCCCTTTTTTCGATCTCCTGAAATTGCAGCATTTATCTAGGGTTAGGGATTGGTTTTCTTGAATAACATCACTTGACATTGCTATAAACACTTTCCAGACTTACAGCAGCCTCTGTTTTGTCTAGTTTTCAGGCCAAACAGTCCTTTTAATGAGACCTGAAAAACCTAACAATAGGGCTGTACGAATTTAACTCAGTTCGTTTTGAGAAGGGGTTCTAAGAATCCTAATGGCTAGGAGTTCTAGGGTAAATATGTTGCTATTCTTTGGATCCATTTAGGAGTCATAAATGGGGCTGGTTTCCAATTATCATGAATTTAACAGCCAAAAATCAAATGGGCTTTGGCTAGAAAATACTTGGGGCTTATCCATCCANTTTCCAATTATCATGAATTTAACAGCCAAAAATCAAATGGGCTTTGGCTAGAAAATACTTGGGGCTTATCCATCCATATATGGGGCCTAATGGGTTGAACCTACTCCATTTTGAATCTAGGTTCATAATTTCATATCCAATCCTATCTGCTCAATACTAGATCCTCAAATAATAAAGCCTAAAAAAATTAGGCCTGTTTTCCAAACTTATGAAGCCTAAAAGAATTTTGGCCTTATGTAAGATTTGNATATATGGGGCCTAATGGGTTGAACCTACTCCATTTTGAATCTAGGTTCATAATTTCATATCCAATCCTATCTGCTCAATACTAGATCCTCAAATAATAAAGCCTAGAAAAATTAGGCCTGTTTTCCAAACTTATGAAGCCTAAAAGAATTTTGGCCTTATGTAAGATTTGAGCGGTAATGACGTATGGCAGCTTGCATTTGCAATTCTCCTTGTACTACCGTTCATTGTTAGCTATAAATAGATAGAACTAGTAGAAGAGGATGATTCCTCTCTCAATAAATAGTATTACTCAACATTTCCTTCTGCCAATGGGCTCCTTCCATAAATGGTACCTCCGTCCCTTGCAAGAATTACTCGAGAAGTCATGGGTCTACAGACTAGCCGGATGGTGGTGCAACTTTTTTTTTCTTTTTTGATAAGAATAATGGTGGTGCAACTTTTAAATGAAAAGAATAATGTTTTCCTGCTGTGGCTTTAGCACGCAATTCCAGTAAATGGGATGAAAGGCTTTGGTTAACATGTTTTTTTACTCTTCAAATACGAAGTCTTATTGCACCACCGGTGGGGCTTTGTAATACCCCAGATTCTGTGGAAGGCACAGGAGAAGTTCTTGCACTTTGTAATAATTTTAAGGGACTCTGATTGTAATATTGGCTCGTCCGTTTGGATTATAGGCTCAAGTGTGGCTTGGGCCTTTATTTGGGTTGTTACAAATGGTATCAAAGCCAAACAAACCAAAAGCGTGGGACTTAATCTGTGCCAGCTATACAATTGAATGGACTGATGAGGACTTATGACTTAATCAGGGGGAGATTGTGATACCTCAGATTGAGTATAGGAACGTGGTGAATAGGATCCCACATCACTTGGGTGGGAGGGGGTTCTTGCTCTTTATGATGATTTCAAGAGATTCAAATTGTAACACTGAATAGTCCTGTTCGAGTATAGGTCCAGATCTGGCTCGGGCCCTTTCATGGGTTGGCTACATGGTTACAACTCAGAAGAAAAAGGGTGGTGCCAAATGTTACAAGCCAGTTCTCTGAATTCGACTCGTCACGTTTGATATTTTTGAGTATTCATTATGTTCACCTCTTCTCTTTCGGTTCTATATGCATCAGTTGAATTATAGCTTTCTCATAGCTTTTGTATCAGAGGTATGGACTGAGAATTTACTGATATTTGTTTTCACAATATCGCCACGCAGACCTTTGAAGCAAGTGACAAAGGATTTGGCTTAACATTTTTATTGAGGTATGTTTTACAAGCCTATGGGCAGATTGACACTGCCCATTATCACTATACCAGGGGTTCAATGCTTGGGGATTTCATTCCTCTACTGGGATTATAGTGCACTTTCCAAATTCATCAGGCTTATGAACTGAGAGTGCTCATATTTGTTTTCACAATATCGCCAAGCAGACCTTTGAAGAAAGTGATGAAGGATTTGGCTTAAAAATTTACTGAGGTGTCTTTTACAAGCCTATTGGCATAACGACACTGGCCACGGTCACTAAACCAAGGGGTTCAATGCTTGGGGATTTGATTCCCCTACTGGGATGATGGTGCCCTTTTTCATATTGTCTTGAAAAGAATTGAAAAACAAAAAAGGAAAAAAGAAAAAAGAAAAATGTGCATATAGGTTCATCTATGCACTACTTTTTGTGTAGTTTGATTGATTTATCTGCTGGTACCATAATCCTGATTACAAGAAACTTTCATTTGCTTCAGATTTTGTAATTTTTGCGTGCTGTGTTTCTTTTGTCTTGTCTTTTTCTCCCCTTTTCTTGGTCTTCTTTTCTTCAGTGATGGCTTGTTCCTAGCAAGTCTGCAAGTTATATTATCTGGAACAATGGTGCACCAATGACATTATAATAGGGTTAGTTTATACTCTTGATCTCTGCTAGTTTATTTATCTGTTGAGGGCTTTGAGGAATTTTATAATAGGTTTGATAATTTCTGATGTCTACTAATACGATAACTCATGATCTTCAAGTGAGGTACAACCAGTGTAGCCTGTATTCATCTTTGGAAGGATGCTCATTTCAAATGGTTTATTGTAAAACTTACACTACATTCGGTGCAGGTTGGTGTTAGTATTCTGCCATATTTTGCTGCAAGCGTATTCTACCCAGATGTGTAAAGTAGGAGAGGTACTGAAGAAAGATTATGAGAAAGAGATATTCTATGGAATTGGATTGGCAATTAATCCTCTATTTGATTCTTGGTGTGCCATGCTTTAGAGGTTGTATTGTAGGTTAACGAGCGTGAGAACTGGTGCAAAAATGGTCTCTTTTGAAATCCTTGGATTGTAGAGCAGAAGAAATTATAAAAAAGTAATGGACTGCTCTATATTTTAGTTTATTCTATTTTACAACTGTTGAGCTTTTGGAAGTTAGTTCAGACATTGAGATTTGTCAAGTATTATTTAGAACACCCCCCCTTCCCTTGTAATTTCCCAAGTTTTTACCAAGTAATTAGATTTTTGTTATTTGCATAAAGTGGATATTTTATAAGATATCATGAATCCAGTTGCATCAACAACATGTTTGATTCGTTTATACATTAATCTGTCATATCCTTGAAGCTTGTTGCATGGAACTGTCAGTGCCTTGCTCGACCCTCAACTGCCCGTGTTTTGCTAGTCATTATCAGAGCTTGACCCGAATGCTCTATTTTTTTTTTTTTTTTTAAAACCATTATCTCAAAAGAGAAAGCACACGACATTCTCGAGAGCATCATGTTTGTCCTTTTTATTTTTTATTTTATTTTCTTTTATTTTAGTATATGCTTCACAGTCTATTAAAGAAGGTGGCTTGATGTTGGCAAGTTGGTCACGACTCCATTTTGATGTGCTTCATGTCTCTAGCATTGTTGTGTTACAATCATAAACAGATTATACAATTATACAAAAGTAAATATATAAACTGGCATGATTCCTTATGATTAGGTTAGATTTACTTTACAATAGAAGTAACTTTACAATCTATCGTATCATATCGAGTTATATCAATTTGTGGTTTTTCATTTATGGGATCTCTTTATGGTTAAAGCATTTCTCAATTCTTAATGTTAGTGTATAATGGTGTGGGATCTTTCTATTTTATGTTTCTTTGTTCTATGGCCCAAACAAATGGAGGTTAAAATATTTCTAAGAAAACATGAAGAAATATGTTATACTGGTTTGTTTGTTTTCATAATTCATCTCAATTCATTTTATTTCATTTAATTTTTATAATTTTTTCAAATTTTTACACAAAATAAAATAAACAATTCAACTTTTTTAAATTTCAAGATAAAAATAATACTAAAAATATATATTGTAATAATATTTAATTTAATTTTTAATTTTAATCTCAACTCATCTGTAAAAACAAACAAGGCCAAATGGAGGATAAATAAATGGATAAGTTCATACAAATGGATAAGTCCATACAAATGGGTAAGTCCACGAGTTATAATTTTGTTTACGAATGTGGTTTAGATAATGATTTTTGAAGGTTTTAAGGATCTAATATTTTTAGAAGCTAAATTGAAATCTATCGAATAATTTTAATTTAGCTCATAGGCCTAAAAGTTTATTTTAAGGCTAGTTAATATGCAGTTGATCATTCTGGATAGCATTAGTGGGCTAATAATTTTGGAAAGTCAATTGAGATTTATTAGATAATATTAAATATGTGGCACCCCGTCCCTCATAAAAGACTAGGTGGGGTATCGTGGTGTCAAGGATGCTAGCAAACTGGTCAACACCCAGAAGAATGGTCAGACGTGTTAGTAATCCAGAAGAAAGTACACGTGTATGAAGTTGGTTCAATCACAACAAAAATATAAATGGGACACAGTGAGTTATCAATGTGATTAAGTATGTATGTATAGAATCTAAATTTCATAAAAAGGGACTTCTTGCCTTTCATATCCTCAAAACATTACATTGTTCAATAACACATAGGGTTAGTCGCCACAAGCAGTCAACTAAGTTACAAATGAGCACCCAACTCGATTGTGAACATCAGGTACAGGGTAGCTATGACGAATACTAATTATAAGACGGTCCTAGTCTCCTAGGTCAAGACTCAAGCGAGCTTAACTCCTTTTCCTCAGGCATCATACCGGGGTTTGAACTTGCATCAAAATCTATGGTTCCGAAATAAAACCATAGGTAAGTTAAACAGTTATGACAAGAAGTTAATGAAAGAAAATGCTATGAGAGATGCAATGAAAATATTTCATGTAAATATTGGAAGTACGTGTAAGTGCATGGGGAGGTATCGCCCTCTCTTTTGCAGATTTGTGTATCCTTAGAATACCTGGCGAGGAATAATACTCTTAGTAAAAGCATATCTATATAACTTGATAAGGAATTACCCTATCAAAACGTAGCCCTCTATTTATACAAAATAGATGAAACCTCAATAATACTTTTATGGCGAGGGGTTACTCATCTCCATGTAATAGAAAAACTTGTAAAAACTAGTATTAGGTCAAGTATCGTTCTATGCTCATATGCATTCCACCATTGCTCATAGGCACACACTTAAACTTATTGCCCCTAGGATACTACTCTATCCTATCACAACCGACTCGAAGACACCATCACGTGATATGTCATGGGATCCCATATCTCGACTATCAATCACGGAATAGTCTTGGGGAATTCTTCGTCCTGTACCATGATGATACACTCTCACTAACTTCACACACACACAGAGGTATCCAAGCTCCCACAAGATATTGCCATCAATAGTAGAAAACAATTAAAAGTACCGAAAACGTTAAAAACATCAGAAATCAACAAGTAAATATAATTAGAAAAATAATGCTAAAAATATTTATTTTATGCTCGTAGAAGTAGGAAAATAAGGTTGTTCTTCCTTGAAGAATGTGCACTTTGGACTTGTATTAATTTCAAAAGGAATGGTTAAGCAAGTAGAAGAACAAATCCTTACATCCTTGTTGTGGAAGCGAAATTTTGGGAAATGCTTTATACATATATCGTGTGGTTTATGAGTTTTGAAAATCAAATGTGAGCATTCTTGAGCCCATAATTTAAATGTCTTTGTGGTATGTTTACATCTCTCATGGTGTGATGTCTTTGTGGAGGCCTTGTGGTTGGATGGTCATTAGTTTGCATTTTGTTGTGTTAGGGAGATAACTTTTGATTATACAGAAACTTTAAATATAATCGTATCTTTTTTTTTTTTTTTTTGATAATTTTTATTGGGATTCTAGTTGGTTTGAGGTTGTTTGTAATATTCACTGTTGGTAAACAACTTGGACATTATATACTTTAAATAGGGAGGAGGGACTCTAATGAATTAAAAATGGGACTATCATGTCCATTTGTAGTTTTGGATTCGCGGCATTATAGTCTACATTTAACCATGTATGACAATATGAAATCTCATCATTACAGATCATAGCAACATGTGATCACATCAATGTAAAACATCTTATCGCAAATATTCAATAAACCTAAGGTTCCGAAGTACTGTGGGTTTGACAAGATTATTGGGCTTATGAACCAAAAAACATATGGCTTATGGGTCCAATGACATATCTATTCATTAAATATCCTATGGGCTTTTTAAATCCTTTCCCAACCATAACAAATTTTGGTCCAATTCTTATTCCAATAAATACCCTATATATGGGCTTTTTAAATATACGGACCAATGGGCCTAATAAAATTATCATTTATCTATTCCTATTGAAATTGGTCCGAGTTGTTACGTGTAGTATTTTTCTAACTTAGTTTTTATTTTCTATCTTTTTCGTCATCTTAAATCCTTAAGTATTTTGTAAGTCTAATTATCAAAATTTTGAATGCCGTTTCAGTTAAGGTATTGGAATGAAATATTTTAATATTAGTATTGTTTCGGATACCATTTCAAGATAGTCTATATATAGATAAATTAATTATATATATAAATTATATTTCAAAATAATATTAATGTAAGTCTTAAAAAATTGAAATATATATTTATAAAATTCAATAATACTTTTAAGTTCTTAATTCAACTATTAAAAAAATAATCATTCATCTTCATCACGAAAAGGGGAGTAGAAATTTGATTTTCACTCCTCGAGAAAATGGGATTAAAAAAAGTTAAGAAAATAATATTCAGATGTGGGAATTGAAGTAAAAATTACAAAAATACACTAAAAATACAAAAATATAAAATTTCGGCTAGCACACTGAAAACTGTCCGGTACACTGAAAATTGGTTAGTATTAACAGAAACACACCGAAATGGTCGGTATTTGATCCGGTAAGAAACACTAATCTTCCCCATGTCGGTTACTGGTTCAGCACGGTAAATACCGATATCGGCCTGATCAGCACGGTATTCAAATCCTTGCTAATTATCGCTATGCTTTTAATCAAGAATTTCATGCTTGCAGTATTTACCCATGATGCGTCCTATAATGTTTGAGGTTTTTGGAGAGATAAATACGACGTAGCAATGAACTTTTCCTCCAAGGGATGGCTAGGAAAAGATCATCGGGTAAAGTTTAATTTTGAAGGCGTAGGCATTTCAAATTATTTAAAACAAAATAGATTATAAATGCACAAGTATATTTTATTTTTTTCACGATGTTGTTTCCACTCTATAGTAGTAGAGGAGATAAGGAATTGCTGCTGATTTCTCCCTCTTGCACGTACACATAGAGCTTTACTGAAAAATTCTATTATTAAAAAAACGTTTACTGTGTTAGCAAACTCGCATCTAAGGCCTTGTTTGTAGAGTTATCTGTCGGAGCTTTCCAATAAAATTTTCAATTTGATGATTTTATAAAAAAATAGACCTTCAACTTTTTTTAGTTGCTTTAAAGCACTTTTTACAAATTGAATTTTTCTCTAGCCTTTCGTTTGTTGATATTTCATAAACATTAGATAGCAGAAAAAAGCTTACTCGTATATACACACACATACAAATATAAATATATGTATATGTCTATTCTATATATTAAAGTTTCTATGGTCATGTGAATATTATTAGATTTTATTTGATTTGGAAATTTTCATTTTAGCCCTTTTTCTTTTGGTTGGTGTGTTGCTAGGTTCTTTTATGACTTTTGGTCTCTTTTCGGCCTAATCGAGCTTTAGGCCTGTTTGGTTTTACAGACTATCTGATCTCATCTTAATATCCAAATACCGTTAAAATACAAACGTGTTTTAATTTCAAATTTTCAATTTTTTTTCATTTAATTATTACCTAATCATTACAATTTTTTTAAACTTACAAATAAAACACAAAAACAATTCAACTTTTTTAAATGTACACGGACATCTACATACTAGACCATAAATCTTATATTGAAATTCTTTTTTCTTCCTTTGAATTTAATTTCAGACAAGCATATCCAATATTTTGACTAAGGTAAACTAAAGTGTGCTTGCTAAATGCATTTCACTGGTTAATTATTGTCCTGATTGAGATCTACTACAAATCTGCATAGATCTTTTTCTCGAAGTTGAAAATGATTTGGATTGAAAATCTTTGGACACAATTGAATTAAAAAAAGGTAACAAATATTGTAGCTAATACAACAATTACGAAGTTAGGAAACAAATATTGTAGAATTGGATTGTACAGTATGATCTCTGAATGAACACAAGGTTGTTACTTTACCATCAAGAGTTAGCATATTTTTGTTATCATTTTCGTTCATCTATGTTTTTTAAGGTCACTACTTTCAAGAATATAACCAATTTGAATTGCCTGCTCATGTGGAAGGTGCAAAAGGAAATGCCCTGCTTTTCTTGATATCATCCAAAGAGTTGTAATTTCTTTGCTATCTAAAGGTATAGATTATTCACTAAATAAAAATCGGAAAAATAATCCAACATGAAACGGTATAGACTAATGCTTATTTTATGTTATCCTTGCTATAATCTGGACAATTTTAGGACTCTAACAAGTCATTTCTTTGCCCTTNCCCCCCCCCCCCCCCCCCCGGTCATTTCCATTAGAAAAATGTTTTAGCTACAAAAAGATTCCATAAAAATAAACTCATAATCTGATTGACTTGATTTGGTACGTTAGATTATAAAACTATTTTTATTGCAAAGTAGATCTAACATATCATATAAAACCATGCCAGTTTATGAGTTTACTTTTATGAAATCTTTTTATAAATATAGCACTTCTCTTTGCATTACGTTAGTTGCTTGTTCTGCATTGAAGTTAAGACGTCATGTCCACTTTCAGGCAACACAGGCTCATAACGAGTAGTCTCAACTGATTGATTTTGAAAGTTGTGTTTTGCTTTATGTCGTGTGTCATATTTGTCCCATTTTTTTTCGTTAGATTTTCCTTTTTTTTAACACAGATTGGACCGATTAATATAAATATATATTTTTTAATTTTTATGTTATATAAAATATTTTTTATATGATTTTTTATATTATAAGTTGAGATGAGTTAAGATTAAAATTAAAAAGTTAAATAAAATATTGTTAGAATATATTTTTTAATATTATTTTTATTTTAGAATTTGAAAAAGTTGAATTGTTTATTTTATTTTCTATTGAAATTTGAAAAAGTGTAATGATAAAATTGAGATGTTTTCTGAAAATAAACGAGGCCTATATATAATTTTGATATCTAATATATATAATTATATATAAAATAATCTTATATTATATGCTAAATTACTAATTAAAATAACCTTAAAACTTAAAATACTATATAAATAACTATATATTATCACTATATTATTATATACTATAATATATATAACATATTATATATACTATATATATATAGTATATCAAAAAAACTTGACCGAACCGGATCGAAATTGGTAAAACCGGAAGTATCAGTTTAGAGGTGTAACCAGTGCTGTATCGGTTCTTTAAACTTCAAAACCGGTGAATACCGGTTCGGTTATAAAATATGTCCAAAACTAGATCGAACCAGACCGGCTATACCCCTAGGTAGAAAGTTCATATATGAACTAAACCTTTCAATAGTTTTGGTCGATCTTCAATATTATATTATATGGATTTCATACGTCCTAACTTTTTCAAGGGTTTATTGGTTCAAAACATTTAACCTTTGAGATTTATACCCGGAAACTATATGGACTTAGGCAGTGCACATAGGCTCCTCCTAATACGCATCTAGAAGTTTATATTTTCTCATATAAAAAACACAACACTTTCAATAGGATATACGTGCCGTGCTACCTAGTATGCATAAATATATGTATGTATGCATATATCCTTCTTGTGTTTCTAACGAGTGGTATTCAATCTGTTTACCGACTGTTGATGTCCAAAATAGACAAATCAAACTCCAAAATCGTAAAGAAACTGACAATTTGGTGGAACATGAGTTACATTGGTAGAATTGTTCATTTGGGTTTCGGCTCGGGAACACGGGTATACCCAGACCTGAACTCTGGATTTCAAATTCAGGTTGGAACCCGGATGAATTCGGGTTTTAAACCCAGAACCCGGGTTGTTCCGGGTTTACAACCCGGTACCTGGTTTTTTTTTTTAATATTCGTATAACAGAGACATTCTAATAAATAAGATTTAGAACGAGCTTGGATGGAAAAATAAAACTGCAGAAGTAATAAAGCAAAGAAAGCGACAATCAAATTATATAGACAATTTCCTTAACCTGAAAGGACCTAATGCCTAGTTTGTTTTTTCAAAACTTCTAAACTCATCTCATTTAATCATTATAATTTTTTCAAATCTTCATACAAAATAAAATAAACAATTCAACTTTTTCAAATTTCAAAACAAAAATAATATTAAAAAATATATTCTAACAATATTTTATTCAATTTTCATCTAATCTCATCTGTGAAAACAAAAGAGGCATATTTGCCTCTATTATACGAATATAATAATTAAAAAAAAATCAAAACATTCAAATTGGGAAAAAAAAAAAAGAAGTACCAGGTTGTAAACCCGAGTTCTGGTTTTAAAACCCAGTACCTAGACCGGGTGTACCCGGGTTTTGCAACTTAGGTTCCGAAACCCAGAACCTGAATCCAGTTTTTCAAATTCCGGATTGGGCCTGAAAAAAATCTAGTCCGGATAAACAGTCCTATACATTGGCCAACAGCATGAACTATCCACTCACACCAAACCTGCAATTGATTCAAGTTTGCTCGACTTAGCCATCCCAAGCACCCCAAACCTACAAACAACAACCAGGATATATTTGCAGCTTTACTTGGAAACGGAACCATATATAGATGCTTGCCCAAATCAAATACAGAAGCACCAAAGACGTGAAAAAACCATAGCAAAAGACAACTGAAACACCTTATATGGATGAGCAAGCAGAGATGGACTGCCAAACGTAGCAAATTCAAACATGGAATTTTACTTTGTTTGAAGACTTTATTTTCAGTTATAAGCATGTTGGACATGAGTACATTTCCAAGCTACTCGCCATGAAGACTACTCCTACTTCGGCATTAAGAAGTGCGACCCTCAAACTTTTGATTTTATGGATTCTATGGATGCCATTAAGGGCATGTTCTGAGAAGTACTACAGGCAACCAGTACATGATCCAAATTCAATGAGAGAGAGGTATGAAAGCTGGGTGGAAATGCATGGCAGAAGATACAGCAGTAAACAGGAATGGGAAATGCGTTTTGGAATTTACCAATTTAACGTCCAGTTCATTGATAGCATCAATTCTCAGAATTTGTCATTCCAGCTCGTTGATAATAGATTTGCAGATATGACAAACGAGGAGTTTAGAGCTAACTACTTGGGATTTAGAGCCATGCCCTTGTGGCATCCAAAGAAAAAGACAAACTTCAGCTATGACAAAAGTATCGATTTGCCATCTAGCGTGGATTGGAGAAAGGAAGGCGCTGTTACTCCAATTAAGGATCAAGGCCAATGTGGTAGGAATTTTCTACCTTTTTCCCAGAGTAAATTTGAACTTTAAGAGCATGGTTGATGAATACTAAGAGAATTGACTGCTAAAAAACATTTTTTCAAGCTTTCAAACCACTAGAGTCACTTCGTGCTCTTATAAACGACTATAACAGCAAGAACAACAACAGCAACAATGAAAGCATCCATATATAAGAAAATAATATGACGATGACGACAATGGTGAGGATGAAATAGGCCAGTAACATCATAATGCCTGAGAGCTATTTAAATCAGAGTTTTTTTGATATTTGCAGAATTACAAGTATTCGGCCTCCACTGTAATTTCTAAATGCTGATTTTGAATTTAGTTTAATGTTGCCAGTCTTAAATCTTAATCCCAAAGGTTACAGGCAAGCCAACTCTAATACTACCTGCTTTTAGTTCAGGTAGTTGTTGGGCATTCTCTTCAGTGGCAGCTGTGGAAGGTATCAACAAAATCAAAACAGGAAAGCTGAAATCTCTATCAGAACAAGAGCTTATGGACTGTGATTTCAACACCTGGAATCAAGGCTGCGATGGTGGATACATGGAGAAAGCATTTTCATTCATAAAAAAGAATGGTGGACTCACCACAGAAGAAAACTACCCTTACAAAGGCTCCCATGGCACCTGCAAGAAAGCCAAAGAAAAAAAACGTGCAGTGAAAATAAGTGGCTATGAGAAGGTACCTGCCAATAATGAGCAAAAACTGCAAGCAGCAGTTGCTCACCAACCTGTATCTGTAGCTATAGATGCTTCTAGTCAGGAATTTCAATTCTATTCTAAAGGTATATTTAGTGGCCACTGTGGAACTGAACTTGATCATGGAGTCGCAGCAATTGGCTATGGAGAAGAAGGTGGTAACAAGTACTGGCTGGTGAAGAATTCATGGGGCACTGGCTGGGGTGAATCTGGTTATATAAAGTTGAAGCGTGATCTCAAAAATAAGCATGGTACTTGCGGCATTGCCATGGAGGCCAGCTACCCTCTTAAGAAATGAGCAATCTTGTTTGTTAAGTTTGGCATTTTGTGTATGCAGAACAACAGGAAGTTAGCTTATCAAGTTAATCTTGTGTAACAAGTTTATGTAAACTTCAAATAAAAGATGAAATAAGCTAAAACCTTGCCATATATATACAAAACGGGAAAATGGGACTTAATCATTGTTCACAGAGCTTGTCCAAGAACAAATTCTAATCCTACTAACAGATCATAACCTGGAACAGTCAATAACTTTATCGTTTCGTTATCGGAATCTTCATTTTTACCTTTATTTTTTTAATTTCCATTCATGTTGAGATCTATTTTCATCGTCCTTAAATTAGCCATTTCATGCAGATTATGGTAACCATACCAAGTTTCTACCGCAGTCAGAGCTTTTCAATGCCATACTTAGTGTCATGGAGACAGTCCAACCTTCAGCTAATGTTTATTGGAATATGCTGACCCTTCTGCCTTAGACTAGGCAAATCTCGCCATTGGTGTTGCATAAATCAATCGAGTATGTAGTCTCAATTAGGCAGGTCACAGTGTCTGAAAAAGAATCAGATGGAAAGGACTTTTGGCATTCAACTGATTAAAATGGAAAAAAGTGATTTATCAGTAACACAATGTCCAACTGAAGGTTGAACTATAAACAAATTGTAAAAATTATAAACAAATTGTATAACACAAAATTCCCTGGATTAATGGCATATTTTGAGAGGAAAAAAAGGCCCCGGACAAAGTAGCCCTGTGAAAAATTAAAAGAACGTTGAAGGGAAGAGAAAAAAGAGGACTGACATATAGAGAATTGGTTTAACTAATGCTGGAAGTCTGAAGACAGGATAGAAAGCAGACGGGGGAATTCAACATATTAACAGCAGCCTTCCACTGTGTACTTTCGATTCTTAATTTCAGTATAAAATTTCCTATATTTTCCATAATTGACCTGTTTTTCTATTGCCAAGTTTCAAAATGTTACATGTAATGTATATTGGAAAAACAGAGACTAACTGAAACAAAAAGAAGACTAGTCAACTGTAACTGCAAAGGACAATGGATTTAAGGGGGCTACTTATTTTCCCATAACAGTCGACCATACAAAAAAAAAAAATCCTATGCATAGCTATACATCGGGCTGCTTCCTAATCCGCGAAGGATTTAAACTCCATTCATGAATTTCTTTCATTCTGGAATATATTGTTCTAATGGTCTAGCTGGAGGAACAGAAACACAAGGACTCCAGTTTCGCAATGTGAAAAGCTTGAGAACTCCTTCCTGTTTCATTTTTAAAAAGGAGTTGGGTGCAGCGAACTCCGACACCCTCTTGAGCATCAGTTGCAGGTATGAGCAGCAACATTTTCCATGGAAGGTAATGCAGCTGAGTGCCTGGCAAAATAACATTGACCCCAAAGTTCAGAAGCTAGTTGCTGTTGCAAAATCTACTAGGTCCGTCCCAGATTGAGCTTTTAACTAACCCACTCCCAAAGCAGCTGCAACGTGCTAAGACCTTAACTCTGAGAATCTTTGCCTAACTGTACAAGCAAGCTCCCATTCCCCAATACCAGCAAGCCTCTCAACCACCTTTTGCCTGACCTTGATATGTGGTAAAAAACCTCTCTCTGCCATAACCATCGCAACCTTTCCAGCCAAAATATACTCGCTACACTCCAGACAACCCTTAACGACAACCTCATAGCTGTCAAACCCAACAGCAGTACCCTCTCTCTCCAAGAACTCAATCATCTCAACTGCTTTCCATATCTCTCTGTTTGCCCGCAATGCTACTGCTACCTTCACCACCGTTGCTTGCCTTGGCATCAATCCCATTTTCGCCACCATTTCCTTCAGCATATCTGTGGCATCGTTAGTTTTTCTGACTGTAGACATTGCACCAATCACGATGTCATAACTCTCCAAATCAGGAACACATCCGGCCCCAACCATGCCCTTCAAAACTTTAACTGCCTCCACCAATTGATCAACACCGCAGAGAGATGATATCAGATAATTACATGTGCCACAGTCAGGACGATATCCGATTGATTGCATCTCCAATAGGATGTTAGGGACACATTCAGATTGGCATCGGCGTTCCAGCCATGCTGAGGAGAGGAGGAGATGAATTTGCGGGACAGGGATGCAGCCAGAGTAAAGCATTCTTTGAAGAATGGCAAGTGCAAGAGGGAGGGGTTTGGGGCCTTGGAGTGTGTACGAAAGAAGACATGCATAGGCGATCCGGGGACGAAAGCGAGGTCTAAGAGGGATAAAAGACTGCAAAATTTCATCAATGATTTGCATTCTGATGTTCCGAGGAAAAGTCGAGAGGAATGAGAATGGATTTGGATTCTGGACGGCTTCTTTTGAAGAAAGAAGGTCAGGAATCTTTTGGTACATTTTGACTTCAACTGCAGCTTTTAAAGCTTCTTCTACTGGTGGGAGTGAGGAGTATCGGTGAAGCGAAGTAAATCGGAAGAGACAATAATGACAAAGAGGACCAGATCTGTAAAGTTTTGCTGCTCCAGTTACCATATTTGAGGTCATAGAACATCACTATCCCAGTGGGGCAGCATGTGTCACAGCATGAACCTGCGGAGTTTGGTCTTTATTAATGACAAGAGCAGGAAAAATGTATGGGACGAAGACTTGGTAAATAGAAGATAAGGAAACATACATCACATGATAAAACATTATGTTAAGCTTCTTCAAAGGGAATGTTGAGGGTATGATTGTCACACCCCACACCTAGGGGCGAACCCTTCTAACCTGAAATCCACAATAATAAGAACTTAGATACAAAAATCCTCCAATCTTAATTATCCCAACTCCTCTTCCAGAGAAAATAAACTAAACACTAATAAATATTATCCCAAAATCTAACAAAACTAGTTATGCCACTTGACACTTATCACACCCTTCTCTTCTAATCTTGTCACATGCCCTCAATTCCAATTGTCACAATCATCAAAGTTATCTGAAAAATAGTGGAGATAAACGGGTAAGTTATCAACAACTCAATAAGCAGCAAACCTATACCAATGTGTAACCATGAGCTAGTTACAAAATGCTGAACAAAACAAAGTCCCAAAATAATAGAACGATATTTTAGAAATGTATATTTATAATAATAATTTATCAAAAAAATTTATTTACAATAATAATATAGATAAAAGACCTTTGGCATAAGCATAACTGAAACAACATCATAACAAAACAGAGGCCATGTTTACTCCCGTGACAAGATTGTGCACATAGGAAAGACCTACCAATAGAGATGTTGGTACCAGTGTAATAATAGAGGCCACAATTTTACATGTGTGGTAAGGTTAGAACAGAAGCAGAAACAAAAAGTTATGCCATAGGGTTTTCAAATGCAATACCATAATAGAACAAAGTACTGAATGGATAAATATCATATATTCACATAAAAGTTTCAGACATCATATTCACTTTTATGTAGTTGAGAATAGAGTACTAAAAATGCTCATGTGTACCAGTCATGACAAAAATACTTCATTTTATGTTCAGAAACAAAGAATAGTGCAAAAAATAACCAAGCTTGTTTTCATAACAAAAATATTCAAGTTTTTCACAAAATCAACCTCAATCAGTTTTTGGCAAAGTCTAGCATAGGAGCACCGCTCCCCCAAACTACAAAACTGAATTGAGCAAAATCAATCGAACCCTAAAAGAAGTCTATACAATCTATAAGTACAAAAACTAAATAACCTAACACCTCTAAAATAAATGAGACAAAACATTTAAATAACTCCATGACAATAACCCAATGATTCCCATTATTCTAATCCGATCACTCGCAACTTCAAGCCATAACTTCCAAGACTGGTTGGAACGACCATAATTACACATGTCCATTCAAATATTTCTTATACACCCAGTACCTACGAGTCGACCCATTTAATCAAATCTAACTACATCTCATCAAATATGTTTATACCACAGATTCCATTTCTGAACATTTTGACAAATTGCATAGATACTCTGCACAGCCCTCTATTAATTATCATCCTGACCTAATTGACAACCGATGCAAATAAGCCAATTTTTATCTTCTAGCCGACACTTTGAACCTCCAAGCTTATTCTAGATATTTACCCCAAGTCCCAAAAGCAAGGTCATAAAGTCACCGAAACACCACAATCGTACCATCATCATCGCGCCCAATTTTCTGCCTGCCCAAGACGTGCACACCCAAATTCCTTGAAGCTAACACTCGAAACCAAACTCCAAGAAGTCAGCCCATAAACCGCCGGAAGTGACCACCATAACCTAATGCATCTAAATTACTTACCAAAATCCGAGACATAACTAAATTACCAATGTCCACCTTGACCTTAACATCCAACAAACCTCAACTTGCCGACTGGTCAAGCGCCATAACAGAAATTCTCCAACTAACAATCCAGCTTACCTCAAGAGACGGACTGCATGGTGGCGGTTGAACCCGGTGTGTCGTGCGACGTACTCCAAGTAGGCTATTGCGGAGGCTGCGGCAGACTGGAGAGGGAGGAGCTATCAGTGAGATGGACAGCAAATAAACGGAGAGAGAGAGAGAGAGAGAGAGAGAGAAGGACAGAGAGAGGTGGAAGGGAACTTACCGGCGTGATGAAGCTGCAACCCGAGGCTACAAGGGACTGCGGCGTCAGAGATAGTGAACGGAAAACTCAGAGAGGAGAAAGAGAGAGAGACGAATTCGAGAGAGAGGAACCAAGAACAGAAATATCGACGGAGCGAGACTTAAATGAGGCGGCGTGCTTGTGGTGCAAGGCTTCGNGGGGGGGGGGGGGGGTGGCGCTGGTTGGGGAAGAAAAATTTTTAATTTTTAGTGTAGTCGACGTCGTTGTGATGTTTTTTTTTGGGGTGGTTGGGCTCATAACAGATCTTGGGCCTAGGAATCCGGCTGGGCGGATACAGTATCGGGCTTTGACAATAATATTAATTAAGACAAGAAATACTATTATGCTGTCCAGCTCTTATTATCGGGCGGGCCGTAATTCAAGCTTCTTCTTTTTTTTTAACTATTTTTGAAACATATTTTAAACATTTAAAAAAAAACACATAAATTCATTAGTAGTTAATTACGGAAATCAAGGAAACTCAAATCAAACTTTTATCATGTACAATATACTGTAAAACTTCCTGTGGTGCTTCCTGTATCCAGCAAAGTTCATCTGCTATATGTAAAGACATTTTTCCAAGATTATGTGCAACTATATTTCCTTTCCTATGTATAAAACCCAAGGACCAATGTAATCCTAGTGCTAGTAGCCTCTTTGTATCCTCAATCAGTTGACCATGTTCAAATTCATCCAACTCCTAAGAGAGCACTGCCTTTATCACCCCTTTTGCATCCCCTTCCAACATGACAATCCGGAAACCCATCTCTAAGTAAAGCTCAATAGACCTTTTCAAGGCAAGACACTCAGCAATAAAAGGAGAAACCACATGGTCTTTCCTAGAGCAAACAACAACTAGAACATCTCCATTACAATCAGTCTCTAACTATAATACCTATGCCAATCCTCCAGTTCTTCAAGTCGACAACAGCATCAAAGTTAAGCTTGTATATATCCCCCATTGGCCTTTGCCATCTTCTTCTTTTCCTCCTCACTTCACACCTCGATTGCCTTCCTTCCAACTTTGCATTAGCCTCCTGGTACTCTTCTAAGTTTTGCATTAGTTTTTTAAACATTAGAAAGATACACTAGCGGTCAAATCCAGTAAACAAACCCAATCATGAACAAATAAGCATTTTTCATAAGTTAAAAAGAATAGAGTCCTGCAGGTGATTTAGCTAGCACAAAGGAAAAGAAAAAGAAAAGGAAAAAGAAAAAGAGTATTTTAAATATAAAATGAAAGCATGTATCAATCTCTAAAAATAAGATATCTCAACATAATAACAGCACTTCAAAGGCTATATATATCACCTTTTTATGGGCCAGGGAGGAGGTATTTTCGGGCACTCCAAATACTTTTTTAATTGTTCGTACGTGTTCTTTATCATGTAATGCAGTAAGACTATATCACCTAATTCTTATATGATTGAAGGATGGTATAGCATGCAGTAGATTGTCAATAATTATAAAGGGATTGATTGGTCATTTTATTGATTGGGATTTCGTTTATCGATTTTTATTTTTGTTTTCATCACATTAGGAAAGCATGTATGCGGTGTATGAATAAAATTAAGTTGATCATGACGGATGAGGTATATATTATAATTCATGAAAACTGCGGAAAACCGTAGATTCCCTTTCCCAACTTATATTCAAAAGAGGGTTTGACTAGCCTTGTTTGTTTTCAGAGATGAGATGAGATGATATGAGATAAGATTAAAGTTGAAAAGTTGAATAAAATATTGTTAGAATATATTTTTTAATATTATATTTATTTTGAGATTTGAAAAAGTTGAATTGTTTATTTTATTTTGTATGGAGATTTGAAAAAATTATAATGATGGAATGAGAGGTTTTCAAAATTTTCAAAATTTTGGATTTTGGTTTTAAAAACAAACAAGACCTTAAGTGGACATTCATTAGCCTAGTTGGTTCTACTTAAGATGAATGTGTAGTAATGCTACATACAAATCTAGGACGTGTATTATAGGCCTTCAATCAAGTGGAGTCAGCCGGTTGTGTCCGCTTGTTATAGCTTGGGTCATTTGATAGTCAACATGAATCCAACACGCCTATTTCCTAGGTTAATCCGATATGAGCCGTTTATTTATTCGCACCGTGTCGTGTGAGATCAACCTGATATATATGATTCATTAAAAATATGTAAAAGAAGGAAAAAAAAAAAATCTGAGATAACAAGACAAAGGCTATATATACAAGATCACTTGGTGACACGACTCGAAAAATATATATATTTTTATAGTTAATTTGGTCACTCTGTGGATCACCCACGGATTAAACCAACAAGACACGATTATGTCGGGTCAAATTCGTGTCAATTCGAATTGACCCGAATTCATGAATTATACCCAATATTATATTATTCTATTATTAAGTTCCTCCTTCGATAGCTCGAATGCATCGACTGATGAGTTCAAGAAATCATCAAATAACTAAGTGCATGATCATGATATATATAATATGCCCATGCACGCACGTACCGATCGTTGGCTAAAAGTTCACAAGTACTGTTCATATATGTACGTTGAGAATGTATGCGTATGCATATTTTATATCCTGAAGCTGTTTTTTTGTCTAATTTGTGATCACTAGAAGAAAAATATCAACTCCTACCAATACTTGATCTAGAGTTGAATCTTGAAGAAATCAGCTCTATTCTAAGCCGGATAAATGAATATTATTCATGAATTATTGCCTTCGATCGGTCCGGAACCAAAAAACAATCGTGGCATGATGATCTGATCTATCGTCTTGCCATTGATGGGCAGGGCTGATTAAATTGACCTACAATATCATGACAATTAAGCAAACTAATTAGCTAGGGGTACTTTCTTAACAAATGGGATCTCATGAATAAGTTCAAAGGGTGAGAAAACAAGAGAAAAAGTTTAAATTACGGGTCTATTCGGAAACATAATTGTTCCCAGATATTTTCAGACTACTTCACTATTATTCACTATTATTTTTACTACTTTTCACAAATCATTTGAGCTGATACAGGTCTTTTTTATTTGCACGTATATTACACAAATGCCACAACTTTTGTCAATTCAAGACTACTTCAACTAATTATTAGATCAGAGGGATTACTTCTATAAATTGATCAAGGCAAATGAAATTTAATCAACAGCCTAGCAAAAAATTAACAAATAAAATTAAAAACCAGTCACTTCATAACCATACAGTCACGTACAGAGTCCTAATTTCATAATCACTTAATAACAAAATAATACATGAACTGAATAACCATATATCATATTGTTCCAATATGTCACAAACAATGGCATAGAAAACAAAAAGAAACAAGAAATAAAAACAAGAAAATTAGTTGGTTTTGATTACCTCATCACCTATACATGATGATATACATTATATATATATAGCAAAAAACATACATAATTTGATCCAACCTTCTCCAAATTAACTTCATGTTCAATGCCCAAAGAAATATAAGAACATATCTACATATCTACATATTTTGGTGCCGTTACTACTTAACCGTGCATGCATTTTAATTTTCCTGGTAAGATAGTGTATCGTGATCAGATGATGATCAGCCGGAAATTGAATCTTGAATTGATCATGAAATAGAGATTAAAGAAATTTGTATATATATATATATATAGATTAAAGAAATAGATCAGAAATTACCTGGAACATAGTATTGTTGGTTAATTAATCCACCGACCGATCGAGTTCTGCTGCATGAATGGAACACTGGCCACCACCATGATTTTCTTGCTTTGCTGATCTATCTTCATAATTTAAAGCTGTATAAGAATACGGATTAGAAGCATCAACGATGCCGTTCTGATCATTATCATGAATGCAACTCAACGAGTTTCCCATAATTCCACCAATATGCAGTCCCTTATTATTTATGCCAATATGACTCCCAGCATTCCATCCAATATTCAATCCCGGTGCCGCTTTGTACCCTGTAGTAGTACCCCATTGCCTTGCATCACTTGATTTTGGTTTTGCCTTTTGCACAGCTCAAGCTCATCAGAAACCTTTCTATACTCTCCATAAGAACCCAAGATCGGATCTTTCTGCCTACACGAAGCTTCCCATATCAAGGAATCGACCGCTATTTTCCGGTCTTCCTCCCTCAGACTTTGCACACTCTTTGTCACGTTGCGGAGGCCGAAAACCTTGTGAACGGCTTGAAACTCTCTCCTTCTATCCGCTGGAAAATAGGGTGCCAATGCGCAATCCTCGGTGCACTTCTTTTTTAGATGCTTGCATGCAGCGCATGCAGGATGCGTCGTCCCCGCGCTGTCTTCAATATTTTCCCCTTGCATCTGATCGATGACCTAAAAACACAAAAAGAAAAGAAAGAAAGAAAGAATGAAATCAGCAATAGCAGATCATGATTCTGTATTTTCTCAAAGAAGAAAACTTAATCAAGAAAAAGTAACAGCGATCGATCAGAAATTAAAAATTAACCTTTTAAGTTTTGATGCGCATGAAAAAGGAATTGATGTTTGTATAAATATATGAAAACAAAGTGCAGTGAAAGAGAAAGTTTGGGCAAACAGGAGGTGCATGAAAAGATGGTTATTTAAAAAGAATGGAGTCTTGGGAATGGTTGAAGAGGGTTTAGGTAGTTCATTGCAAGAAGGGAAATTCTAAACCCACAGATGGTCATGCATGGTGGCCCCCGATTCCCCCTTTTTTTTTTTTTTCTTTTTAAAATTTTTTTATTATTATTTTTTATTACTTAATTGTTAAGTAAATATTTATAATGAATTTCCAATTTTTATTTATTTTTTTAAAATTTTTTAATAGATTTAAAAAAATATTTGAAAAAAAAAACAAAAAAAATAAAAAATAAAAACACAATTGCCTGTTCGGTGGATGCTTCGGTGGCCTCCATATGTGGGAGTAGCACTACCAAACTTGGAAGAATAAGACTTGTAAATACTGCTTTTAAGATATCAGATCATATACGTAAACAAAGGGGAACGAAATCAATAATCCAATTTTTTTATTTTGAAGAGATATACCAAAGAAGTATATCAACAATTTACATAATGTCTGAAGAATCTTATTAAAATTAGGTTATTTATATTATATTTGGTATTTTATTTTTAAGAGTTCGTAGTTATTTTGGTGTTTACCAAAATCAAGTAGGATTAGGGCTGAGCACCGACCAAGTCAGAGTTGGAGAGCCCAACCTCCGACTCCGACTCCGACTTTGTCGGAGGTCGAATCCGACCTTCAATTCCGACTCCGAAGACTATGGACTCCGCTCCGACTCCGACTCTGACTTGTCGGAGTCGGAGTCGGAACGGAGTCTGATTTTGAAATTGTTTTTTTTTGTCTTTTTTATAATCATATTAGACCCACTTTTGATTAAAAAAAAAAAATTGTATGGTCTTTCAAGTTTCAATTTTCTCAAAATTGCAATCTAAACTAAATAATTCACTCTTGATTATAACAAAAAATATAAGTAAATAAAACAAGTAACATACTAAGTTCTAACTTCTACTCAAAACTTAAAAATAAAAAGAGAGTCACATTCATATCCACATTCAATCACTATAACAAACGGATTCCACATGCACCTCACGATCTAGGTCCACAACACCTGCCATCCATATCCACATCCAATTAAACCAAAAGAAATATTTACTTATCACATCCAACTAATCACTACAATAAACAAAAGAAACATTTTCTTATCCACATCCACCACATGCACCACACCTCCACATGCACCACACCTGCCATCCACACACCCATTATAATTTTACTTCACTACTACAAACCTACAATAAACATTTTCTAAGTTTCATTCTAACAACAAAAGAAATCCAAAATGTTCTAAGTAGAAACTAAATTAAATGTTCCCAACAACATTTAATTTACAACTTCCAAATGCAACAAAATAAAATAAATTACAAACTTCCAAATTACAATATTCTAAATGCTCAACAAATGTTTTCCTTCCAAATGTTACAAACTTCCAAATGTTCTTTCAAGTTGTGCCTGAAAAAAGAAAAAGAAAAAAAAAAGATTAGTAAGAAAAACAATTCAACTTTAAGTAAATAGAATTTAGCATGAAGCATCTAGTATGTTGGATAGTAACTCAAACCTCAAACGCTCAATCTATCAAATTGTCAATCATCTTCACGAAGTAAGTTGGCCATACCAGTGATTAATTCTACATTAAGATATTAAAGTATAGGAGGTTAGTATCACAAAATTTCAAAATCAACATACATAAAAACTTAAAAAAACCTTTAAATACATTACCTGAGTCTAACTTATAGCTCTCCGGATCATCAATGATATCCGTATAATTTTGACTCAAGCATATAGGAGTGGACTTCAACCAGTTTTGCGTGCACACAAGAGCTTCTACAGTTCTAGGAGCCAAAGAACTCCTAAATGGATCCAAAACACGGCCTCCTGTGCTAAATGCCGACTCAGATGCAACGGTGGTGATCGGAATGGCCAAGATATCTCTTGCCATTAAAGCAAGAACCGGAAATTTACTTGAATTAACTTTCCACCACACCAAAATTTCAAAATTCCCGGTAGGAACCTCAACATCCTCCAACAAATACCGCTCTAGTTCAGACTTACAATCCATCAAGGATGCTGATTTTCGGTCTTTATGGAATCCAAACAAAAAATCCAAGGGATCATCACCAATACATGTACTACTACTACTACTACTCCCCAATATCCCCATTGATGCACTATCTTCACCACTCCGACTCCGAGTTGACTTAGACCCAGTTGCCTTGCCACCATAAAATCCTACATATTGTTCATACAAATATTCCATATCCCTCTTGAGGAGTACAACAAATTCATCACCCCTCTCATCCCCCAATGTTTTCTTGAACCAATATGCTTGAGCAACCAATTTGTACCGTGGATCAAGAATGGCAGCAACAAATAATAATCGATTTATTTTTTCAAGATCACCCCAATATTTATCATACTTTGTCTTCATTCTCAAAGCCATTGAACTCAAGCGTCGATTACTATTTTCATAAAAAGCATTCAAGTTTTTATGAATATTAATAAGCTCTTGGACATACAAATTTGATGTGACATATAGTGTACCAGAAATACGGAGGGTGACATTATAAAATACATGAAGAAACTTCGAAAAGTTTCTTATGCTCTCCCAATCATCAGACCCAGGAGCTCCTAGACCCTTTTTCCCATGCCCATCCTCAGATAAATAAACTCGTGAATAGGGATCCTCATCAAGCAAAAGTTGGAAGGCTTTTTGATACTTCTCAGCCACGTCCAACATAAGAAAAGTCGAATTCCATCTAGTTGGCACGTCAAGACACAAGAAACTAGAACATGGCACTTTCGACCTATCAACACAAGATTTGAAAGTGGCAAGTCTTTGGGGAGAAGACTTCACATACTTAATCAAATTTCGGACTCTTACGATCGAGTCATCAACATCTTTCAAACCTTCACTCACAACAAGGTTTAAGATGTGTGCCGTACACCTCATATGAATAAACTCATGAGCTGCAACACAATCCTCACTTCCTATCTCCCTTGTTCTCAACCAATCAATAGCGGAGTCGTTAGAGGTAGCATTGTCCACCGTAATTGTGAGGATTTTGTCAATGCCCCAATCAAGCATACATTCCTCTAACTCCCTCCCAATCGTTGCCCCCTTGTGGTCGCTAATCCGAACAAATGAAATGATCCGTTTATGCAACTTCCAATCACTATCAATAAAGTGAGCGGTCACACACATGTAATTAATATTTTAAATTGAAGTCCAAGTGTCGGTAGTCAAGCACACTCTTTGTTTGGTGGTCAAAAACATTTTCTTTAAGCTATCATTCTCTCTCAAGAACAGCCTCATACAATCACGCATTACGGTAAATCGAGAAGGAATTGGAAACCTAGGATCAAGGGATTTAGTGTATTCTCGAAACCCTTGGCCCTCAACAACTCTAAAGGGTAACTCATCCACTATCACCATCCTAGCAAGGGCTGCCCGGATTTTTTCCTCATTGTACTTGGTCATTCCTAAGCTCTTCTCCCCTTGGCCTTCATTTCTTGCTTCCGGGACCAAAAATGTTTGAGCATTGTCCAACTTACTCTTACGGTTTTTGGGACAAAGTTGGATGTGTGTTTTCATGGCCGAAGGGCCTTGCCTTTTGGGATGACATTTCCATTGCCTCCCACAATGGTTACAAGTAGCTATAGGCTCTTCGGGATCACAATCGGGAACTCTTGTGAAGTGGACCCATACCAAAGACCTATTCTTAGGAACTCTACTACCAGGTGGAAGGCGAGGGTTAGAACAAAAGGCAGTAGATGTGCCTATGGTGGAGGGCGAGGGTTAGAACAAAAGGCAGTAGATGTCCCTATTGAAGAGTCTATTGGTCCGTTAGACTCTTCAACTATGGGACTGGGAGTATCAATAGCCTGTTCTTGGATGCCAGGACAAGATGTAGCTGTGGATGTACGAGGGCTTGTGACTTCTATATTCATGATTTGAAAACTAGAAAACAACAAACAAAAACTCATTAAAAAAGCACAATACAAAAAACAAAAAACATAGCCTCAAAAGCACAATACAAACTCCTTTAATACATTCTTAGGGCTGATTTACAATCACTAAAACAGAAATATATTTGAGAAATATATTTTCATCTTAAAGAGAAAAACAGAAAAAAAAAAAAAGAAAAAAAAATATTAACTCACTAAAATAACCAAACACAGCCCCAAAAGCACAATACATTTCGCATTAACTCACTAAAATAGCCAAACACAGTTTATTCACATCCTCAACCCCAATTGATAAACATTAAATAGGACAAAGATGCAACTAAACAGAAAAAATACAAACCCTTATCAATGTAATTTCACAAACCCAATCACAAAACACAATTTCACAAATCAAATCACAAAACCCAATCAAAAGTAAATTTCGGATTCAAAAATCCCTAATATCACAGATTCACAGATTCACAAATATCATCTGTCATAATTTTGAAATTATTTCACAGAACTGAAAACCTAGATTTCACAAATATCATCTATCACAGATTCACCCTAATATCCCACATTTCGGATTTAAAAACCCTAATATCACAAAACTGAAAACCTAATCACAAAAATCACAAAATTACAAAACCTAATCACAAAAATCCTAATATCACAAAACCCAATCACAAAAATACAGTATACTAGTATGTAATTTCAAAAAAAAAAAAATTACCTTCGAATTCGAAGGGGTAGACTCGGCGGAGAGTGACAGGCGAGAGAGCGAGACAGACCGGGTGACTGGCGAGCAGCTCAGCAATGTGATGATTTTAGGGCAATGGGACCCTGGGTAGCGAGAGTTAGAGACGAGAGAGTGAGGCTACACAGGCTGCTGAGTGTGAGTCGGTCGGGATTAATCCCTGAGTTGCGAGAGGCAGAATGGCACTGGCAGAGGTAAGACCGAATGTCCGAATGACTTAGTCACTTAGCCTTTAGGGTTTAGTAACATAGGGAAACGGCGCCGTTTGGTAGTTGAATAGGTTTTTCAATGTGTTTTTTAAATGATAATTAAATGGTAATTAAATATATTTGATTATTTTCAATGTGTTTTTTTTTAAATGATAATTAAATTTTTTTTAATGGTTTGGGAAATTGATAATTATAATTTATATATATTTGTAATACATTTAATATACTATAGTGATTTACTATAACTATATATATATTGATATATATTTGTAATACATTTAATATACTATAATCTAATAGTATTAATATTAACCTATTGATATAGCTATATATTAGTATTAGTTATAGAGATTTTGTATAACTATATTAGTATATCGATAACTATAGTCTATATTAAACTATTAGTATAGACTAAATAGTTATAGCCTTATATATTAGTATAGCTAAATAATATATTAGACTATATAATATATATTGATATATATTTGTAATACATTTAATATACTATAATCTAATAGTATTAATATTAACCTATTGGTATAGTTATATATTAGTATTAGTTATAGTGATTTAGTATAACTATATTAGTATAACGATAACTATAGTCTATATTAAACTATTAGTATAGACTAAATAGTTATAGACTTATATATTAGTATAGCTAAATAATATATTAGACTATATAATAGTGTTAATATTAGACTATTAGTATAGTTATATATTAATATTAGTTATAAACTTTTAGTATTACACCCCTACTATTGGTATAGTACTATTACTATATGTTAGTGATAATATAGTATTATCACTAATACTATAGTGATATAATGATATTAATATTATATATAGTTATAGTGATTAGTATAACTATATAGTCTATATTAGTATTAGTTAACTCACTAATAGTGATATTGGTTATACTAATAGTTATAGTATTAGTTATATTAGTTATACTATATTATAGTGATTTATTATAACTATATTACATATTAGTATAATATATAACTATATAGTCTATATTACTATATTAGTATTAGTTAACTCACTCATAGTGATATTGGTTAATCACTATATTAGTATTAGTTAACTTAATATAGCTTGCCATCTAGCAAATATTTGTTTGGCAGCCAGGTTTTTCACATCTTTAATCAAAACTTCATTGGCTGATTTGTAATCTATTCTAAGTAAAAACTTTTGATTTAACAAATCATCTTGAAATTTAGAAATACATAATACAATAGCTAAAATCTCTTTTTTAATGATGCTATAATTCTTTTGGGCAGAATTCCAACATCCTGAATGGAATCGAACAATTTGTTCAGAATCACCTGATAATCTTTGTTTCATAATTCCACCATAACCAAGATCAGAAGCATCCGTTTCAACGATTTTTAAAGTATAGGGGGATGGAAGTCCTAAACATGGTAGTTTCTTAACATGAGCCTTAATTTGTCTTATAATATTTGTATGTTCTTCTGTCCACGGAGGTGGATTCTTTTTTAATCTCTTAAATAATGGTTTGCATAATGGCCTGAGAGATTGATAAAAATCTGCAACGTAATTAAGACTTCCTAGAAATCTTTGTAGTTGTTGTTTATCTTTTATTTCATCCGAAAGTTTATCAGCAAATTCTATTGCTCTACTAATTGGGGTAATAGTTCCTTAGTAAATATCATGTCCAAGAAATCTAATTTTCTTTTGAAATAATTTTATTTTTGATGATGAAACAGCTAATCCATTTTGTTTGATGATTTGGACAAAAGTATTTAAGTGCTTCCAGTGTTGTTCAATAGATGAAGAGAATATTAGTACATCATCTATATAGACTATTGAAAAATGAGTAAAATGGGTAAATATTT
>QEOT01000086.1:99203-118171 GCA_003123785.1 Pterocarya stenoptera | reverse complement strand
CAGGTAATATAATAAGTATATAGATATAAAGACGTAAATCACAGGTAATATAATAAGTATATAGATATTAAAAGACTTAACAACAGGCGGTATTACCAGCCATATGCATGAGAGCAATTGAAGCAGGCGGTATAACCGACCATATGCATGATAAAATAAATAAGATAAAGAGATATACAAAAATCAACTTCATTAAATATATAATACTTATAAGAAGTAGCTAATTCTCAGAAGAGGTGAAGACAGAAGACATGAAGAAAGACTGGAGAGTTGATTTACAAAAGGTAGGCTTGGGAGAGCTAGGAGAGAGTTGAGAGAGAGAGAGAGAGGGCAATACTTCAGATGAGAGAATTCCGAATGCCTCTCCTCTATTACAAACTCTTATTTATAGATACTGAAACAGTGCAACACAGTAACTCAAATAATACATGAACAGTACCAACACGTAAAAACTGATCTGTACAAACAGTAACTTAAACAGTAACACTAATAATACATGAACAGTACATACAAAGTCGGTTGTCGTTTTTTTCCGGGGAGATAATATTCCTGATTACTTTAATCTGTTATGTTGACTAATTTGAAAAGCAGTAATCTTTTTTGGAATCACATGATCTGATGGTCATAATTTATTGAATCCAGTTCAAAGGAATCTTGAGAATCCATCAGAGGTACTGGATGATAAGGTGAATAATCTTGAGAAGGAGAGGCCTGTTGGGAAGGAGAGGCCTGTTGGGAAGGAGAGGCCTGTTGAGAAGGAGAGCCTTGGTAAGCTGCAGGTTGCTGTAATGGAGATAATCTGGTTGGATTTCGTGTCTCTTCTTCATCATCACTATCTGAAACTTGTGACATTGCTTCGGCTAATTTTTTCAAATCTTTTTTGCTGGTAATGGATGCTAACTGTGCTTGGAATCTGCTCCGCTGAACAAGTACTTCTGGTGCTTTGGTAATTTTTGAAAACATTTTTAAGACATGATGGTAATTGTATTTTTTCCACAATTTGACAGAGACTTGGCGGGTCAAGAACATAATGGTCTTGAGAGAGGGATGAGGTTTGATAACATATTCCCATTTCATAATCCAATTTAATTTGGTTTTGAGAAAGAAAAGAAGAAGTGGTGGACAATGGCTTAATGCTGATTGACTATTATCTTGTGAAGTAAAAATTCTAAAACTTTCTTGGAGGGGGAGAGGAAGGAGAAGAAGTTCAGGTCCATAATGGTCCCACCAAAGTGAAAACCATTTAGGAAGTGTCTTAATTTCTTGTAATTTATCAAAATGAAGAAACCATGAATGACGCAAATTTTTATTTTGTTTTAAAAACATTTTCGCCCATGCCTGCTGATAATCATAATAGTTGTAATAAGGAATATCATAAGGCTGAGAAAATTTTCTTGTCAGATAGGGATTTTTTCCCAGTGTTCTAATAAATCCATTCTGCTTTGATATAAAAGGTATTGTGTTACCATTAGACTTCTATCTTGTTTCATTAATGAAATTTTTTCCTTAAGATCGTTTATATCATTCATTAACAGTTGTAGCTCGAGTCTTAGATTATAATCTTCACACTTTAGATCATACAGATCTCTATAACCAGGAACAAAATTATAATTATATTCCATAAATTAAATGTTCAATATAACAACAATATAATAACAATATAACAACAATATTAAAATAATATAATTAATATACTATTGTATATTAGTATTACTAATATATTTATTAAAATGAATATGTTGCGACTTTTTTAGGTAAAAAAATGTAATATTTTTAATAGTATGATATTTATATATAGTCATATACTTAACTATATTATTAGTCAATTTAGTCTATATATCTTATAGTATAAATATATTATTTAACTAGTATATTATTGAGTTTAACTAATTATATAAGATATAGTTGTATAAAATTTAAATGATTAATACATAAAAACACACATATATTTTACAAAAATATGTATAAAATCGGAGGCGGAGTCGGAGGACCAAATCGGAGGCAGAGTCGGAGTCAAAGTCGGAGTAAACTGTCGGAGTCGGAGTCGGAGCGGGTTCACCAACAACTCCAACTCCGACTCCGACTCCGACTTCCAAGGATGAAAAAATTCCGACTCCGACTCCGAGTTTTCATCCCGACTCCGACTCCGACTTCTCGGAGTCGGAGTGGAGCCGGATACGGAGTCGGATTTTTGGATTTCTGCTCAGCCCTAAGTAGGATTAGACTGTCAAAGTCAAAATAGAATTAGTAGCTAAAAGTCCAATGGGCTTGACCTTGTCCACGGATTTGGTAGCTGGGCATGATTGTGTAAAAAGCCTTAATTTTGCATCCGGCCCAAGCTGTGTCGAAAAGCTACGCCCGGGTCGATAATTTGCAAGGGTGTTGTAACTTGGGATGGCATGGCAATTTACGAGGGTGGCCGAGGCCCTCGACTATGATCAGTACTGGGTCCTAGCCACCACGCGTAGGGGTGACAATATAGTTAAAATTAACATACATACACTCGACACACAATATATGGGTATGGGTTTGACCATATAAATCTGCTTAAAGCAAGACGAATTGACCCGATATTACACGATTAATAAACGGATCAATTACAATTTAATCTGTGAAACGTGAATAAATCTGTATAACATAAATAAATTATAATTTTAGATTTTATAACTGTTTAGTCTTATGTGTCTTTTTTATTATTGGGAATATGTGATATTAATATTAGTATTTGACTACGTTATATCTCAAATTATTAAACTTTTTTTTTGTTATATGTAATTTTATTTTATGAAAATATTAGTTTTTTTTTTTTATATATTATTGGTTTGAATATTGATCATAAAATATTTTATCATGAATCCACTTATAATTGTGAATTTTTATATAGGTTTCATTGTCTATATATGCAATTATTTTAATTGGATTAACAAATAAATATATGAGCCAACTCAACCCATTTCTATTAAATGGGTTAAACAGGTTTTGCTCAAATTAATCTAATAAAAATGAATTATTAAACTGGTTAAGCGGATTGTATCATTTCAACTATTAATTAAATTGGTCGAGTTCAAGTTTTAGGATCTAATTTATTTATTTAAACATATCAAATTCTAGTTAACCTATATAGTCTAATACTCATGACTTGATATGATACGAATACGATTTACGAACACGAATTTGTAGAAACACCCATTACTCCCCATAAAAGGCCTAATAGGAGGAGTGAGGTAATTCCTTATAAAGTCCAGGATGAGTTTGTTCCAAACCATGTGGGACTTCCCAATACGCCCCCTCACGTGTGGGCCGGTATTTCCGGTACCATCATCGTGGGTAGGTCGCAGGAGCCCATTATTGGTCATAGGTTAGCCTGCTCTGATACCATGTAGAAACACCCATTACTCCCCATAAAAGGCCTAATAGAAGGAGTGAGGTAATTCCTTATAAAGCTCAGGATGAGTTTATTCCTAAGCCATGTGAGACTTTCCAATACGCCCCATCACGTGTGGGTCGGTATTTCCGGTACCATCATCGTGGGTAGATCGCAAGAGCTCATCATTGGTCATAGGTTAGCCTACTCTGATACCATGTAGAAACACCCATTACTCCCCATAAAAGGCCTAATAGAAGGAGTGAGGTAATTCCTTATAAAGCTCAGGATGAGTTTATTCCTAAGCCATGTGAGACTTTCCAATAGAATTATCATCTCTATTCACATAGATGACCTTGTTTGGCTACCTCCACACGGTAGTCATTGTGAGTGGCAACCCAGAAACCACTAATGGCTATACATATATCTTTTTTCAATCTTTTATAATTTTATAAATTATTTTTATTATAAATCAGACCTATTAATTACTTTAAATAATTTTGATTTATTTTTTAAGAAATTAAGGTTAAAATTAACATGCGGCCAGCTTGTGGTTAGACCACGTGTTTTTGGTTGATGGTGGCGGACGAAAACATTAATGGGAGTCATATTTCTAAATAACTTAAGCAACATGTCAGCTGTAAATTTATTTTTGTAAGATTTTTTTTTATAACTAAAGCATGCTTCTTTATTTTTTCTTGTTCAATGTTTTCATTTAGAAATAGTCTAGTAAAATTGGAAAAATACCTGTTCACGTTGTTTTAGATTTGAACCACCCATTTTTCATTTATCATATCAGACTAGATAAGACATGTAAAATTGGCGAAGCAAATCACAAGTCCATTTTGCTTACGAGCTATTCAAAGAGTGACATGTATACATTTACTTGAATTTTGTACACGTTTTAATTAAAAAATACTCGAACGATTTGTGTACTTATAAAAATTTATTAAATGTGTTTTTTTTTTTCCCATCATGCACATGTTAATTATATTAGCAAGAAAATTTGGTCAATTAATATAATTGATTTTTTAATATCTGAATTTAAACTTGAATTTAAGTTACATAATAATTTTTTGAAATAAGCAATAGTACTACATAAAACATGATTGTTTTTGAACTCTAATGCTCAATCATAACTACTACATAGTAAAACAACTATTTTTTTTAAATCTGATTGATCATAACTATATCATGTCCTTATAAATTAAATTCTTAGCTTCATCTTTCCAAGAGGGTGATTTTTTTAGGAAAAAAGGAGATGGTGCAATTAATTTTATTAATTTTCCTCACTTTTAATGGCGGAATACCGTTTTTAAATGAAACCATCTAAACATATTGAAATCAACCTACTAAATAAATAAATCCACCAATAGTTCTAGTACCATGAGGTAGTCAACAACTATCCACAGCTAATCTTGCCCTCAAACTCTATTACTGATCCTCAGCAGAACCATCAAAGTCATATGAAAAATTATGAAAATTAAGAGGTGAGTTATCAACAACTCAATAAGCAGAGAACATATACTAGTATGTAAATATAAGCATTTTCAGAATTCAGAATGCAGAATAAAATATTTACTTCCAGAATGCAGATTCAGAAACATTTACTTTCAGAATATAAAATAAAAAACATTTATTTTTAGAATGTAAAATCAAAACATGTACCAAAATTATTAGAGCGAAACTTTCAGAAAACATTCTTATTCAAAAATCTTTTAGCATATCAAAATCTGAGACCTCATCTTTATCATATCGGAGCATCACATTGGGATATATACTATATTTAACCCTTCGTGATAGGGTTATAAACCACAGTTATAATTCGTGGAAGAGCAGTATCCACTATTATCACCCGTGGTTGAGCCGTGTATCATGTTTAACATCTATGGTAGGGTTATAACCTACCATTATAACCTGTGGAAGGGCCGTATCCACTATTATCACCCGTGGTTGGGCCATATATAATGTTTAACTCTCGTGGTAGGGTTATAAACCACTATTATAACCTGTGAAAGGGCCGTATTCACTATTATAACCTGTGGAAGGGCCGTATTCACTATTATTACCCGTGGTTGGGTCGTATCCACTATTATCACCTGTGGTTGGGCCGTATGTCACTATTATCACCTGCGGCTGCGTTGTAACGGAAAACTAAACAGAACATCATAATCAAACTTAATCAAAATACGGAATTAGAATCTCATGCCAATGTTTTCAGATGCCACTTCATATTAAAGCCAAAAATTGAACAACTTCAGATAATTTCACATGTTTGAAATAAACAGAATCAAAACATCTTCTTTTATTCACATAAAAACTTTTAGATTTCATGCATAAGAACATCTTTATTTCATCAAAACAAAACTTGAAAAAATCTTTATTCGCTCTTTTCAAGACCAGAAATAGAATGCACAAAAACTAGCTCATGTCTACACCAGTCATGACAAAAATACTCTTCTCTTTCTTACGGATCTCATGAGTAATCCTGAACAACTAACTGAGGTTATTTTTACATTTCTTTCCAAAAGCAAATATATCATGCACATTTTCATAAATTAACCACTGTTTATTTTCTTCTTATACAAAGTTTAGCATAGAAATTCCGCTTACCTAGACTTCTTAGTTTTTTAGAAATTTCCTAAAAAATGCTGAATAAATATTAATCGTCAACTATAACATAATTATGTAATTTTTGTAAATTTTCAATCGAACACGTATTTCAATATTTAAGCAAAAACTGCTAAAATAATCTATTTTAATTCCTCAAAAACCTAAATTCACGTAATCCTAAAATGTCATCACAATTCTAAATTCATCAATGTCCAATTAATAAGTCCGACTAAAACACAAAAATCTAACTTATTTACTAATGAAATCAAATTATAAAATTTGATACTAGCTAATATATTTATACCAAAGTATTTTAAAAATTAAACAACTACAACTTAGATTCATTTTGAAGATTAACTTAATTATATTTAAAACTCATATATTTAGTAATTTAATTTCAATCCGTATATATAAATTCTTATACTACAAATAAATCCTACGCATGGTAGATTATAAAAACATGATCAACATATACTCATTCAGGGCATTTTGGGAAAGAAATTCATAACCTGCATTCCTATTTGAGAAAAAAAACTAGGATCTAATATTACGTAACAGGAGCCATGCATACCGAAAGCCATGTGCAGCGGTGGCTTGGGTGGATGTCTACGTCGGCACGGCTGGGGGTGGCGGCAGGTCATTGGAAGAGAGAGAAAGTGAGAGAGAGAAACATGGTGAGAGAGAGACAAAGTGATGATAGAAAGAGTGAAACACGACGTGTGCATGGAGGTGTTACCGAGAGAGAGAGAGAGCGGTGGTTGAGGTAGAGGTGGTGCAGATCAGTGGCTATGGTGGTTCTGATCAGTGGTGATGAACGAAGGTGGGGTGGTGGCTGTGGTTCACGGTGCCCTCCAAAGATGCTCTGTTTTTGGGAGATAAAACAGAGGCTCAACGGGCAGACTTCGTGAAGAGAATGATGGCACACGATGGGGCTTGGCTTTGGTGTTGCTGCTTTATGGTGGAGGGAGGGGCTACAGTGCAGCGTTGAACGTGGGCTGATCCTTTGCTTTAGGTCCGTCCAGGAGTAGCAGCGGAGGAGTCTGGCTGGTCAACTACGACATGGGTCTAGAGGCTCGTGGGGTGCAGTCGGCTATGCCTTCGGTGATGGGGGGTGCAGGGACGGCGACGGAAGATGCTTTGGCTTTGGGGAGTGGTTGACGGCAAAGGAGCCTTGGGCAATTTCTCTAAGCAGAAGAAAAAAAATGCCTCTGCTTCTATAAATATGTCAAGTGGTTGAAAAACCATAGAGGAGAAAAATGAGAGGCGTACTCATATGGAAGTTATAACTATAAAAAGAAAACTTCAACCCTAGAGAAAATAAAGGGAGAGAAGAATAAATGCAATGCCAATACATATCTAGTATGCGCACTCTTGCTGTGAAGGTCGTGGGGGTAGAAACTTGCATGCCAAGGACGTGAAGAATAACCCTAGGGGAGAAAATAGAAAGAAAACGTGCGTGGACGGGCTGAAAATGTCTTCATACGAATTTGGGCTTGTTGGACCCACTTCTTGATTTATAAAAGGGCTTCGTCTCACATTTTAAACTAGCCTTCGTTCCATAATTTGTCGGGCCAAAAATTTAAAATAAATCTCACTTGATCCATAAAATATTAACTAAAAATAATCTAAATATGCCCAATAAAAAGTTCATAATCCATCAATACAAATTCTGGATCCGTAACCTATTCCCAAAATTACTTGCTAAAATTCCAGTGGATTTTTCATTCATATTAAAAAAAATTCGAACACGAGTTTTGTGTTGGGCTTGGGTGTTACAGAAGATATGTCGGATACTGCAATCCATTTAAGAGAAAAGAACCATAGCATTGCCAGGATGGTTTAGAATAGTTTATAAGTCATGTAACAGGCATCGATGAATCTAATAACAATATATTCTATATGATCAAAAGAATGCAAGCTCAACTGATTGTATTAGGGGTGCTACCTGCATGGTGCAGGGCGGGATAGACCCTTCCCCTCACCTTGCCCCTCGCCCATGCGGGTGGAAGGGTTTGCACCCTTGCACCTGCCCCAGGGAGGTGGGGGCGGGGTCGGACACCTCATCTGCTTTGCCTCCCGCCCAGTCTAATGCTAATCATGGCCCATTGGGCCTAAAATCTATTTATGAGTTCAAAAATATTTATTTAGACCCAAATTATCATATAATTTAAATTGTAAATTTAAATTTGTAAATACAAACTCAATTTAAAAACTAATAACATAGTTTTTAAATTGAGTCTCACGTTGTTTAAGTATGACTATTGTATTCCTTTAGCTTCTTATATAAAGGTTGGCCTAAGAGACCAAGGCAATGCAATAAAGTGAATACAACTTCAATTCTTCAACAAATTGTATATAAATATATACAATTTATTTATATAAATATTTATAAATATATATTTTTATATGTATATACTTCCTAGCCATGGGGTAGTGGGGTAGTGGGGTGCGGGCCCCCGTTGCCCACCCCTAGATTGCATAGAAGTAAGACATTTTTAAGACCAGACACTTTAGCAAAAAGTGTTAGTCCCATTTCACCAAAATAGGTCTAGCCGTTTTAATAGTGATTAGAGGAACTTGCAATGCAGAAGTGAATGATTAGGGACTGTTTTTATAGGTCTATAAATGAGCTGAGTCAGAGTTTTTAAAGGCTATCCACCAAGAAAGAACTTTTTCATTCCAAGGGAAGAACTAAGAAAGGTGATTCCAAAAGTTGTAAAAAATTCCCAAACACCAGCTGCCGGTTGACTGCCATGGAAGACATAATTAATGGCCAAGTTCGCTCGACACTGCTCGAGCGAAATCAAGTCAGAGAGTTTCACTCGACACCCCTCGATAGACCGCTCAAGCAGATGGAAGACAGAGAGGTATGCTCGAGTCTCGCTCGATACTCTGCTCAAGTGAGACATAAACCCTAGTGTTCGCTCGACCCTCGCTCAACACTCTGCTCGAGCCAATGTTCATTTGGCTGTTCGTTTGAGGCTCGTTCGACACGCCGCTTGAGCGAAGTATGCAGTTTTGCCAGGATTAGGGTTTCCACGCCGTGTGCTATATATATGACATATTTTATCATGTCTTGTATGCTCTCAAGTATATTTTGAGAGAGAACAATTGTCTTGTGTGTGCCTATTGTGTGAGAGAGCAAAAAGTCCTAGAGAGTGTGAGTTGATATGATTATAATCTCCTCTGGTTAATAAGATTTCTGCAACTCTGTGGATGTAGGTAATTTGCCGAACCACGTATATTGTGCGTCGTGTTCTTGATTATGTTGCTTTTTACTTTATTTGCCATTGTTGGTGTGTGTATTTTGCATAACATTTCACAACAACTAGTATCAGAGCCAAGGTCGGATCTGAAGGAGAATGATGGCTGGAGATAAAGTGAACGCACCCGGGATTGAGAAGTTTGACGGCACTAATTTTGGGTACTAGAAGATGCAGATTAAGGATTATCTTTATGGGAAGAGGCTCCACCTTCCACTGTTGGGAAAGAAGCCTGAGAGCATTGCTGATGCTGAATGGACCATGTTAGATCAATAGGTTCTAGGGCTTGTTCAGTTGACCTTGTCTAGAACAGTGGCACACAATGTCAGTAAGGAGAGAACCATGATGGATCTCATGGTAACTTTGTCAGGTATGTATGAAAAGCCGTCGGCGAACAATAAGGTTCACTTGATGAAGAAAATTTTCAATCTGAAGATGTCGGAAGGTATGTCTGTAGCCCAACACTTGAACGAATTCAATACGATCACAAATCAACTGTTTTCTGTAGAGATTGAGTTTAATGATGAGATTAGAGCATTGATTTTGTCGGCATCGTTGCCAAATAGTTGGGAGGCCATGAGGATGGCTGTGAGTAGTTCAGCCGACAAGGCAAAACTGAACTACGATGGCATACGTGACATGGTGCTTGCTGAAGAGGTACGTAGGAGAGACTTAGACGAGTCCTCGGGTTCAGGATCTGCCTTGATGGTTGACAATAGGGGTAGAGGACATGATAGATCAAGCTCTAAAAGTAGTGGAAGAGCAAGATGAGATCTGGTCAGCAGATCACATGATGGAGTTGTGGCAAGCCGGGCCACATTAAGAGAGACTGCAAGAATCAAGGAAGTTCTGATGATGATGTTGTAAATTAATGGCAGATGAAATTCATGATGCCTTACTCCTTGTAGTGCATAGTCTGATTGATGATTGAGTTTTGGATTCAGGGTCTTCGTTTCATAGCACCTCACATTGAGAAATCATGCATAATTATGTTGCTGGTGATTTTGAAAAGATGTATGTAGCTGATGGAGATGCACTAGATGTAGTGAGAGTGGGTGATGTGCACATCACACTTTCCAATAGGAGCGTCTGGACTTTACAGCAAGTTAGACATGTTCCAAATCTAAAAAAAAAACCTGATTTCTATGGGACAGCATGATGACAGAGGTTTTGCTGTAGCGTTCTTTGGAGGAGCTAGGACGATCACTAAGGGTGCGTTGATCTTAGCGCATGGTAAGAGATTTAACTCTTTGTATTTAACATCAGGGTCCAGTGATGTACAGGAAAATACAAGAGTGAAAAAAGGCAGGCTTGATTGCGCGAAACATGTGAGGAAGCCAAAGGGAGTCAGTTTTGCCGTTCCTCATGAAAGTCTGGGAAAGTTGGCTAAGGTTGCCAAGACTGGTTTGAGACTGGATACTCCTAGTGCAATGGGAGTTGTGAGTCGCCCTATGGATGTGCTGACTAAAGGAGTTGTACGTGGAAAACTGAAGTCGGGCTTGACTTCAGTGCATTTTCTAGCTTGAAGACGGGAGCTGTGAGCTGCAGAGATGATAGGGCTTGGCTGGAAACAGTGGCTGACATGTGGATACCTAGTCTCTAAGTGGGAGATTGTTGGGGTATATATGGAGACTGGTTTTGGAGCTGAAAAGGTGTTTGCTGAAAGTTGGCTCAAGCCAAGTTCACTCGACACCGCTCAAGCAAAAGCAAGTTAGAGTGCTCCGCTTGACATGGCTCGACAGACTGCTCGAGCGGATGGAAGACAGAGAGGTACGCTCCAGTCCCGCTAGACACTTTGCTTGAGTGAGACGCAAACCCTAGTATTCGCTCGACCCTCTCTCAACACTCTACTGCAGCCAATGTTCATTTGGCTGTTCGCTTGAGGCGCGCTTTACATGCCGCTCGAGCGAAGTACGCAGTTTTGTCAGGATTAGGGTTTCCACGCCGTGTGCTATATATATGACATATTTTGACATGTCTTGTATGACCTCAAGCATATTTTGAGAGAGAATAATTATCTTGTGTGTGCCTATTGTGCGAGAGAGCAAAAAGTCCTAGAGAGTGTGCGTTGAGATTGAGTGATTGTAATCTCCTCTAGTTAATAAGATTTCTGTAGCTCTGTGGAAGTAGGCAATTTGCCGAACCACGTATATTGTGCGTCGTGTTCTTAATTGTGTTGCTTTTACTTTATTTGCCATTGTTGGTGTGTGTATTTTGCATAACATTTCACAACAGAAATGATTTTGGATTCCATCCTCATGTACATATGTATGGTGGATTGAGGGAGCTGATGACATGAAATGATAAACTAATGTTGCTACTGTCTGAGTGGGATGCCCATCCAAGAGGATGCACATCCAAGAGGATGCAAAGCCACTTTTTGTGGTTGGTCCTTTATTGTCAACTTTCCCTTAATGTGTGACACTTGTCCAAAAGTTTCTTAAGCTTGGCTAAGGGTGGTTTGAGGTTGACTATTAGGGTGATAATTTATATGACCGATTACTGTTCATGCTGATGTGGATGATGACATGGCATGACCATGGTGATGTGGCATATAGACCCGATGAGGTGGTAGCTTCCCATTGGTCCGTGTGGATGCCACATGTCAAGCATCTAAGTGATGTTTTTTAAACTCTTAAGGAGGTGAATCCTAGTCATTTCCTCAAAAGGTTCTAAGGTCACCATGTGACACTCTAAGTTTCACCACGTAAGTGACACATAGCTGCCAAATGGCACCATGGTATTTTAAGAGTCCTAAATATGGCAAACTCATTCTTCCTCCAATCGTAAAACATCTCAATTGGAAATTATGAAATTTTCTATGTTTGTGGTCACTAAGCGGAGTAATTCTCTAGGGTTCTCTATGGGTCTCACAAGTTGGCTCTTTGGGACCCAAGACCACAGTTGCCATTGCATTGCAATGGATTTAAGATTTCTAGGTACGATTTTTTATTTAAGTATATCGTTGTACTAGAAATCTAAAGACCAGGATACAATTATGAGATTTCTTGGTTATTTTGTGAGATTGGTGTTGGTTTTGGCGATTATTGTTGGTTTTATGCGACTTTTTGGTATATTTGTGTTCTTCTTGTGATTTTGTGCTTTTCTTTTAGAAATAATGGTGGACAAAGTGGCCAAATGGTGATTGTGTCAATCCGCCTGCTCGATAAATGAATGCGGATAGTCAGGGATGAGAGTGGAGACGGGGTCAGGATGCGGGATTAATTTAGCCTCATTTGTTTTTAGAAAACTTCTCAAGTTATTTCATTTCATCTCATTTAATCATTATAATTTTTTCAAATTTTCATGCAAAATATAATAAATAATACAACTTTTTCAAATCCCAAATCATGAAAAATCATATTAAAAAAATATATTCTAACAATATTTTATTTAACTTTTAATTTTTATCTCAATTCATCTTATTTCATCTATAAAAACAAACGAGAGCCAACCTGCCTAGACCAAGAAGAGTAGCTACACGCCCAAATAGGCCGGTTGGTAGCACCACTAGTTTCAATGGTACGGCAACAAAAGAATTCTAGAACAGATGTCATGTATGTCCATGGCACCAACCCTTCGGCCGCGCACTGCTTTCATTATCATATCAAAAAGTGGGAGAAAATATTTTCCTGGTACAACAATCTGATGAGTATCAACCCTCCATGGCAGACCTTTTTAATTGCAAATTTACATTTACATCGGGACTGGTTGAAATTATTCAACAAAAATGTTACGGACACAGGGTTTCCGTAGCATACTGTTGCAGTAATATTATATGACCTCATGACTAGTGTTTGTTCTATTTCCAGATCGATTGAGGCATTGATTGTTGAGAAAGTGTTTTAGATTTTATATTTGACCAACTAGTGTGCGAGGTATTTCAATTTTCTTGTCACTTAGCGTGGAAGATTCGACTGACTGATCATCCAACGCACTACATTAGCCATTTAAGTCAGAAGATGAATAATTACATTCATAAGAAATTTAAGGGCGGATATATACAGGTTGTGAAAGTCATAAACCCGTGTGACAATCTGTGGGTTTTAACTACTTCTGTTTAACGAGATACAAAAAATTTATATTAGTTCAGATGGCCCAATGCGTTATGCGAGACCCAAGTGTTCCAGCACCTTAATTTGCGTGCAAAAACTATCATGTCCTCGAAGCCAGCATAAAGCAAACTGCTTTTGCATTCCCATACCTATAACGTGCATATGCAATCGCAACCACAGCCGTTACTAAGCTGGAGTTGTTTTTATTTTTTATTTCGGAGAACGAAGGCAAGGTCTTTCGAATCTATTTTTATGGAGTAAATTTTACTTTCGAATACCATATTCTCAAAAATTTTTCTGTATGAAACCGATTAAATCGTTAACTTTTTACTAATAGGTATAGTTTTAAAAGATTGTTTACACTTTTAAAGTGTTGAACTTTAGACTTTAAAAAGAATGATATCCCAAAACCAAAACTTTTATCACTTCGGCCAACTCCTGGGATTACTAAACTGGAGATGTTCCAATTAGCGTGCTGGTGTACCAGGCCTATATATTTCAATTTGTCGTTATACCAGTCTCACTTATTGTCTTTAAAAGAAAAAATTGATTAAATTTAAAATTCACATAAAAAAATTATTTTTTAATAATACATTTCACACAAAATTTATACAATTTAGAATTGTATCAAATATTACTTATTATAAAAACTAAAATACATTTACATATCAAAAGTTTAACTTCAATAAATAAAAAAAAAAATGCAAGTTGGTCTTCAACTAACCAATCTTGAGAAAGACCAGTACCGTATATCCACTCACTAATTATATATTCTCCCTTAATTATGGTGACACCCACGTAAAGTAAAGCTCATCTTTGAGGTGTGATATTTTCACTTGGGAATGAATAGTTTTTCCATACAATCAAAGTTGTCATTATAGATCTTTGGTCAAATTCTACCGCTTGCGTCTTTTTAGGTTTGAACAATACTGCGGTATAAAAGGTTTTAACAGTAGTCTTTAAAAGTAGAAAAAAAAAAAAATAAATAAAAAAGATTAACAAATGAGACGAATGTTTATGTCATTTTATAAGACAGCATGACGATTTCATGTCTCATACTCAAAACCTACTTCATACTCATATTTTCTCAATATTCATCATTCAATCTCTCCCTTATACAATACTTAACCAACTAACACCACCCAATTACCAATATCTATTGTTGGTCTTGGGGCTTTCCCGCTGTGGCCTTCCCCTTAAAGGAACAGAAAGCCATTGGCCGCAATCATGGTATAAAGATAAAAGAGGCACAACAAAAGTGGTTGAGGTGCTTCTCAGCTTATTAAATGCCACTCCTCCCCCCCTCCTTTTCTATTCAAAATTCGAACTCACACCACATTTCCCAACACCCTCCTCCTACCTTGATGCTTTCTAGCTAGCTCTTAGTCTTATAGTTTTTGCATTTTCTTGAGAAATAGAGAAAGAAATCTCAAGGGTTTGTACTAATGGAAGCAAAGAATACAGAGATCAGGAAGCTCATCTGCTAGGAGGAGTCTGATCAAGAAAAGGAAAGAGATCAGTTGGAAAATGAACACGGCAAGATTCATCAAGTGTGTCACAGTTGGTGATGGAGCTGTCGGAAAGACTTGCATGCTTATTTCTTATACGAGCAATACCTTCCCCACAGTATGATAGATAATGTTTCACGTTCATTCATCTTTAACAGAAATTATTAAAAGGATAATTTAGTACGGTCTGTTAATTATTAATGATGTTTTCTTTGTCATATTCTTGTAGGATTATGTGCCTACTGTGTTCGACAACTTCAGTGCTAACGTGGTGGTTGATGGCAGCACTGTTAACCTTGGACTATGGGATACTGCGGGTAAGAAATATTTGCGGAATTTGTCGAGTTTAGGCTTAGAATATATGGTATTAGGAAGTGAAAAACGGAGGAAGAACAATTAGGCCTTGAAGTCTTTTTATTCTTTGGCAACCAAACACCTTATACATGTCTATATATTTGTGAAGATATAAGCATTAGAAATATTATGTTTTCCACAGAAAATTATCACCTTTTTCTCAACATACATCGTAAGATTTGGAAAATGACAAATTGACAGTATAAACTACTAAATCGTGACGATATGCATCTTCAGGCTCAGCTAAGATCGACCATTGAGATCGATGAAAATTATGACCTGTGTGATGCAATCTTAGAATGACTAGATCTTAACCAAAGGTGCTCAATCATTAGTTTTATTAGTTTAGGGTGCCAATTGCGAGTTTTGATAGATTAAAGTACGTACGAGTTGAAAAATGCAGCTATAATTCAGGGGTGTAAAGTGCAATTTGCCCGACATAATTATTTGTGATTCTCCATATAGTTAATGTTCATGTTGGGTGATTGAACACAGGGCAGGAGGATTACAACAGGTTGAGGCCATTGAGTTATAGGGGTGCAGATGTTTTCTTGTTGGCCTTCTCACTCATCAGCAGAGCCAGCTACGAAAATATCTCTAAGAAGGTAATTTTTCTAAATTTCTCCATTTCATTTATGGCTTGCATTCTCGACATATTTTTTTCTAAAATATCGATATATATTGGCTCCCAGTGGATTCCTGAGCTGAGGCATTACGCCCCTACTGTGCCAATAGTGCTTGTTGGAACCAAACGTGGTATGGAATTTTTCAATATATTACATTGAACACACACACAGACACACACACATATATATACTTAAATCGAATGGTTTAAGTTTGGATGTGATTTCTGGCAGATCTTCGGGATCACAAGCAGTATTTGATTGATCATCCTGGGGCTACGCCTATCACAACTGCTCAGGCAAGTCTTTTGTTTTGTTTTTGTTTGCTTTGGTTAATGAAGTTATTTTTGGGAGTAATTTAATGGAGAGATATTGAATGTTGGACAGGGTGAAGAGCTGAAGAGGGCAATTGGTGCTGCTGTTTACATAGAGTGCAGCTCCAAGACTCACCAGGTTTGCTCATTTGTTTTATTAACAGTCGAGAAACTAACTAGTGTTAATTACTCCGCGTCGCCACAACAATTCATTAATTAATCAATTTTACACGGGATTTTTACTCCGTGGGCAACGTTTCACTAGCTTTTTCAAGGCTGTAAGTTTAGAGTTTACAGATTGTATCCGTAGCACTTGAAAAGATAGCGGGACTGGGACAATTAATGGTTATTGGGACGACCTAATTTGTATTCTTATAGCGATACTCTTCGCCTTATTAGCAGTTAGAAGCCATAACTCTCTTACTTGTTTCAACAGAGATTATCTAATTTTGTCTTTTGCTGTGATGCTTCAGAATGTTAAGGCTGTGTTTGATGCTGCAATCAAGGTGGTTTTGCAGCCCCCTAAACCGAAGAAAAGCGGCCGGCGACGGAAGCCAAGCCCATGCACATTACTCTAAATCAAACCCATGTTATAATTCCCTTTTGTAACAGCCAGGGGACGCATGTCTTAGTCCTCTTCTGCTGTGTATTCCGGTCTTTCGAACCTATCATGTTGTTCAGTTTCTTTTTTTTTTCTCCCTCTCTTTCTTTTGTTTTATTTTTTCAATCTACTATGCACTATGACTATGCTTCATATGCATTTCTTATATAGGAAAATATAAGATTTTACAAATGTAAACTTTGTGAAGGGCAGAATGTAAGATACCCTCTTTTGTATAACTTGTGCCTGACAGCAACGAAATTAAGACGCCGACATCCTTGGATTGGTGTCCAAGTCCAAGATCCTACGTAGTGAACAACAACGTTGTTTTGACTATAAATACAACAATATAATAATGACACTCTCAATAGTACAAATGCTTCTATTCATCCCAGCAGACGGAAGGTTGTGGAACTGGATCTAGAAAGGTTCTAAAGCAAAATCTACGTCTTTTAGTGGAACCCTGCCTGCCCATTCTTGGAGACAAACCAGATTCCTATCGAAAGACCATGGCCGGCCCGCTAGCACCCTGCTTTTGACACTAGGCTCAGCAAACTCGATGAGGAATTTGTTTCTACCAACATCTTTGAAAGACAACACTCCTTCGGCTTTCCAAACTTTCGTGATGGTAGACTTTTTTTTTTTTTCTAATCAAGTTTACATTTATAAATAAAGTTTAATTTAGAGTAATAGGAGGGTCCTTGCCACTATCAATAAGTACAATACTAGAAGGTAAAATACCTACTGGTATGTGACCAATACTATTGGTTGCGGCCCATTGCGTTACAGAATGCGCAAATCGATTTTGAGATCGATCTATTTTTTTAAAACACCAGTCTCGATGAGGGGACAAGATAAGAGCTATATCTTCAGTAATGGTAGATATTTGCCAGACTGATGATGACCCTTGTATTGCTGAGACTACAAGAAGAGAATCTCCTTCAATTGTGACTTCTGGAAATTTCAGATGTTTAGCCATATTGATTGCTAGTCTTGCTGCAATTGCTTCTGCTACTACTAGAGTTGTTGTTCCAATTTCTTCTGTCTATATTTCAATTGCATTTCCTTCATAATCATGACTTACTGCAAAGGCCAAAGAGAAGGATGATCTAATTGCTGCATCAAACGAAATGTTACAATGTTGAGATAAGGGTTTTGCCATAATTGTGGTTGCTTTTCTGTCAGTTTCATTTGCCAAGCAGATAGATATTCTTGATAAAGAAAGTCTAATTGATCTATAGCTTTCCTAATAGATAAAACTGTTTGATTATGGACAATATCATTTCTCAATCTCGAAGTGAAATCTAATATCAGAACTGCAAACAATTGGAAATGATGCACTTCCTGTGAGCGTAATCCTAGCTTTATCTCTGGATGAAGAATGAAAGATATCCAATCTTGATTTGTAAAAATTTTCAATGAAGACAGATTCAGTGGCCACTTGCTTTGGCTCCATAGAATTCTTGATATTGGACATTCCAGAATAAGATGAAATAGCGTTTCTTCTTTCTCATTACACAAAGGGCAATTAAAGGAAGTCATAAAAGGTATGAAGTTCTTTATCATTCCTCTAGTTGGAAGTAAATCTCAGAGAATTTTCCACAAGAGATGGTAGACTTGAAAGCTCCTTTGTTAACTTCTTTGTCTGTCACCACCAGAGCAACCAGGCAGGCCTGGCTTAACTCCTGAGATAACAGGACCTCTTCCTCGGGGAAGGTGATTTCTTGTTGTTCTTCTTCAGTTAACCTTAGGCCCTCATAAAGATGAGAGAGCTCCTCTTCCATAACTGATCCTCGTATTAAACCTCTATCACACTCAACAGATCAAAGATCTAAGAGACAAGTTCTCTATGTTGTGGAACAACTTTTTTCAACACTCTCAGAGGAGGAATATCAAGTAATGGCTTTCACTACCAAGCAGATTTGGCTCAGAAGGAACAAGTGGATCTTTGAAGCTCAATTTTCCTCCCCTCAACAAGTTACTAATTTGTTTCTACCCGAATCTCAAAATCAGTCCTATTAGCATGTACTAAACAGCAACAAAACACCCAAGTTATTCCTCCTCCTTAGTGGACTAAGCCACCTCCCAACAGTTTTAAGGTGAATTGGGACGCAACAATAGACAAAGTTCAGTGCAGGGTAGGCATTGGAGTTGTAATCAAGGATAGCGAGGGACTGGTAACAGCTACCCTCATAACTTCTCGTGATTCTTTCCCGGATCCTTCACTGGGGGAAGCAAGGCAGCCTTAAAAGCAGCTCAGTTTTGCATAGAGC
>QEOT01000086.1:80515-98682 GCA_003123785.1 Pterocarya stenoptera | reverse complement strand
CTTTGTGGCGTTCCTCCTTGTAATCTGGGTTCTTGAGACGGGTTCTTCAACGGGTCTAGATTTTAATATAATCTAGGTTCTTGAAACGAGTTCTCTTCGGGTCTAGATTCTCCATCCATTGATTTGATTTTGGCTTTCTTGGGTGATCTTTCAAATTGATTGTGGGTTCAAGGGATTTCCTTCCTGCGGGTTCATATCATTTGGTATCAGAGCTCGGTTTCCAATCAGGTCTGATTCTATCTTTTATTTCTTGCATTTCTAAATTTAATTCTAGGGCGTCATTGTTCTAGGGTTACCAAAAAAAAAAAAAAAAATACAAACAAAAAGTACGCTGCCAAAATTCTTATGGTTTTGGGTTTGGCTGAAATTTGCATCTCCTAGGGTTTCAAAATTTTAGGGTTTCTTGCATCTCTAAGTTTGTCAATTGCTTGGAGTGCCGTTCCATTGATTCTCTTCTATTTCATTGGTAATTCTTGTGTTTTTGAATTCAATTGCTTAATTTTCAATTGAATATTGCTGTTTGTGATTGAATTAGAGAAAAGAAAAGAAAAGAAAAGAAAAGAAAAGAAAAGAAAGGAAAAGAAAAAAAAAATCGGAAAAAAAAATTCAACTGGCTGGGGACTCTTTGATTGTAGTAAATGCTATTAATGGAAGGGAGGATAGCTGGAGTTCAACTGGCTTAATCTGTCAAGATATCAAGCTTCTACTTGCACATTTTAATTCATGGTCTGTTAAGCATGTTCCTAGACAGGTTAACGTAGTAGCTCATTGCTTGGCTAATAGCTCATTAGAATGCTTTGAAGATTCTATTCATGTAGAGGATTATCCTTATTGTATTTACAACCTCTTAGGTGATTCATGAATATGAAGTATTGATTTCAAAAAAATAAAAATAAAAAATAAAATAAAATTATTAAAGGAATGAAAAGGTTGAGACTATATAATAGCCAATTACAGAGATTTTCCCTTCATGTGTTTAATTCCTATGTCCGATGTACGTTACGAAAATGCTGGCTTTCTCTATCCATATTCAATTAATAATCAAGAATGAGTACTATTCTGTTCTTTATTGGTGGCTTTAGCCATTATTTACCAAATTAGGCACGAATTCCTTTCGCCATTTTGCATTCCACACATTCAAGCAAAATTTCATACTTGCAAAGTGTAACGCCCCGTACCCGGATGGGTTGGATAATTACTACTTGTTACTTACAAACCTGTCTCCCAAAGCATCTACAAACTCTAAAGATTTCATAAATAGTACCCAATCTCATATTTTCCAAATAACCATGATAAAAACTCCATAAGTTATCATTACAAAATAACATAAACCAAGGGGGTCCATAATCTCCTAATAATCTTAACATAATAAACTGATACATCTTTAAGTCTTAATAGATCCAAATAACATAAAGAACTTCAAATACTTAAGTTAAACCCTTCTACTAACAATGGTACTATAACGCCCTGGTCTCGGATGGGTAGGAGAGTTACTACTTGTCACTCAAAATTATGTCTCAATCATATAGTCATAGACTCCAAAATTTTCAATAACATATACAACTTGCTGTTTCAAATCAACTACTCCAAAATAAATAATCTAAAACACCACAAAATCTTAAAATAAACCTTAACCTTCCCAAAATACCCAATTGACAAAGCAAAACAGAATTATAGAATAAAATGCTCAGATAACCAAAGTACCCTCTTTGTACTTATTGCACTATGCTCACGCAGCCTTATACATGATTTCTAGTCTTGATCCCCAGCTGTACCACCAAAAAGTATTTGAAAAATGTTATGCAGATAAGGGGTGAGTTATCAATAACTCAGTATGCAGATAACATATACTAGTATGTAAACATGAGCCTTTTCAGAGAGTTCGGTATGCAGAAACAAAACATTTCATTTTCATTGCAGATCTTAGAAATGTGTTATAAAAAAATTAGAGTGACTTTTCAATCTTTTCATACTCAAAACCAAATTGTTCGTATTTAAAGACACTTTTCATATTCAAAAACTAACTGTTCATATTCAAAGATCATATTCAAAAATAATTTTTATATTAAAAAAAAAGCTTTGTTATATTCAAAAATGCTTTTCATATTTAAAGACCCTTTTCTTATTAAATAACGTTTTGTCATATTCAAAAACGCTTTTCATATTTAAAGACCATTTTCTTATTCAAAAACACTTTGGCATAACATAACTGAATATCTTTATCATATCATATTATATCGTATCGTATCATATCGAATCGTATCATATCATATACCATGTTTAACCCCGTGGTAGGGTTGTGCTATTCCCGGTGGCCAAACCAGGAAGTATCATATTATGAAACTTTCCATTTTTCAATCCCGGAGCCTCAAGTGTGCACACAGGAAAGAACACATAAAAAATCACTTTATTTCCAAAGTGGGTGCACTCATATCATATCATATCATATCATGTTGGTACCAACCATATCATGTGAACCAGTATCATCATATCAAGACCATAATCAAAATCAAAATCAAAACAGATAAGTATGCCAAAGGTTTCTCATATCCATATCATATCAAACCATGTGCTAAACATATTCATATAATTTCCATTTGATCAAAAGATGATCCAAATCATTTTCATATCATATGTACAAAAATTCACAGATATCATATTTGCTCTTTTGCACATTTCAGAAACATGTCAAATATTGCTCATGTCTGCACTATTCATATCAAAAGTATTTCTTTTCTCTTTCATACATATCTCATGAGTAAATGCAAAATATATACTGAGGTTGTTTTTTTCACATTTTCTTTTTAAAACAACGTGTACATTTTTATAAACCAAACCCAGTTCATTTCTTTTAATGTAAATCTAGTATAAGAACCCCACTTACTTGGACTTTATAGCTTTCTAGAAAATCTCCACAACAGTGCCAGATGAATATCAATTGTCACCTATAGAAAAAATTCATGTAACTTGAATAAATTTTCAATTTGAACAGTTACTTCGTAATTACACCTGAAATACCTATTTTAATACCTCAAGATCTAAAATTCTCCTAACCCAAAAAATACCATCAGTTCCCAAATTCCTCAATATCCGCTTAATAGAATTAAGATAGAATGAAATAATTGAATAAATAATCTGTTTAACACGATTATAAATTAATACTAAATAATATAATTAAAACCTTTAATATTTTCTGCTAAATCAAGTATATGGGCTATTTATCTATCCAAGTAAAATTATACTTAAGACAATTTCTTTACTATGCTTTACAAATGCTATAAGACAAAGAATTAATAGTGGCTTATTTATACTATTCAACAAATATGTAGGTAAGAACCAAAAACCAAAAACGGAAATACTTCCTTATGAGAAATGCAAACAGAATACTGGAGAAAGACAAAACCGTGCGATAAAGTCTGGGCTTACTGAGAGAAATGGCCAGGGTCGATGGAAGCCGTGGTTGGCTAGGTCAACGTACGATGCGGCTGAAGAGCATAGAGAGAGAAAGAGAAAGAGAGAGAGAGAGAGAGAGAGAGAGAGAGAGAGAGAGAGAGAGAGAGTGAGATAGAACCCGCGAGAGAGGAAGACACGGTGAAAGCGATAGAGGCTTGCTGTGAGTGGTGTAGGTCATGCATGGTGGTGCAACCATGGATGGAGGATCTGAGCACGGAGTCGGTAGTGGTCAGAAGATCAAACTGTGTCTCGAGCCCTCATCTATCAACTGCGAATGGCCGCAAAAAATCAGCCCGCAAAACAAATTAAGTAAGAACTAATTCAATACAATTAATTCAATACACTTCATCACTAAGTGATCCAATATTAAGTAAGAACAATCAGCCTGCAAAACAAACTCTAAAACGGTAAACGTGGACTCAAATTGTCAATATAACAATCCCAACATAGCAATCAATTAGCTCGAAATAGCCAATGAACACAACTCAAGCAGTCACAACGACTCCATTTACATCGTCACATCAATCCCATTCAGCCACCACAATTCCACAAAGCCAAACAACACCACCAAGGTTTCATATAAATCACTAATTCATTTATAAATACTATAACAGCACAATATTCCATTCGACAAGGGTAAAAGAAGTTCTATATAAACCATGGCTTCAAGACTAGCATTTGTGATTACCTTGCACAATTACTGAAGCGACGATTCGTTGGTTTTGTGAAAAATATAGCGCTGCCTAGGACTAGATTATTTCCCTACGATTAATATACACCAACCCAAAAATAATTACATACCAAAAATAACTTGGAAGAATAATGGCTTACGGGAAACACAAAGAATAGAAGGGAGATGGGGTTACCAGTGTGGCTGTGTATGGTGTAACTACAGTTGAGTCTTCTACGGCAAAAATTAGAGGGCTACCGAATCCAATCCATTGATATAGAGGGTTAAGTGAGGGAACTTGTGATAGGAAGAAAATAAGTGAAAAAAACTAAAGAGAGAGAAAAAGAGAGAAATAAAGAGGGCTTATCGACATGAGGAGACTCTCAGCAACAAGTCTAAATTTTTCACCAAACAATCGCAGCACCAAGAACTAACTAGAAAGCAGGAGAGTGAGAGAGTGGACTTGGGAGGGAGAAAATTCAGAGTGTGTGTGAGCGAGTGCGAAACAAATAGAGGGCCTTACCTTCGTTCGACAGGGCTCGGCGTCAACAACTCGGCACTGAGGTTACTCCGCTTTGCAGACGTGAGAGAACAAGAGAGAGTCTGGAGAGAGTGAGCGTCTAAAGAGGGAGATCAGTGTGGGAAGTTCACAACGGCACCACCTGGAATTTCATAGCAGGAACGCAAGAGATAGAGAAGATGAGAGAGAGAGAGAGCGTTGACTTGAGAGAGAAACCGATTGTGAGGGAAATGAGATACGGTTGAGGGGAAAAGTTTTGGCTGAGAAGAAAATCGTCGAGAATAAAAGGGAAATCTCTCAAAACACAAAACAGAAGGAGGGAAAATCAAGGGACGAAGAAACTGAAAAGGGATCATACTTGGAAAGGGGTTTTTGGGGCTGGGCTTCAACTGTCTGGGCCACGGGCCTTGGCTTCACACAAACTACTCAAATTAATAATATACATGCATTACAAGAATATAAAGAAAAATCATATACATTGTAACATCCTATGCCTAGAAGGTTAGGGAGTTAGTTTCCTGTCACATCGTAACATCCTGTAACAAGAAAAATACTACTTTGCCCACTTCATTTGTCCTCTCATTTTAACGCCTTATATAATTTAGTTTTTTTTTAAATTTTTTTCTTTACTTAATAGTTAAGAAAGTGACTTTTAGTGTATTGATATATTTTTTATATTTTTTAAAAATGTTTTAAAATGATAAAAAAATATGAATAAAAAAGGAAATTTTGAACTAGAGGTAAGATGGAGCGATGCACTCTCAGCGGCAGAGTAGCACTGCTCTTTTTACAAAGTCTAACATATAAACATTGTTTACCTGGCTTCTATAGTATACTATCTAAACTTTGAACTCAAACATAACTAGTGTCCCAACCTAATCCAAAATACCAGTAACATATAAATATCTCAATTTAGCATGAAGCCATTCTACTAATTAAATGCTAAAGTCCAACTATAGTTCGATACGAGCCTAATAACAGCCCATAAACAAAAATAGTCCATCACATTACGTTCATATTATGAAGGCCAAATCACAACGTCCATCACACTACTCCAAAAATAAAATAGCCCAAACTCTGATTCGCTAAACTTTCACCCCCACGTACATCACAATATGCATTCATTCCCTCCTCCGACCACCACAATCATAACCAGGGAATCTCCAAACGCTAACAAATCATGGAATTATTCAACTACCAATCCCAACATCAAACACATACAACTAGTAACCCAACCTTCCAATGGGGACCACTACAAGAGCTACGAATTAACGGCTGTAATGAGGCTAAAGCTTGAGAGGACCTTAACTAACTCTCGGAGCAGCGATCAGTCAGGTTTGACGGTGTGGCGATATAAAAAATAAATCAGACTGCATAAGAACAAGATCAGACAGAGTGGGGTGAGGGAAGAGTGTAAGTGAGGTAGAAACACAAGCTTACCGGCGATGGTGATACGATGCAAAGAAAAGGCAGGGGTGCAACAGGGTCATTGCGGTTTGCAGTATTCGTTGGCAAAGAAGGGAAACAGAGGATCTTACTGCCATAAAAGGGATGGCTGGGCATTCTGGTGTGAGGATGGTGACACTCATGGTGGAGAGAGAAAATGTCAAGGCGGTGTCAAAAGTGACGAGGGAGAGTTATAGAGAGGGAACGAGAGAGAGAGAGAGGAATGCTGTCGAGATCTTACCAGCGTGTAGCTTGGATATGATGAAATGGTAGGGGAGACGGCATGACTGAGCAAAATGAAGGGCGAACAACAACGACCTAACACTAGCGACGTGAATGGCGGCCTACCAAGTGGCAACCACAAGGAAGAGGAAGAGGGTTTGATAGCAGGTGGGGCGAGGGGGGGTGTTTGTGCAGGAAAGGGGAAAAAAAGAAGGTAGGGCACAGGCTGGGGAAAAAGAAGGGGAAAGGAAGAGAAGAACATTTTGATGAAATGGTGCATTTTTGCAACCTTATTTGTTTCCTAGTTCTTACATCCCTCCCCTTTTATAAAAATTCGTTCCTCAGAATTTGGTATTGGTTATCAAGGTTCCCCTCAAATAGGTGTGGGTACTTGACCCAAATGTCTTCCTCAATCTCCCATGAAGCTACTCTAATGTCGTGATGTTTCCACAATACTTTGACTATTGAAATAACTTGAGTTTGCAACACCTGCTCTTTATGTTCCATAATTGCACTGGTTTTGGCATAGGTTAGGTTTCCTAAATCTGAAGTGGCTCGGAGTCAATAATATGAGTGAGATCGGGGACGTACCTCCTCAACATGGACATAAGGAATACATTGTGCACACCCGAGAGTGCTGGTGTTAGGGCCACTCTATAAGCCACTAGGCCAATTCGATCAAGAATCTCAAAGGGCTCAACTTCACTTTTTTTCCCAAATCTCATTATTCGTCTCATTGGTGTAATCCTTAGAAACACTGTTTCCCCAACCTGAAACTCTAGTTGGTGATGGCGAATGTCCGCATAGCTTTTTTGTCGACTCTGAGTTGTCTTCAGTCTACCCTAGATGATCTTTATATTTTCTATTGTTTTCTGTATGATCTTTAGCCCCAAGATGCGTCTCTCACCCACCTCATCCCAATATAGGGGGGGACCAACATCTCCTACCATATAACGCTTCATAAGGTGCCATCTCAATACTTGCTTGATAACTATTATTACAGGCGAACTCGACCAAAGGGTATTTGTAATACCCGCATCCTACTACGTAGGTCCTTACATCATTTTATTAATTCTTCAAGTTAAATATTTTGAGATAAAGATTATTTTTATTACTACTTCAATTATTTTATTTTAAGATGAGTATGTCTTATATTTTTTAAAAGGTATGATTTATTAAAATAAATCAAAGTATTATTTCTAAGACCTTGAAATATTTCCTTAAGCCCCTACCTTTTTATTTAATTGAAGAGTGGCCCAAACCTTTTCCACCATAGGATGAGCATCTGAGAAAAGTATCCTCTCATGCCTTAATCCTCACCGTCCGTTCCTTTAGCTTCCAAGAGAAGCTTTGACCCACTTTATTCCCATTGTTGACTGACCTCCCCCATAAGCCATTCGGACCTCTCTCTCCTTCTCCTACATGAAACTTCAAGCTTCCTGGATAAGCCAAGGGAAAAAGCTTCTACATGCCCTAACTATAGCTCTATCATCTACACGAAAAGGACCCTCTCGGTTTTCCCTTGCACCGAACACCTCTCTTTCTTTCTCCAAGACGATTCTCTTTTCTCTCTCAAGCTTGGGTTTCGGTTGGATCTTCTTTCAAGAGGATGAAATTTGTGGCTCGATTCTTTGGATTTCTTCTCCTCCTCCAGTTCGCAACTTGCTGAGTTAGGTAATACTTTTTTTTTTTTTTTTTCTGATTTCCTGAGAAATCTGGAACCATGCTAAGAGGGTTATGCCTTGTATTTAGGGGTTTCGGGTTCTAGGTGCAAACCGATTTTTCTCTGCAGTGATTTTGAGTTGATTTCCTCTTTTGTTCCTTCTAATTTATGTTCTAGCTAATTGATAATCAAATGGAAGGATTTAAGCTCTGATTTTTCTGGATTTCCAGCCGTGTATGCTATGATTTTTAGGGTTCCCAGCCGTGCATATGTTCTGTGATCCCAGCCGTGTTATGCTCTATTTTTTCTGTTGATTTCCAGCCGTGTATCTCGTCTTGTTTGGTTCCAGCCATGTGTTATGTTCTGCCTTGAATTCCAGCCGAATTATGCTCTGATTTTCTGGATTTCCAGCCGTGTGTTTGCAAGGCACCTTGTGGCAGTTTTCCTTGTATTTAAATCAAGCTAAGCCATGATTTAATCCTTGTTAAGCCATGCCTTTATGTGTTACATTGATGGAGTTAAAGTTATGATTTTTAAGCATATCTTTCCTATCGAACTTATGGCCTAAGTAAGCTGCTAAGGATTTTAGTTCAAGCTAGTAAGTTTAACTTGGAGACCTTGAGTTTGTCTTGTGCTATATCCATGTTTTGTGATCTATTTTTTAGAAGATAAGAGATGTTTTCCTAAGCTTTTTACAACCTTGATATGGTTTAATTATGTGTTTGAAGTTTGGGTTAAGTGAGGGATGTTTAAGAGCACGAAAGTAGCATGACTATTGGCTGCCCAAGTGTTGCAGAATGTTTCTGCTATGCTTCTTTTTTGGGGCATAAATCAGCCCATTTCATTCTCTTGCTCAATTCCATCTTTTGTTCAGCCAAAGATATATTCTAGTATGAAAAACTATTAAAAAAGAAGTGACCAAAAATCAACCCTTTGTAAGCCTTGGCCCTTTTGTTGGAATTACCTTCCAAATGATGTTGCCCCTCTTGATAAAAATTTCTAGATTTGTGGCAAATTCTTGTTCCTTCCCTTTTTAAATGATTCCCACCATTTATGCATTTTAATCTATGATTTTTCATCTAACCTTCATATAGAAAACATTGGCCTTTAGAAGAGATATCACACATGTTATTTATTTTCATAAATTTCTTTAAAATGTTGGAATGAAGATTTTAATGTTTTGGCCTAGTGCCATGCTTGGTAGGTAGACGAACAGGTTAAGGAAACGTTTATATTCCAAGTTGGAATTTAAGGGAGCGTGTGAGCGTATCGATTAGTAAGGCTCAAAGTAAGGTGGATGTTAATATGCCTATCTCATTTTATTGAATAGGACTAGGAGTCTACTTTCAAGTTCAAATGGACTCGTTAGTAAAGCTCGCAGGTAAGTAGCTATGACCATGCTTCTTACACCATGCTTTCTTTATGAAAGAATATCTCTCTCATTGCAAATGTTTCTCTAATGAAAAGAATAAATGAATATAGTATGTACAACCCTTTCTTGATAACCCCTGTTAAGTACCCTATCGATTATAATTGTGTGTACATGTATAAGGTAATGCATGCATGTAGGTTCTAAGTCATGAGATTTCCATGCATGTTCTCTCAAGAAACTTATGATTATTCCTATATGTAGCATAGCATGAAAAATGTATCTTGTTCATGAAAATACATATGCATTGAACTAAGAAAGATGATGAAAATGTTTAAATGTAAAGGAAAGGAAAGGAAAGGAACGTCTCATGTTTTATGCTTCAAGTGATGCTTTAAATGTGTTTTTAAAATGTCCCTATGAACTGATGCTTTAAATGTCCCTAAGAACTGATGTTTTTAAAATGTCCCTGAAAATTGACGTTTTAAAGGATATCTTGAAAGATGATATTTAAGCTCTTCCTTTCAAAGGATGTTTAAGCTCGTGCTTTTAAATGATGTTTATGCTCGTGCTTTTAAATGATTTTAAGCTCATGCTTTTGATTGAAGTTTAAGCCTATTCTTTTAAATGATGTTTAAGTCTATGTCTTCAAATGATGTTTAAGCCTATGCTTTTAATTGATGTTTAAGCCTATGCTTTTAAATGATATTTAAGCCATGCTTTTAGTGATATTTAAGTTCATGCCTTTTTAATGGTATTTAAGCTCATGCATTTAAATGATGTTTAAGCTCATGCCTTAAGATGATGTGAAAGCTTTAAATGACTTTTAAACTCATGCTTCTAGAAAATGTTTAAGCTCATGCTTTTAAATAATGTTAAACTCATATTTTTAAGTGACATTCCTTTCTTATAAATGAACTGTTAAATGAAAAAGGACTAAAATGAATGAAAAAACGAAAGGACTGAAAGGAAACGAATGTTTCAATGTATGAAAATACGTAATGGCCACATGAATAAAAATAGGTACTCAATGAATGAATGGGCAGATTGCAATGCCGGGTTGTAGTATTTGGTAGTGCACCCAGTGCTGCACCCTAACGGAATGGGATTCAAACCCGTGGCCACGGGTGAATCTATAGGTTTAAAAGACCGCTAACCCTAGCATGCGGGGTGTAATAGTGTGCAATGGCCTATGAAAGTAAAAGATGAAAAGTATGAAAAGTTGTAATGCATGAAAAGCATGTTATGCATGAAAGATGAAAAGCATGAAAGATGTTTATGCATGAAAGCCTAGTTATTTCTAAGGATGTTTATGCATGAAATGTTAGCAACTATTTATGTATGCATGTTTTCAAAAGGAAAAGAATAGATGCCTAGTATGTCCACTGCATGGTGTACTACTTACTGAGTATTAGATTCACTTTTGTTTTAAATGTTTTAAACATCCAGGAAATGATGAAATGGCTGGGGAGCAAGGCAACACTACAGAGAGAGAGGTAGACACTTAGTGTCTTCCCTGTTGGCGAAGGAAACAGAAATGAAGGAAAAATGAAAAGAAAAACATGCTAAGCATAGGTATGTACGTGGCGATTCCGCCCTTTGCGGGGCGGGGTCGTTACAATATCGCATCCGAGTCCCTTTGAAATCCAAAATGCAAGCCCTCAACATGTCCTCCAAGACTTAAATGGTCCTTTCTGGTTGGTCATTCGTCTGTGGGTGGAAAGCAGTACTCAAATTCAAATTGGTGCCCATGGCCCTTTGCAGCCTTCCCCAAAACTTCAAAGTGAAATGGGGATCCCTATCAGATATGATGGATACTGGCACCCCATGTAATCTAACTTTCTCTTTAAGAAATAATTCAAGTAGCATTTCCATCTTGTAGGAAACTCTGATGGGTATAAAGCGGGCAATCTTCGTCAGTCAATCTACTATTATACATTGCATCTTGACCACTCGATGTCCATGGTAATCCTATCACAAAGTCGATAGTAATATGCTCTCACATCCATTCAGGAATCTAGTGGTTGCAAGCAACCTGCTGGTCTCTGCTGTTCTACCTTGACTTGCTAACATGTAAGGCATTGTTCTACAAACTTTTTTGTTTCCCTCTTCACCAAAATATTCTCTCAAATCTTGATACATCTTTGTGCTCCTTGGGTGTACTGTGTAAAGGGAGCAATGTGCTTCTTCAAGATTCTTTTTATTTTTATTTTTTACTTCACCATCTTCAGTCACACATAATCTACCCTTGAACCTCAAAACTCCATCATCTGAAACATGGAACTCAGGCTTATTCCCTTTCTTAGTTTCTTCGACAAGATTCACTATCCCCAAATCCTCCTTCTGGGCAGTCTTGATTTTCTCTATCAATGTTGGTTAGACCATTAAGTTGGCCATGAAAGCCTGCTGTTCACTAGTTACCACTCTTCCCTTTTTAGATCCATTAAAACCTTTGTTGAGTAGTGAGGGCAACAATTGCTCACCACGCTGATTTCCGACTCAGAGCATTAGCTACCACATTGACTTTAATGAATTGGTAGTTGATGGTACAATCGTAGTCTTTGACCAACTCGAGCCATCTTCTCTATCTAATGTATAATTCTTTCTAGCTGAAGAGATATTTTAAACTCTTGTGGTATGTATAAATCTCACATCTTTCACTGTACAAGTAATGTCTCCAAATCTTCAATGCAAACACCTATGCTGCTAATTCCAAATCATGCGTGGGATAGGTCTATTCATACATCTTCAACTGTTAGGAAGTGTGATGCCCCCAACCTTCGCTTGGGATGGAATGGAGATTTAGAGCGTTGGGACATGTAACACAAGATTACATACCTCCGTTCATGATAGTTAATATGCAATGCTTCCTAGTATGCAATAACCGCAACAGATAGAAGGGTGAAAATAGAACTTATGCCAGAATAACTAAAACATCCCAATCCATTACTGATCATCATAAGTTCAAAGCCAAATCGTAGCATAAATTTATACTACTAGATATCAAAGTTTTTAAAGTTAAATTAATCGCTTCATGCGTTCTAGAGCGTGAAGGACTATGGCTATAAATATGATGATCAAATCTAGTCTCCTCTCGAGTTTAGGCTCCTCCACAATCAGTCGGATCTAGTGCTCTATCTAATCCATCCTCCTTGTATCCTGACACAACTTCTATCATTCTATGTGGAATGATAGTGGGTCTACAAGGGGTGAGATTTACTCAGTAAGTTAAGAACTAACTTGTACTAAGATAAATTATGCTTGAAAAATGATAAATATGAATTGCATGACATGCAGAAAAATGTGCGTGTGTCTCCCATCCAGATTCCTCAACATTTTCAAAAAAATGGAGACACATATTTTCGTTTAGAGAACATTTTTACTTTAATCATCAAAAGATAATATTTTCATTATAACATTTCATCATTTTTAGCAATTCATAAATTAATCACAACGTGTGGTATCATCACAGTTCCCCATATGCATTGTGAGTACCTGCCAGTGACCATAGTACAACTCACGTTGAAACTACGTTGTCTACAAACTCATTCTTAATGCATTGATAATATAACATAACATCATAACATCATGACATGTACACCCACCAGCCTTTGGTGTCATAAAAATTTTGACTTTGCTCCGAAATTCTTTAAAAAGAACCCGTTCGAAGCCCCGTTGATTGCTCTTTGTCAACCTAGTGGTTAGCACTCAATTCTTAAACACTCCAGAATGGATAGAGGAGTTCCACTAGGATAACTCCCCATCTTAGCCTTTGGTTTTGTGACAAAAATTATTTTCATAATAAGTTGAAAAATGTGTTTTATGACATGTGCATATGTAGCAAGCTTTTCATGTGAAAATGACATTGTAGATGCAATATCTATCAAGGTGTAAATTAGTGGCCAACTTACAAATTTCTTGAGTTTTCGATAAAGGTCATAGCAGTTGAAATCAAATTCGTACTAAGTTAGGATTAATACTACTATAAGTAAGGTTCATAAACAAGGGCTTCAAAAATGGGTATTTACAAAAATACCCCTAAACGTTCCGAAATTGCCATTAAGGTCCTGAATTTTCACAATTTGCAAACAAACTTCAAATTCAACCAAACTTCATGGACCTCATATTTTTTTTTATATTCCACAATAATCTAAACTCTTAGAATATTTTTCTTTTTCTCTGCTAACATGTCCTAGGTTTCTCTGGTAGGGCTTGTTTTCATAGAGGTTTTCCATTGCATGGCTGCCGCTGGGGCTACCTTGGGTGCCTTGGCCCCGCTAGGAAGCCACGGTTCCTATGCAGACTTGGTTGCGCAATCACCTCAACCTATTCCTGAGGTTGAGGTGCCTCTTCGGCCATTGAAGACGTTTGAAGGAGTGCAGTATGTCTCCTTTATGAAGGAGGAAAGTGAAAGATCGGCACAACCTTTCTGATTTGCCATGATTTTGAAGTTCTTACGTAGAAGACCTTCATTGGACAATATCCGTGCGTTCTGTCGCCGTCGATGGGGGCTGGGTGCTCAACCGGTGATTTCGGCTATGGCTAATCCGAGATCTGTATTTGTGAGGATGTCAAACGAAGAGGACCTTTTCAAAGGATTTTCTCGAGAGGCTTTTGAAGTAGATGGGGTGCCATATCGTGTTTTCCAATGGTCCCCAGATTATATTGAAGATCAAGAACCATCATTGGTGCCAGTTTGGATTTTTTTACCAGGTCTTCCACATAACTACTATCATGAGTCCTTTTTGTGAAATATTACGTTACCTTTGGGACAGTATATTCGTCGGGACAATTGTACTCGATGTGCTACAAAAATTGATGGTGCACGGGCATGTATCAAGATGGATGTATCTAAGGCTCCTTTGGAAGCGTTTTGGATTGGAGTTTCGAATTAGCCGTCGAGTTGGTTATAGTCAGTGGTGTATGGAGCCCTTTCGGCATTCTACTCCCGATGTTGCATGCAAGGACATAATCTAAAAACCTGCATGAGGGATGGATCCAAACAACAGGAGGGGGATGGGAAAGGAAGACGGAATTGGGGAAGGAAGGAAAGAAAGAAGGAAGGCTCGGAGGCATCAAATACAACGGCAGTCTCTAAAAGCATTGAGAATGAGAAGCTAGATCATAATTTACAAAAGGATACAGTTGTTTGCTTGGCTATGGAAGGTAAGGATGTTGTGACGGAACCAGATTTAACAGAGCAACAGCTAGGTGAGGGGCAGAAGGAGAAACTAGAACTACACTTGGTGATTGTAAATGAAGCTCATGAGGTATTTCCTTGTGTGGAGGATACTGGTTTGCAAGTAGGAGAGGAGATTGCGGGTGAAAACATAAAAAGCTTGCCACAGGTTGTACAAGTAAAGGGTGATGTTCTTCTTGAGGGTGGAATTGCTTTGGGTGGTGTGGAGAAGGGAAGGGAATCCGGTGATGAAGTATGTGACTATCGTGAACCAGGAGAATTTATTGAAGTGGAGGATGTTGCGATGGGAAATGAAGGTGAGCATAGTAGGAGTTTATCATGGGCTGATAGGGTAGAGGGTGATGTTCCTTTTGAGGGTGGAAGTGCTTTGGGTGCTAAGGACATGGAAAGGGCACCTGGTGATGGGGTGCTTGATGTTCTTGATCCAGGAGATTTTGTAGAAGTGGAGGATGTAACTTTGGAACATTATGGTGAGGGGGGCAGAGTATATGTATTCAATCAGATTCTGAAATGCATGTGGGAATGGAGAACTTGGGGAAAGAAAAAACCTGCAATTTAGATTCGGAGCACTTGAGTCCGAACACTAAGATCTTGAAGGTTAGAAGATTGACAAGGGCTTCAAGCAAGCCCCTTAAGATTAACTTGTGATGAAGCCAATTTTATTTTGGAACTTGAGGGGTGTTAAAACATCTCAAAAGAGGTTGAGTTCTTTAGCCATAAAGTTTTTGCCCGGAATTATAGCACTAGCAGAACCGTTTTTACCCTCCAGCTGTATGGGTGCTCTGCAAAGTATTTTGAATATGAGTGGTAGTGTCTCTAATGAAGATATGGGAGGCAAGTTATGGGTAATGTGGGATGGTGGGGTGCAGGTTTCAGTTGTTGCTGTCTCTAAACAACATATTACTATTTTTGTGTCTGTTGGTAGTAACAAAGCATGTATTTCTTTGGTCTATGAAAAATGCTAGTAGATTGAGCAGAGGGAGCTATGGCAGTCTCTCACTGATGGTATTGTTGATGTGGTACCGTGGATCATGGTGGGAGATTTTAATATCATCTGACATGATTCAGAGCGAAGGGAGGACTACCGAGGTCGGCTGCTACCATGGAGGAATTCAATACATTTATTGAGTCTGCTAGGTTGACAGAAGTAAGATATGAAGGAAATCAGTTCTCTTGGTGTAATGGACAGTCGGGTATGGCTAGAAGATGGTCCTGCTTGGATCGTGCTTTGATTAATGCAAAGTTCCTGGAGATATATCTGAATGCTTTTTACTAGATACCTTCCTAGGAAGACCTCAGACCATGCTCTGGTTTTGACCCAGATGGGATTAGAGCATACAAGTTATGGGTTTCCAGGTTTCAAGTTTCACCAAATGTGGGTGTCGCATGAGTCATTTCTGAGTAACGTGGTTTCGTCTTGGGAGGATAGGTTGGAGGATCATGGTATGATGCGGTTAGCTAGGAAATTAAAACATCTAAAGTCTGTATTACGGGTGTGGAACAGAGAGGTTTTCAGGAATACTCGACAATGAATGTCACATCTAGAGGAGCGCTTGGCAAGGTTGGAGGGTGTGGTGCTGGAGGGGGCCGGCGAGGAAGATGAACTGGACTATCTTGTGGCAAAGGCTGAATTAGATGTTTAGTGTGAAGAGAGTCGGCTTCGTCAATAGGCTAAGCAAAACTGGCTTACTCATGGGGAAGCCTCTGCTCAGTTTTTTCGTATTCTGAGTACGAAAGGTAGATCTTGGGTTCATGAAATGAAGTTCCAGGATGGAAGTTGGCTCAAGACTCCGGAGGAGGTACATGAGGGGGCGGTTGAGTATTTTAGAAATTTTCTGGCGCATAAGCAAGTGAAGGGAAACCCGTATTTATCAGACTTGATTCAGCCAGTGGTTTTAGTGGAGGAGAATAATATGTTGATCCAGCTCCCTTCAATCCAAAATATCAAGGATGCTTTGTTCTCCATTCAGGTGGATAGTAGTCTGATGGATTTGGCTCTGGTTTTTTCCAAGCTTGCTGGCATATTGTAAGCAAGGATTTTGTGGAGGCAGTACATGATTTTTTTTCCAGGGTTGCTCTTCCCAGGAATTTCTCGGCCTCATACTTGGTGTTAATCCCGAAGGTGGAGGCTCCTAAAAACTTTGATAAATTTCACGGATTAGTTTGTGCTTTGTTTTTTTTATAAAGTTTGCTCTAAAATCTTGGTTAGTTGACTCTCTCGTATCCTTTCAGGCATGGTGTCACCAGAATAAGGTGCCTTCATCCCATGTAAGAGTATTTTTGATAACATGAGCTTTACTCAAGAGCTTGTGCAAAACCTTCATAAATTGGTTCAGGGTGAGAATATAATTCTCAAACTTGATATATAGAAGGCATACGATAGTGTGGATTGGAGTTTTTTGTGCCATGTTCTTGCTTCCTTTGGTTTCTCAGAGGAATTTTGTGGATTGATTAATAGGTGTATCTCTCAACCTTGGATTTTGGTTGTTATGAATGGAGTGCCTAAAGGTTTTATTCAGGGTGGGCGTGGGTTGAGACAAGGGGACCCTTTGTCGCATTATCTTTTTATTATTATTGAAGAGGTCTTGTCTTGACTGATTAAGTAGCAATTTTTGCAGAAACAGATTGGTGCCTTCTCTCATCCTCGGCATGCCCCAGCGATCTCTCATTTTCTTTTATGTGGATGATATTGTAATATTTGCTAATGGGAGTAAAAATTCAGTCAGGGAGATTTCGAATATTCTTAAAGTTTATGAAAGGTGGTTTGGGCAAAATGTGAGTTCTGCTAAATCATCCATTACTTTTTTGAAACACATTAATCTTCCTAGACACCGTTGTTTATTGAGGCACTTGGGGTTTGTAGAAGGAAAGTTGCCTTTTAAGTACCTAGGTGTTCCCATTCTGGATGGTTGATTAAAAGCTGTACACTTAGAGTTGTAAGTAGGGCTGGAAATGAACCAAGTCGAGTTGAATTCGAACTAGGATGAGCTCAATTAGCATTTATATTTGCTCGAACTCAACTCGAGCTCGAAGAGTATTAGAGATTTTTTATCGAACTCGGCTCGCCTAAAATATTAAGATCAAACTCGACTCAAACTCAAATACCAAAAATAAACGAACTGATACGAGCTCAAGTAAAATCTGAAAGATGAAGTTTCAGATTCGTGAGATTTAAAAATTTATTTCTAAAAAATAAAAAAAGAAAAACAAAAAGAGGTGGTGATTTTTAGAGATCTAAAGATTTGTACCATTTGGAAAAAAAATTGCAACCAAAATAATTATCACAACAGCCCAACGCACAAAAATAGAAGGAAAAAAGAAAAAACAATCAAAATCTGAGAAAACAAATCTACAATCTGTATGTATTGACAAGAAATTATTTAGAAACGAGCATAGAGATAGGGAGGAAACAGATTAGGAAGAGCAAATCAACACACATTAGGTGAAAAAAAAAATCTCAGATCTGAAAGATGAGGAGGCTTCAGATTCGTAAGATTTTAAAAAAATAAAGTTATAAAAAGCAAGAAATAAAAGCAAACACAGTGATGACGAGTTTTGCTTCTATGTTGAGACGAGAGGGGGGAAGTGCAGTGTGTGTGATAGAGAGAGAGAGAGAGAGAGAGA
>QEOT01000086.1:66407-80183 GCA_003123785.1 Pterocarya stenoptera | reverse complement strand
TATATATATATATTACGAGTATTGTGCCGAGCCCATAACGAATCGAGTAGAGTTTATACAAATTTTATTCATGAGCCTACACTGAGTTGAGTCTAGATTACACGAGTTTGGATCGTTTAATATTCGAACTAATATTAGTGATCGCAAACAACTCATTTATCAAATGAACCAAATCAGAATCGAGTTTATACGAGTCGAGCTCAAGCTGTTCATGAGCAACTCTGTTCATTTGCAGCCCTAACTGTAAGATATTGGAAAATTTAGTCATATAGGTTTTAGAAGAACATAACTCAATTCTTGCTATAAATTCAGAATCATAATTGGGAAAAGGCTTCTTGAGTGACTATAATGTGCTAGGCCCTAGCCTACTAAGGCTTCGTTTGGATGTTGAGTTGAGTTGAGCTGAGTTGAATTCTTTATAAATTGTAGTGAGTTGAGATGGTGGAGTAACTTTTGTGAGTCCACTTAGGATAAGTTTAAATGTGTTTGGATATTAAGATGAGTTTAGATGTATTTATGGAAATTTGAAAAAGGTTGTGGGTCCCATGTTTAAATAAGTGTTGAATTGAAACAGGTTGTGGGGGTCCCACATGTAAAGAGATTTTGAGTTGAGATGAGTTTAGTATTTTGATAGTTGGGTGGTTGGATGTTAGACTTAGTTTAAAATTAGACTGAACTGAGTTGTTCTCAATTGAGTCTAACAACCAAATTGGGCCAGTGACCCTCATAAAAAGTACAACAAAAAAGAAGGAAAATGCAAGACAAGACAAGAGCTGAAGCAGATGAAATTAAGTAAGAGATACGTAAAGATGAAAGTGACCTAAATTTGGCAGGAGATCAACCACTCCCAAGGCCTCAATAAAATGGGACCTCCCTATAAACATCAAGGGAGGACTAGGAAGGTTTCAACCTCCATTGTACTGTGGGATACGAGAGGCTATGTAGACTATACAAATAATTCATTATAGTGGATTTGTCTTTCAAACACCCCGTGAAATGTTGGATTTATACCGAATCACATAAATCTCTGTGTTCTCTGACATTTATATTTCATTTAATATTTATTGCCATTAATGAACACAAGAACACCGTATTGACGCGCCACCCACTATCATGGTCCAAGGATGGCACCTCCATCCTTCCCAACTAGTGCAAAATTTGGCATTAACATAGACTATGCGACATCTGTCTACTTTAGATTTTTTTTTATTCTTCATTATGATCGAGTGAAATGATGTATATTGTTTGAAAGGAAGAAATTATTACTCTTTATAATGATTCTAATTGTAGAAAATATTAGAATGTTACAAATGGTATTAGAACCTATACCAACTAGGAATGTTGGATTTGAGCCACTTATGATTGGGAAGGGTGTTTTCATGCCCCATACCCTATGATTCCCATACTAAGTGGCGATATAGGTAGCTATTGCTATTTATAATGATTTTATTACACTTTATAACGATTTCATTCCTCTTCAAATTGGAGGCCTAGGCTAATGAGTGGAAGTGGCAATTGGCATTCACGAGGCACTGTTGGATTAACGTTGAGGAATGAAATTAATGGTCCAAAATTAGTTAGTCCTTCCTTTTCTTTTTTTTATACAAGAGTCGAAGACCACATATCCAACAGTGATCTCGTCCCAAATTTATTAATAGTTCTCACTTATGGCAGAGGAATACCGTGGTGACATAACCGACACTAGGGATTTACATATTGAACTAAAATCATCCCTTGTATCCAACCAAAAAAAACAAAAAAACACAAAGAACCCCACACAACTACTAAACCGAATTAAGCGTCCCTTTAGACATGCCTATAAAAACTAAACCAACCCAGAAAATCAACACGAAAAGCAAACCAAAACAAAACCCCAAATCTCTAATACGTATAACTGCTGTTAACCAAAATGAAATAATGCGGACACGCCTTTTACATCACTGTGAACTTACAAAACTCGGTCCACCTCACCTTAAAACCCTGCACTATATTACTTTCACCTAATTGATGGAAGACCCCATTTGTCTACTCTGATCAAGCCCCGCAGCATAGGAAGTAGCTCACTCATAGTTAGTCCTTCCTTGGAGATTAGGTTATCAAATAATTTATCATCTCCACTAAGTGATGTCGAGAGTGAGTAGAATTGAAGGTGGACACATGAAGCAGTGGCTCTTGATGATCCGTCCCTTAATTCTATGTTTTCTTTTCTTCATATGTAATTATCGAGCAAAATTTGTCAAGCCGGCCATGAAGCTTGAAAGATTCATTCCTATAAGTTCTTCAAGCACATCCTATCAACATTCCTATTAAGTAGGTAGGTTACACATGAGCTAGCTAGGAGCAAGAAATATCGGAACCATTCATTTCTCGGAAACAGTTTCTAAAACCAAAGAATATAATGACCGGAAAACAACCTAGAGCCATAGAATAAAAACAAGCCCCTGCAATAAAATAGTACGGTCTTTTAGAAAAACACTGTGCGTGTGAAGACAATATATTTTTGTCAATATATTTTTGTTATTAAAAACAGAGAAAAACTCAACGTGAAAGTTGTCCGATGGTGTCAGGAATATTTCGACTTAAAGACAAAAATATGTTGGGTGTATGGGTTTCTTCAATCCTATCATTGAAGGAAAATATATGAAAATTATTGAAGATGCCTCGGCTGATAAGGCAACCAAATCACACACAACGGCCACCTAACTATCTATGGCAACTTCACACTTAGCAACGGCTCCTTTCCATTAATTTACTTGTATTCAACCTCAAATCACATCCCTTATTTTTCTCTCCCTCTCAGTAACATTACAAAATTCTGTAAATACTAATCTCTCTGTAAAACCATGATCTGTATATAAATCTACAATAGACTCTCAGAAGCTCTCACAGTGAGTGAGACTTCTTCACAAACACCCAATGTGCATTTGTCTTTATGGTATGAGGCCATAAACACTGATCATTTTTCACAACACTTTACACAACAATATTTTAAAAGGATGGGTGTTTTTGTAGAATACCTTATAAAACTAACATGATTTTACAAAAATACCATTTTTTTACAACATAAATTGTGAAATATATTCTAAAATGTGTTATGTAGATATCATTACTCTAATATCAGTCTTTCTGGTAGTCTGCAGTAGTACTAGACAGATTACCCCCACTCCAATTATTATACGATTGAGGAGTGCTATAGTCACACATGATTATATAAAAATTAAGGCTGCATGATCTATTCGACCAATACAATACTTTGTCATGTTATATGTTTTGTTGAAATCTTTGGTCATCTTCAGCACCTTAACAGGCTTCGCCATTATTGGCCTTATCAAATTAAAGTGACTTGCCTCTCGCCATTATTGAAATCTTGAACCATCATGCACATTCATTCAATATTCGTGTGTGCCCTCAGTACTTGAGAAACAAAAGTTCCTTAATTCCCTCACAACCACAAAAACCTACCGTAGTACTATAGTCTATGTCATTGCGATTAGCTTAGGATTGGCCATTAATATCATGAAAAATGATAAACACTGATCATTTTTCACAACATTTACAAAAATATTTTAAAATGAGGGGTGTTCTTGTAAAATACCTTATAAAACTAACAACATTTTCAAAAATATCATTTTTTTTACAACATATGTTGTGAAATATATTGTGAAATGTGTTGTGTGGATATCATTACTCTAATATCATTGTCTTTATGGTAGTCTGCAGTAGTACTAGACATATTACCCCCACTCCAATTTCGCCTTAGTGCTGCAACCACACAAGTTTCCATAAGCGGAAAAATCATTTATTGTCCATAATACCGCAGCATGCATCTTGAACTACTTGCCTGTTGATGAATCAAATGTTAAGACCCTATTCTCCCACGAATCTTTCAATTCTGCTATTAGTGGTTGTAAGTATATGTCTATATCATTTCTCAGTGATCTTGGACCTAGAATGAGAAAATTCATCGTAAAATATGGATTTTTCATAAACTTCCACAGTGGTAGATTGTATGACATAAGTACAACTGGCCAAGTACTATGACTAGTACTCATGTTCCCAAATGGATTAAATCCATCTGTTGCTAACCCAAGTCAAACATTACGAGGTTCTTTAGCCAACCATGGGTGTTCCAGGTCAAATTTCTTCCAACGTTGAGAGTCCACAAGATGTGACAAAACATTATCATTCTTGACTCTAAATGATGGGTGTCATGTCATGTCCACAGCAGTTGAACATGACATAAATAACCGTTGTAATCTAAGTATCAATGGAAAGTGACATACGACCTTTCGCGGCACATTCTGCTTCTCACTTGTCCATCTTGATTCATGGCGAATGGGACACTCGTTCAGCAGCTCATTCTCTCGCCAACATAACACACAATTATTCTTACATGCATGCATTACATTGTATCAAACTCGAGTCCTCTTTTCAACTATTTTGTTTCGTAGAAGTTGTGGGGTAAAATATTGTCTGATGGAAGTGCTTCTTTAAATAACTCGAGCAACATGTTGACAACCTTAATAGATATTCGACACATGGATTTGATATGAAACAGTCTAACTATAAATGACAACTTACTGTAAGTTCTACATCCTGGATATAACTCACGATGTGAATTATTTCACAAGCAGGTAAAAGTGTTATGGCCTGAGGAATTTGAATTTGATTGGTCCGTATCACCTTCACCCATAAACATTCCCGCACCAATGTCGCCCAACATTTGCACCATAGCCTCTTCAAAACCGTCACCAACAAGCTCAGGATGTACATCTTCATCGATGTCTTCAACTTCATCTCGAAGTTCGAATGACATTAGATACGGTTCTCTGTGTAAGGCCTAATCGATATAACCTTAGTCAATATCTTTGAAAAACAGATGCTCTCTAACCAATTCTATCTTATGAGAACGCAAATTCTTGCATTGTCGGCATAGATATCTAATACGATTGTTACTGTCAATTGTAAAGGATGCGAACTCCAAAAAGTTCTTAACACCTTCAGCATATACATTGTAATCCTCACCCAACCGATCTTTAGCTCGCATCCAAGTCTTATCATGTCTAATATCCTATTGCAAAAAGTCACGTGCATCAAGAAACAAATCATTGCAAAAACATATTTAAATTTCTTCCTTTCACCGGGTAGTTGGTACTATCACATTCGAGATTGTAGGATCATAATCACCAACCTATCAACTATTATCTGTCATGTCCAACAAAATTTCGGCAGCATCTCCCCTTAATTCTCCATATATGCTTGTTTGGTTGTACGCACCGAGTAGTAACTCGATGCACCATTACCGAAACTGCATATCCAAATAATAATAAGGGATGACTACAAAAATCATAATGTCGGACGCAACATATATAGTTGGATAGTTTGCGAGAATGGTCTTATAATCTCAAACTGTCCACTCTGGACAATTCAAGAGTTATCAATCAACCGTTCAATAGGATTGATAACTCTCGAACGGGTCTAAAGTTTATTTCAATGCAAAGTACAAAATACGAAATTAAAACACAACAACAATACAAGATACGAGAATACATGATACGAGAATCCACAAATCTTAATTATGGATTAGACCTCTCAGCAAACTCGGCACTTCCCCAATCTCACGCTGCTCCACACAATGACCAAGCACACCATACTTAGCAAGCCAATCAGCACCTTTATTACCTTCTCTGAACACATGACAGACAGAGTAGACCATCGAATCCAAAAGACCAAGAATCTCTTCCCGAAAATCCTCCAGATACCAAACCCCACATTGCCGTTGTTTCCACCAGGAGACCACTACTTATGAGTCAAGTTCAACTTTGACATAACCAATACTCAAAGCTTTACAAGCTTTAAGGCCATGCAACAACGCTAATAATTCTGCCCTTTTATTCGAACCAGACCCAAGAGGAACAACAAATGCATGAATTAAATTACCATGATCATCTCTGATAATACCACCTGCCCCAGACGGCCCAGGATTCTCAAGACTGCTACCATCAGTGTTTAACTTAAAACGACCTTGAATGGGTTTACGCCAGGCCACCAACCTAGAACCACTCCTTTGGGGAACAAGAGGCAAGATAAACAAAGAGTGTAAAATTTGTGAATTGCTCGTAGAGTATTTTGAAACTTTGTGAATGCCCTGGCAAATAGCGCGAATCTCATGAACAATCGAGTGCCAAACCAAATTAAATGATTCAAGACGACCTTCCATACGAGCAACACATCTACGACGCCAAAGACGCCAAGAAATAATAGAAGGAAGAAGCCCTACAATAGTACCAACCTGAGAAGAGAAGGAAGCTCAACGAAACCAAAGGGACACTGACTCTTTCCAAGTACCACGAAGTGGTAACCCAAAGATAGCTCCACAATAGCACCAGATCCGCGTAGCAAAATCCCCTCCAAACAAAACATGATTTTGGGCCTCATAATTACTAGCATCACAGCAATTACACTTAGAAACAATCGGTACCCCTACACGACGGAGACGATCATCCACACTAAGGCATTATGCCAAGCCTTCCACATAGACACCGAAACTTTCAAAGGGAGCAACTTATGCCACATCCAAAGATGCCCATTCATCATAGAACCCTAATACGGATACAATCCCAAGCAGATTGAGTGGAGAAACAACCATTATCTTGCTTTGTCCAAACCAAGACATCCGAACCTCTCTTGCAACCTGCTAAAGAATCCAGAATATCATTCACATGTTCATGACGCACCAAACTAACCAAGAAATCCACATCCCAAGAATTTAACAGTTGACAGTCCTTAACTTTCAATAAAGGATTACCAACCACCGGAAGATTAAAAAACATGGGACCTCGATCCCTCCACTTATCATACTAGAAGAATAGATTACCTTCCTTGAGCCGCCACTTAGATCTTTCTAGAACCAAAGGAATACTTTTAGCAATCATTTTTCAGAATCTTATGCCTTTATTGGAGTCAATAAGAATCCAAGGTTTAGAGCCCACATATTTATCTTTGAAGAATCGAGCCTATAACGAGTTACCTTGGATTAAGTTCCAAGCAAACCTCATATGCAAAGCCTTTTGCATATCATCAAGATGGCGCAAACCCAACCCACCTTCATTAACTAGAAGACACATATTCTTCCAAGCAACCCTTTTTTTTTTTACCTTTCCCACTAGCCTCTCCCCAAAAGAAAGTACTCATTAATCGATGTAGTTCCTTAATAATCGATTTAGGAACATGAAGAACAGCAAACAAATGAAGAGCCATGCTAGAGAGCACATGCCTCAAAAGACTAAGACGACCGCCCGAAGAAAGAATCTTCATCTTCCACCCATTAAATTTTTTTTGCGGACTTTTATAACCATCTCTTCCAAATTAACTTGCTTGAGCCTCCCTGAAATAATAGGCACTCCTAGATATTTGAAAGGGAAAAGACCCTCTGAATACCCAGTCATACGCTTTATAGCTCTCTTGCGACTCAGGGGATTTTTTGTAGACAAAATAATTGCAGTCTTCTCTTTATTAATCCTCTGGCCAGACCAAGTCTCATATTTTTTAAAAATAGACAGGAGTTCCTGAACAGATCTTGTACTACCATTAGTGAAGATCACCACATCATCAGCATACATATGGTGTGAAATTTGAACCGTGCCTCTGGCTTGCGAAAATTGACCAAATCTTTTTTCCACAATGCTATTTTTAATGAGTCTAGAGAGGACTTCTTGAAGAATAATGAATAGATAAGGGGAAATAGGATCCCCCTGACGCAAACCACAACCTCCCTAAAAAAACCCTTATGGGTTCCATTCATCATAACAGAATACCAAGGAGAGGAGATACAAACTCGAATTAAATCACAAACCTGAGGAGAGAAACCAAAAGTACGAAGGACCTCCAAAAGAAAACACTAGTCAACTCGATCATAAGCTTTAGCCATATCCACTTTGAGAATAATATTACCACCATGAGTTTTCTTATTGATAGAATGCACCATTTCCTGAGTCAGAGAAATATTCTCAAAAATATTGCGACCCGGTATGAAAGCACCTTGCTCAAGGGAAATCATGCTGGGAAGAAGATTAGTCAAACGATTCACCAGAATTTTAGAACAAATTTTATAGAGAACCGAACAAAGGCTAATCGGTCTAAACTGATCAAACCCAGTTGGCTCATCAACTTTCGGAAGTAAAACAATAAAAGAGGCCGTATAGAATCGAGGCAACTGCTTAGAAAGAAAACACTCCGAGATAGCTTCAAAGATGTCTTCTTTAACAATATTTCAACAGCTCTTAAAAAAACCAGCACGAAAACCATCAGGACTCGAAGAACTGTTAGACAGAATAGACGACAAAGCCTCAAAGATATCATCCATAGACGAAATAGAAACGATACGGCCATTATCCTCATCAGAAATAACAGGCGAAATAAGATAGGACAGATCCGGCAAATCATGGGGAGGATCCGCTTGGAGGAAACCAGAGAAGTGATCAACCGCTCCCTGATGAATGTCTTCTGGCGACTCAAACACGATCCCATTCGCAGCTTTCATAATAGATATACGCTTATGCCTTTTGTTAGCCAAGCAAGCATGAAAATGTTTTGAATTTCTATTCCCTTCGAGCTTCCATGTTAACTTTGCCATTTGAGCCAAACGATTATCCTCCCTACATCACCACGAAGACAATTCCTGGGAGGTCAAGACTAACTCCCTATCATCTTTGGCATTCCAATCTTGCTGAAGTCGGCTTTCAATCATATCCACTTGCCCTTCAAGGTGAGCAATATGAGAAGTAGTCCAACCAAAAACCCTTTTATTCCATTCTCTGAGCAAGACCCGAACCTTTTTAAGTTTAGTAGCAAGCTTCCATAAACCCCCACCAGCCACAGGAACCATCCAAGCCCTCTGCACACACTCAAAAAAATCAGGATGATCCACCCACATTTGTTGCAAACGAAACGGAGAAGGACCATAAGAGAAAGGATCAGCTGAGAATTCAATGTGCATAGGACAATGATCTAAAGTAGAACAAGGAAGATAAGAACAAACAACATTAGTGAAACGGGGCAAAAAAGCAGCATCAATAAGCACCCTATCAAGTTTAGACCAACTCCGGGATAACCCGTGTTGGCCATTACGCCAAGAGAATTTGGTCCCCTGAATTTTCATATCAATCAATCCTCTTTGATCGACCCAACTATTAAAATCATCCATAGCAACCCGAAGCCTAGGCGGGCCTCCCCTCCTTTCCAAGTCAGAATGAATAATGTTAAAATCACCTACAAATAAACAAGGCTTAACTCCAATACGATTCAAACAAAAATCAGCCCATAACTCCTGCCTCTCACTCCGAGAACATTTAGCGTAAATGAAATGACATAAAAAAGCTTGATTACCGGCTTCAACACGAACCGAAATAAATTGAGAGGTCATACCAGTAATATGAACTACAACAGCATTATTCTAGAACAACCAAACTTTCCCACCAACAGCTTCATTAGACGTGCCATTCTCAAAATTCAAACATCTCATCAAACTGTTAGCATGATCAAAACTAGTAAAAGGTTCCATTAAAACTACGATAACAGGTTTACACGACCTAATCAACTTCTTTAACAGACCTTTAAAGGTACGAATCCCTCTAATATTCCATACAAAAATGGAACCAATCATAGAGAAAATTTAGTGGTTCGGGTTTGGACCCGAGTAGAACTCCTGACTTTCACAAATTGTTTTTTTTAATAAATTTTCTTGGGAACGAGATCCCCCTCCGACTCCGTATGATAATCCTTCTCCTGAGGCAAGACATCCGAACCAAGGTCAGGTTCAGGATCAGAAACCGAATCCCCTACAAAAATAAAATCATTAGTTTTATTTGAATTATCATTCACAATAGCCTCTACCGCATCCGGAAACTCCCCTACATCAAGACAAAACTCCTCTATTTCATTAACTACCACAGAACCTTGTTTCTCTAAATCGATAACCTGCACCTACGGACAAAGCTCAAACAACAGTTCATTAGCATTAAAAGAATCCAAAATAAAAGGACCTCCATTCATCTCCGAAACCATCCTTTGTGTCTGAACCAAATAAGGGGATTGCACCAGCTGAGAGCCCATCTGCAGCTCAAATGCAGGTAGTTGCACCAACTGGATCTCATCTAGAACAATATCCATTGTCCCAGCACACGTCTGGGCAGCCCCATCAGAAAGCAACAGATCCTGCTGAACATTTGATGTTTCTCCTATTACGAGATTCTTCCCAGACCCTTCCTGAATCTCAACCTGTTGAACCACTTCCTGCTCTGGGTCCTTAACCTTCGGATTCTCAATATTTGTAGCACGTTTTTTACGGACCCAGATCTTCTCCCCGTTCACAGACTTCCCAACACGACACGTATGGGAATTATGACCCTGCACTTTGCATTTACAACAGAAAGCGGGAAGAGTTTCATAAATTATATCTTGTTTACGGCTAGAGGGCATACCAGGGACTCTAATCCAGAAAAACGGAATGGGTTTAACCGCCACATCCATCTCCACACACAACCGAGCTCCATCCGTGCGAGTTACACAGCGTGTAGGATTATCTCTTCTGATGAACTTACCGATAGGAGCAGTGAATATATGTAAAAAAAGATTTATGATAAAAGTTAGGTGGCAAACCTGGAAACACGATCCAAACCGAAACCATGGAAAGTTCCTCTTCCTCGCTGAAATCCAGATTCCAGTGAAATGCACGATAAAACACCCCATCTATATCACAGGCTTCATGAGATAGACCCTTCAGGAAATCATTCTTAGATGAAAGCCAGACGAACACATTGCGAGGACGCCGCATAGCAGAGACCACTGGAGTTCCATCGAGACCCCAACGGCTATGTATGAATACTCTAATGGCATCCAAAGAGGGACAGTTCCGAAGAAACTTTAGGACTATCGAATATTTGAAGGGTTCAGCCGAGCGTTGGATCTCTTCTTTTGAAAACTGAAAATATAGAGCACAATCTGCACTCTTAGGTAAACGAGAAGGGACCACAACCTCTGGGAGAGGCTGTGGCACGATTGCAGCGAGTTCTGCAAAAGAACGACGCCCCGCTGTGGCTGCCATGCAGCCTTACGTTACACACAATCCTATTGCCTAACGGAAACCCTAGCAGAGCAGAGTTAGAGGAAAAGGGCATAAACGGAAATCGAAGAATGCTAAGTTTCTTCAAAATATATATTACAGTTTATATAATCTACTATAATATTATATATATTATACTAAATTATAACACCATAAATTTCGTTTAAAACAGATACTAATTATAATATACTATAATATACATTTTTACTAAATTTGAAACAAATACCGTTTGATCGGTAAAAACTACCGATCTAACAGTTCTTTAAAACCGTTCAACTGGTTAAATATATTGTTAGAACGGTTTTGTACATATAAGTTATCGCGGGTGAAGGTATTTTAACGCTGCCGTCCCCAACCGTTGAAAACCGTGAGAAAATGTTTAAATGCCCTTCAATCACCGCCGTCTGCCGCCGTAATCACCACCCACATCGAACACTCATCCTCCTAAGTGAAGGTACGTTCTTTATAAGTTCTTTTACCGTTTATTTTTATCATTTTATTCGTTTTCTCTCAAAAAATTATATTTTTCCATCAATAGACACCGTAGAACACTACAAATGCACTGTAGGATGTTTAGAAATAAAGAGTAGTATGTATTTTGTCGAAGAAACCAACCGAATCGATGTATTTAATGTGTTTTCATGGCCGGTTAGTTGACTCAGCCATGGGCGAGCTCGATCTGTTTTCCATTCGAACGCATTTGAACGTGTTTAACATGTCTGATCGAACACTTTTTTGACGTTCGAACGGTTTGAGCCAAACAAGATGTTGTCCGTTCGACCACTAAATATACCGTTCAAACAAATAATTTTATATTATTAAATTGTTCTATCAATTAATTTATTAAATTGCTATTACTATATAATTTTGTAAATATTATCTCATATTAGATTTTATCACTTATGTTGAATATATATTTTATTTTTAAATTTCAGATTCATAATAATGTCTTATAGGGGTTGTAAACATGGCAGATCAGGCGAACCTTCCATCCAAATATTTTGAGAGCGAACTGTTTTACTTGAGCAGCAGGTAAAACTGTCTGATTTTGCGACTCTTATATGGGAAGGTCATTCCCTCCCATCAATATTCAACGATTGTGGTTGGGCACCAATACTAGATCAGCGAGAAGAAGCAATCAAGCTCATTTCCTATATTGACATTGTCACTGAGTTATATAAAGAGCTCGGTGGTGCTAACCTAAACGATGGAGGAGCATATAGGATCTGTGTCCGAGGAGCTCCTGTTATATTTTCAACAGACGGACTTGTTGCATATCTCGATATTCCTAGGCTGGTCGATGGCTATCCGAACCTGCTGCCTAGAGAGTTTGATATTCCTTCAAGTGATGCAGAGATGGCTCAGGACGAGGGACCAGTTTAAACCGGTGAGGTCGATACACTTGCTGATCATGAGGTTAGAGATCTGATTGTTGGTCCAAATGCTCCAGTGTGCAATGGGTTGAAGAGCATTAGGCAGACAGATTTATCTTCTTTCTTCAATATCATGAACTGATCATCGCCAACAATATTGACTCTTGGTAGCACAAGACCGAGGTTGGCATGGATCGAGCAAAATTTATGATACGGGTCGCTTGTGGCATTCCGATTGACCTCATGGGGGATATATTTGATAGGATCTGATAAGAGGCTTGGTACATTACGACAGATAAACTGCCGTTCGGGATCTTGATCACTCAATTTTTGCAACATTCTAGGGTTGTGCCAGATGTTGCCGAGCATGCACTAGATCTGATGGGACCGATCAACAGCACCACCCTGTCGCAGAGCATGGGACACTCAAGACTTCATTTTTCTGGACCTATACCTGACCGGGCTGATATTCAGAGAGATGCACAGCTAGGAGATCCTGGAGTATCGGCGTGTGAGGCATCTACACAGGCCGAGGCGTCACACACATCTACTCACGAGGAGATGGCCAAAATACTGCATGTTGAGATCGATGCAGTGCATACTGCCATGTCTGAGTTGCCTACATAGATTATTGCTAGTATCTCTGAGTTACGTACAGAAATTAATGCTAGCATCTCTGAGCAACTTACAGAGATTCATGCTAGTAATGCAACTAATTAGGTCATGCTAACTACTCGACTGAGCCAGGTAGAGAGATGATTAGCTGCAGTCGAGGGTGTGTGTGGAGACCTCGGATCACAGTAGTTTCTATCTTTTTTTTACATTTTTTTTTTGTTATAGTTATGGACAATATATGGTGTTTTGATAATTTGCTCTAGTTATGAATTAAATATTTTTTGTCTTTTCCAGTTTAATTATTGATTTACATTATGTGGTGTATGACTGATAATATTTATTTAACTAAAAATATTATTTAACACAAAAGAAATCATTAAAACATTTTTAAATTAATTACATAAAATTAATTTATGAATTCTTATATATGATATATATACATCTTTTATATTTTGAGTTACGTATAAATATTAATATTATACTTTCAAATGTATAAATGTAGTTTTCAAATATGTTCAAACTAAATATATTCCACAGAGAGAGAAAGATGGAGGTAAGGGGTTTGAGAGAATCGGGGAAAAGAGAGTGGGTCTGAAAGGGTAGAGATATATAGGAGAATTTTTGAGAGAATTTGAAGGGGGGAGAAATTATGTGAAGGTGGGAAAA
>QEOT01000086.1:37480-65875 GCA_003123785.1 Pterocarya stenoptera | reverse complement strand
TATATATATATATATATTATGAGTATTGTGATGAGCCCATAATGAATCGAGTAGAGTTTATATGAATTTTATTCATGAGCCTACACCGAGTCGAGTTGAGATTATACGAGTTTAGCTCGTTTAATATTTGAACTAATATTAGTGATTGCAAACAACTCATTTATCAAATGAACTGAATCTGAATCAAGTTTATACGAGTCAAGCTCAAGTTGTTTACGAGAAGCTCTGTTCGTTTGCAGCCCTAGCTGTAAGATATAGGTTTTAGAAGAACATAACTCAATTCTTGCTATATATTCAGAATCACAATTGGGAAAAGGCTTCTCAAGTGACGATAATGTGGTAGGCTCTAGCCTACTAAGGCTGTGTTTGGATGTTGAGTTGAGTTGAGCTGAATTGAATTATTTATAAATTATAGTGAGTTGAGATGGTGAGTGAGTTTTGTGAGTCCACCTAGGATGAGTTTAAATGTGTTTGGATATTAACATGAGTTTAGTTGTATTTATGGAAAGTTGAAAAAGGTTGTGGGTCCCGCTTTTAAGTAAGTGTGGAATTGAAAGAGGTTGTGGGTTCCATGTGTAAAGAGGTTTTGAGTTGAGATGAGTTTAGTAATTTGATTGTTGGGTGTTTTGATCTTAGACTCAACTTAAAATTAGACTGAATTGAGTTGATCTCAATTGAGCCTAACAACCAAACGGTGCATAAGTGACCCTCATAAAAAGTACAACAAAAAAGAAGGAAAATGCAAGACAAGAAAAGAGTTGAAGCAGATGAAATTAAGTCAGAGATACGTAAAGGTGAAAGTGACATAAATTTGGCAGGAGGTCAACCACTCCCAAGGCCTCAATAAAATGGGACCTCCCTACAGACATCAAGGGAGGACTAGGATGGTTTCAACCTCCATTGTACTGTGGGATACGAAAGGCTATGTAGACTGTACAAATCATCCATTATAGTCGATTTGTCTTTCAAACACCCTGTGAAATGTTGGATTTATACCGAATCACGTAAATCTCTGTGTTCTCTGACATTTATATTTCATTTAATATTTATTGCCATCAATGAACACAAGAACACCTTATCGATACGCCACCCACTATCATGGGCCAAGGATGGCACCTCCATCCTTCCCAACTAGTGCAAAATTTGGCATTAACACTTGGCGTCTCTATAAAGGCAAGTAATATAGGCACTGCCGCATCTGTCTCCTTTAGATTTTTTTTTTATTCTTTATTATGATCGAGTGAAATGATATAGGTGGTGTGTGAAATCCTATATTGTTTGGAAGGAAGAAATTATTACTCTTTATAATGATTATAATTGTAGAAAATATTGGAATGTTACAAATGGTATTAGAACCTATACCAACTAGGAATGTTGGAGTTGAGCCACTTATGATTGGGTGGGGGTATTTTCATGCCCCATACTCTATGATTCCAATACTAAGTGGCGATATAGGTAGTTGTTGCTATTTATAATGATTTTATTACACTCTATAACGATTTCATTCCTCTTCAAAATGGAGGCCTAGGCTAATGAGTGGAAGTGGCAATTGGCATTCACGAGGCACTGTTGGATTAACGTTGAGGAATGAAATTAATGGTCCAAAATTAGTTAGTCCTTCCTTGAAGATTAGGTTATCAAATAATTTATCATCTCCACTAAGTGATGTCGAGAGTGAGTAGAATTGAAGGTGGACACATGAAGCAGTGGCTCTTGATGATCCGTCCCTTAATTCTATGTTTTCTTTTCTTCATATGTAATTATCGAGCAAAATTTGTCAAGCCGGCCATGAAGCTTGAAAGATTCATTCCTATAAGTTCTTCAAGCACATCCTATCAACATTCCTATTAAGTAGGTAGGTTACACATGAGCTAGCTAGGAGCAAGAAATATCGGAACCATTCATTTCTCGGAAACAGTTTCTAAAACCAAAGAATATAATGACCGGAAAACAACCTAGAGCCATAGAATAAAAACAAGCCCCTGCAATAAAATAGTACGGTCTTTTAGAAAAACACTGTGCGTGTGAAGACAATATATTTTTGTCAATATATTTTTGTTATTAAAAACAGAGAAAAACTCAACGTGAAAGTTGTCCGATGGTGTCAGGAATATTTCGACTTAAAGACAAAAATATGTTGGGTGTATGGGTTTCTTCAATCCTATCATTGAAGGAAAATATATGAAAATTATTGAAGATGCCTCGGCTGATAAGGCAACCAAATCACACACAACGGCCACCTAACTATCTATGGCAACTTCACACCTAGCAACGGCTCCTTTCCATTAATTTACTTGTATTCAACCTCAAATCACATCCCTTATTTTTCTCTCCCTCTCTGTAACATTACAAAATTCTGTAAAAACTAATCTCTCTGTAAAACCATGATCTGTATATAAATCTACAATAGACTCTCTGAAGCTCTCACAGTGAGTGAGACTTTTTCACAAACACCCAATGTGCATTTGTCTTTATGGTATGAGGCCATAAACACTGATAATTTTTCACAACACTTTACACAACGATATTTTAAAAGGAGGGGTGTTTTTGTAAAATACCTTATAAAACTAGCATTATTTTACAAAAATACCATTTCTTTACAACATATGTTGTGAAATATATTCTGAAATGTATTGTGTAGATATCATTACTCTAATCATAGTCTTTCTGGTTGTCTGCAGTAGTACTAGACAGATTACCCCCACTCCAATTATTATACGATTGAGAAGTGCTATTGTCACACATGATTATATAAAAAGGCTGCATGATCTATTCGACCAATACAGTACTTTGTCAAGTTATATGTTTTGTTGAAATCTTTGGTAATCTTCAGCACCTTAACAGGCTTCGCCATTATTGGCCTTATCAAATTAAAGTGACTTGCCTCTCGCCATTATTGAAATCTTGAACCATCGTGCACATTCATCCATTGTCATTTTAATTGTTTTTATATCAGTATATCTACTTATTAATTGGTACCTATGTAATTTTAATTGTTATTATACAATTTATGCATTCTAATTGATATATTAATTTCTTAATATTCATATTATAACTTAGTATAAGTTGATTTATTTTAATTACTTACAAAAATAAGCACATATTAGTTATAATTAGTTATTATGTCTAAAATGTTTACTAATATTTATATACGTAATTGAGTGAGTTATTTATTTATATAGTTAATAAGTATATAATTTCTAATTAAGCATTTATTTGATCCTTATTTATTCACTCTCTATTTTACTTTAAATAAGTATATCTATTTATTCCAACTCTCTACTTATTTGGTGGGTTCAAGACTTCTTTCTTGAAGAGTATTTAATTACTTTATTTATTTATATATATATTTAATAATATAATGATTCAGAACCTCACAATGGTAGGAATATTTTATAATTTATTATATATTATAGTTATTATATTTATATTATACTTTAATATAATATAGTTAAGTTAATTACTTATAAGTTGCATAATAATCATATTCTAATTAAACTAGTATGAATATATTATATATACTTATTAAATATTAAATATTTATTCCCATATTAAATTTTTTTAATTTTAACTTAAATTAAATTCCTAAACTTATAATTTTCTTAAAAAAGAACAAATTCAAAAAAATCAAGAAATATTATATAAAAAGTTCACATAAATCCACAATATATTTCTAACCATATAAACATATTCAATAAAAATTCACAAACAATAATCACAATATTTCAAATTCATATCATAACATATTCACAATATACACACAACAATATTTCTAAACATATTAATTCATGAATAAACACTATGAACACACAAAATATTCACAAAATTCAGAAACAATAATCACAATATTTCAAATTCATATCACAATATATTCACAATATTCCCACAACAATACTTCTAAACATATTAATTCATTAATAAACCCTATAAACACACAAAATATTTACAAAATTCATAAAAAATAATCACAATATTTCAAATCCATATCACAATATATTCACAATATTCCCACAACAATATTTCTAAACATATTAATTCATCAATAAACACCATAAACTCACAAAATATTCACAAAGTTCATAAATAATAATCACAATATTTCAAATTCATATCACAATATATTCACAATATTCTCACAATAATATTTCTAAACATATTAATTCATCAAAAAAACACCATAAACTCACAAAATATTCACAAATATCATGAACAATAATCACAATATTTCAAATCCATATCACAATATATTCACAATATTCCCACAACAATATTTCTAAACCTATTAATTCATCAATAAACACCATAAACTCACAAGATTCATAAACAATAATCACAGTATTTCAAATCCATGTCACAATATTCCTACAACAGTATTTCTAAACATATTAATTCATTAATAAACACTATAAACTCACAAAATATTCACAAAATTCATAAACAATAATCACAATATTTCAAATCCGTATCACAATATATTCACAATATTCTCACAACAATATTTCTAAACATATTAATTAATAAAAAAAAACACCATAAATTCACAAAATATTCACAAATATTATGAACAATAATCACAATATTTCAAATCCATATCACAATATATTCACAATATTTCCACAAAAATATTTATAAACCTATTAATTCATCAATAAACACCATAAACTCACAAAATATTCACAAAATTCATAAACAATAATCACATTATTTCAAATCCATGTCACAATATTCCCACAACAATATTTCTAAACATATTAATTCATCAATAAATACCATAAACACTCCAAATATTCACAAAATTCAAAAATAATAATCACAATATTTCAAATCCATATCATAATATATTCACAATATTCACACAACAATATTTCTAAACATATTAATACATCAATAAACACTATAAACTCACAAAATATACAACCAAAATTCACTACTCAACTCACAATATTCTACTTATATCCAATTCATCAAAATCCACAATCAACTCACATTATACACATCCCATATTCATCATTATCCACAACAAAATCACAACAAAAAGTATAAATATATTTCTAAAATTTAGAAATATACCTAGCACTCACAATATCCTTTTACAAATCAAAAGCTTTCAACTTGCCAAAAGAACCAATCCTTCAAAAAAATACAACACTAGCTTGTTAGAGACATATATATATATATATAACACGAGAAATATCATAAAATTGCAAAAAAAGAAAAAATGATTTTTTCTTACCAAAATAGTTCCAAAATATTAACCCTCTCTCACTCTACTCTCTCTCACTCTAACCCTGTCTCAGTCTAACACTCTCTCTAACCCACGACCCTCTCTCACCCCTTCTCTCTCTCTTTCGCACACAAGGTAGCAAATATGACTCTGCTTCCTCCCGTGCGTGTTTTCATGCAAAAAACATTTCATTTGATGACACGTTCGAACGTTTAAGTTGTATGTTCGGACCTTCATTTCATCCCGCTCAATTTTCAGTTAAAACGTTCGAATGCTACATTTTCACATCTGAACGTATATTGTACGGAACTCAAACGCTAAATTTCCCGCACAAATTTTTTAACGTCCGAATGTATAAAACTTCACGTTCAAACGTTTATAAATTTCCTCTCATATTTCATCCATTAACGTCCAAACGTTAAATTGTAACGTTCAAACGTGAATGCTTATCAGAGAACAAGAAATTCGAGTGGAAATTTTTTTGCACAAATTTTTCCACGTTCAAACGTATATAATTTAGCGTTCGAACGTTTATAAATTTACTCTCAAAAGATATACGTTAACGTTCGAATGTTAAATTGTAACGTTTAGATGTGAATTCTCATCACAGAGCAAGGAAATCGAGTGGGAAATCTCCCGCCCAAAGTTTTGCACATTTGAACGTAAATAATGTACGCTTGAAGGTGCAAAAGAGGACATTATTCAATAGTTGGTATTTATTATTATTCTAGTTATATATATACTATAGTATATATATATATTATATAACACTACATAATGACTATACTATATTATATTATATAACATATTATATACACTATATTATAACTAATATATAACATATTAATATAATATGTTATAACTAATATTATAACTATTAAATATTTTTTTAATAGATATTGATTTTCTCAATTTATTTTTGAAAAAATTATTCAATTTTCTCCATCTATACGAAACTTCAAAATATAAAAAATGTATATATATTATAAATTAAAAATGAATGACTATTTGGATATTTAAATTAATTATACCAAATACAAATAGTCATGATTGTCAATACAAAAAAGCATATTTAATGTTAATAAAATATATACACTATTGGGCCATATCATGTAGCAGTGCCTCGACTCCAGCAATGCGTACCTCAATATCAGTTACTCAAGACATGAGCTTCAACTTAGTCTCTGCAAGGGCGACCCGGACTACATCAATGATCTCTGATGTCTGTGCGCACATCTCTACATGCACGACATCTGCAATCTCCTCACGAGTAGCACTGTGTGATGCACTATGTGTAGATGCCTCACCAGATACGCCTTGTGCACCTACCTGTTGGGGGTTGGAGTGTGTTGGTGGATGGTGTCTTCGACGGTGGCGTTGGGCACCTACATATACTTATACTACTTATATATAATACTTATACAACTTATAATACGAACTGCTTAATTATTATATACTAATATCCGTCACTCTACTACTTATATATACTTATAAGTACCACAATCTATTATAAGTATATGTACAACTATATAATTATAGCTTTAAAAGTTAATCCTCCTCTCTCTGTAGAGGTTTCTCTCGTACCGAGTGTAGGTTTGTCTGGTTATTTTGTTGGCCTGGGCTGGGTCTCTCCCTATGCATGCTGTTTTAGCATGGATCATAGCATTGAGGACTTGTGTGCCCGTCTCTCACTGACGGAACAAGAGGAAGAGGTGATTGTAGTGGAGGAGCAATCGGTGGGAGATGCTTTGGTACGGGCTGAACGTTGCCTTTTATTTAGGCTTCTCACCATGAAGCATTTTAATAAGGAAGCTTTGAAGTCGACTATGAGGAAAGTATGGCGTTCTGGTAAGGCGGTCACCATCCGTGATTTGAGTCCAACTTTGTTCATTGCTGAATTTGAAGATTTGAAAGATAAGGATCGGGTTAAACGGGATAGACCATGGTCTTTCGATAAACAACTTGTGTTAACAAGTGATGTGGAGGGGCTTAAACAAACTCATCAAGTCCATTTAACTGATGCTTTGTTTTGGGTTCGTATTCATGATCTGCCAGTGATGGTTCGCAATTCTACCATGGGAAGATGCATTGGTCAGGCACTGGGGAAAGTGATTGAAGTGGATTTAGAGCAGGATGAATTTGCATGGGGGGAGTTCATGCGTATACGGGTTAGTATGGATATTTCGAAACCATTGTTAAGTGGTAAGAAAGTGTGCGTAGGATCTTCTCACCCCATTTGGGTGAGATTCTCCTATGAATGCCTACCGAACCTTTGCTACTTATGTGGATTGATGGGACATTTACATCGGGATTGTGAGCGTTGGAAAGATACTATGACTAATCTGAGTATTTCTGAATTTCCCTATGGGCCATGGATGAGAGTAGGGAGTTAGGAAGGTGATGGGAGCAATGTACGCAGCCGTTTTTTCCAACGACAGGATACAAGGAGGTCATCGGATCAGCCTAATGCAGCGGCCGGAAATGCAGGTTTTATCCAGACGAATGTTGTTCTGAGGGATAACCCTGTTTCTGCATAAGATTCGGAGCAAGCTAATCATGGAGTAATCCCTTCCGTTACGGAAGGAGTTAATGCTAATCAGTCTGTTACACAAGAACCTTCTCAAATTGACAAACTTGGAGAGTTATCTTCGGGATTTGTTTATGAAGAGGTTTTAGCCACCAAATCAGGAAATTTAATTGAGATTGGGGGGGAGAAGGATTCTGAGAATGGTGTTATGAAAGGGGACTTTTCAGACATTCACGATGGGCAGTGTTTAAGTATGCCAGGTGGAGGGAAGGATGAATATACTCCCATGCATGTGCAATTTCAACAGAGCCCTCGTGCTCGTACCTGGAAGCGTATGGCAAGATCCAAAGATAATATAGCTCTCTATAATCCTACTGCTAGTGTTTCTAAAAGAAATTCTGTTCATATAAGTGATGGGGAGGCCCCTCGAATGTCTAAGAGATTGAAGAAGAAGGTCAGCTTGAATGAGGATGATGTGAAACTTTCTCAATTTTCATCGGTGGTGGCTGTTGAACAACCCCACCGAGAGCAATGAAGTTTTTAAGCTGGAACACACGAGGGCTTGGGAACCCTCGTACTATTCGAACTCTTTCTGATTTGATCAGAAAGGAAGGTCCCGAAGTTTTGTTTCTCCAAGAAACAAAACTTAGAGCGATAAAAATGGAAACATGTAGGGTGAAATTACAGTATGATAACTGTTTGACTGTTGATGCTGTTGGCCATAGTGGGGGCTTGGCCCTCTTATGGAAGGAAGAAGTGAAGCTGAAAATTCTTAGCTATTCCTCCTCCCATATTGATGCTGTGATAGAGGAAGATTCGAAGCAATGGTTTATTACTGGTGTATATGGCCAACTAGAGGTGTATCGAAGATGTGAAACCTGGAGTTTGATAAAAAGTTTGAGGAGAGCAGAAGCTTGGCTTGTCTTTGGGGACTTTAATGAAATACTTTCACAAGATGAGAAATGGGGAGGCAGAGAAAGACCTGACTATCAAATTAGTGAATTTTTAGAAGTGCTGGAGGTATGTCACCTGAAGGATCTGGGTTTTCATGGGCCTAGATATACCTGGTGTAATAGGAGAGGGGACGGAGCTTTGATTTCAGAGAGGTTGGATAGATTCCTGGGGAATCTGGCCTGGTGCAATATGTTTGATAGGGCTGAAGTAACTCATGGCTCGACCTCCTACTCTGACCACTTACCTATCTGGGTGGATGTTTTGGGGATCCAGATTAGAAGGAAAGGGCCTAGACCTTTTAGATTTGAGGCCATGTGGCTGGAAGATGAAGATTTTTCTCAGATAGTGCAAGATTCATGGCATCTTCTAAGAGGTCAGAATGATCTTAGTGGAGTAATGCAATCCATTGCGGGGTGTTCTTCTAAACTGCAACTTTGGAACAAATCAAAGTTTGGGAAAGTTCAGACCAAGTTGCATGAGGCAAGACTAAGCTTAAAAGCTGCACAACAGAGGGATCCCCAAGTTTTAAGTTCAGAAGAGATGAAGTATGCCTCTAAGGAGGTTCAAATATGGCTGCAGAGGGAAGAAATTATGTGGAAACAAAGATCCCGAGCCCTTTGGCTAGCTGAAGGGGATCAAAATACCAAAATTTTCCATGCTAAGGCATCTCAGAGGAGGAAGAAGAATAGCATTACCAAGCTTAAGGATGGAAATGGGATTTGGCAGGAAGGAGAGCAATGTCATAATCTTATCCTTAACCATTTTTCATCTTTATTTACTTCTGCAGGATCCCATAATGCTGATGTGGTTATTGATAAGATTGAAACCAAGGTCACTGCAGAAATGAATGAAGACCTCACCAAAGTTTTTTCTGCTGAGGAAGTGAGTAAAGCCTTAAAAGAAATGCACCCCTCAAAGGCCCCTGGACCTAATGGAATGCCTCCCTTGTTCTTTCAGAAGTTCTGGCCTCAAATTGGTAACTCCATCACTAATGCTGTCCTTCATGCTCTAAACTCTGGTATTTTCCCTCAGGCCGTGAACCATACTTTTATAACTTTGGTTCCTAAGATAAAGAACCCCAATTCTGTGAATGACTTCATACCCATTAGCCTTTGTAATGTTGTTTACAAATTGATCTCTAAAGTCATTGCAAACAGAATTAAGCATGTACTACCTACCATCATATCTGAAACCCAATCTGCTTTCTTACCTGGTAGATTGATAACCGATAATGTCTTAGTGGCTTATGAGGTGGTTCATTTTCTAAGGAGGAAAAAGAAAGGAAAAAAGGGATTTATGTCTATTAAGCTTGATATGAGTAAAGCTTACGATAGGGTTGAATGGTCCTTCCTACAATCTGTTCTGTGCAAATTGGGTTTCCATGAGAGAGTCATCCATCTTATCATGAGATGTGTGCAAAGTGCCACTTTCTCAATCCTGATTAATGGTGTTCCAACAGGTCATATCATCCCTTCTAGGGGATTGAGACAAGGAGATCCCATCTCTCCTTATTTATTTCTGCTATGCACAGAAGGCCTCATTGGATTACTTAAACATGCAGCTATAACAAATGACATTTCGGGAATCCAAGTCTGCAGAGGGGCCCCAAGATTGAACCATCTCCTATTTGCTGATGACAGCCTTATTTTCTGTGATGCTAAAGAGGAAACAAGCCTCAGTTTGTTAAGATTGCTGAAACACTATGAGGAGGCGTCTGGTCAGTGTATTAACCAGGATAAGTCTGCTATGGTTTTTAGTTTGAATACTAGTGCAGTGCAAAGAAGAGCTATTATGGAATTATGGGGTGCTAATCAGATCCAGCAGTATGATAAATACCTAGGACTGCCTTCTATGGTTGGTAGATCTAAAAAGGCTGCCTTTGTTGAAATTAAGCAAAAAGTTTGGTTGAAACTCTAGGGATGGAAAGGTCACATGTTTTCTCAAGGAGGTAAGGAGGTGCTTCTCAAAGCTGTGGCACTTGCAATTCCATCCTATGCAATGAGCTGCTTCAAACTTCCCTCGAAACTTTGTGCTAAGATTGAGAGTATGATGGCTAAATACTGGTGGGGGCAAAACAATGATGAAAGAAAGATTCATTGGGTCAGTTGGCATAAATTATGTTGGCCTAAAGCTGGTGGGGGTCTTGGTTTTAAGGATTTGGAAACTTTCAACATGGCATTGCTGGCTAAACAAGGGTGGAGGCTTCTGCAAAACAAAGATTCTCTCTTCCATAAGATCTATTGTGCAAGGTATTTCTCAAATGGTAACCTGCTTGAGGCCCATCTTGGTAATTCTCCCTCTTTTGCTTGGAGAGGAATATGGGAGGCAAAGAATATGCTATTGAAAGGTGGAAGATGGAATGTAGGGAATGGAAGGAAAATACATATACTAGATGATGTTTGGCTGCCTGGGTACAGAGAATTGAGGAAGGAAATTGCGTTGCAAGATTCTCAACAGGCTGGGAGGACTAAGGAGTTGGAAGGACAGGTTGTTTCTCTTATTGATGACCAAACCAAGTGGTGGAATATGCCCAAGGTTAGTTCTCTCTTCAATCCAAAAATTTCAGAGGCTATTTTGAGACAACATCCCAGTTATACTGATGAAGAAGATATATGGATATGGGAGCATGAGAGAAGTAGTTTTTTTAGTGTTAAAAGTGCATACAGGTTGTTTAAGTCACTCTTTGCAGTGAATGTGGGGGAATCATCTGATGGGGCAGCTACAAAAAAGTTCTGGAATGGGTTATGGAAACTAAAAATCCCTCACAAAGTCAAGCTATTTGTGTGGAGAGCATGCAAAGAGATACTACCCACGAAGGTAAACCTGCTCAGTAAAAGGGTGGAGGTGGATGGGGCATGCTGTTTCTGCCAACATAGTCTTGAGGATTCGGCTCATGCATTATATTTTTGTCCTTCCATTCATGAGTATTGGATGAGGAAGTTTCCTAATTTCCAACTCCTTATTCCGTTTTACTCTTTCATGACTACTGCAAAGAGAGTTTTTTTAGAGAAATCTACAGAGGAATTTGCTGATTTTATCCTTATGGCCTGGGGATTCTGGTATAGAAGAAATAAGATGATACATGAACATGTTAATCTGCCACCTATGCAAGTTATGGACTTTGTGTTATCAAAGAAGAGGGTGCAGTCAGATGGTCTGCAGGCTCATGGTCTGTCCAAGCGTATGATTTATAGATGGTATCCTCCACCTTCCAATTGGGTCAATCTTAATTGTGATGGAGCTTTATTCTTTGACCAAAATAAAACTGGTATTGGGGCTATTCTAAGAGATGCACAGGGATCTGTCATCATGGCTTTAAGTAAAGGGGAAGAGGAATTTCTGGAACCAGAGATTGTGGAAGCAATGGCTGTTTTGAGGGGTTGCAAATCTGCTAAATATTGGCTTCAAAAACCTAGTGATTGAGAGTGATTGCAAGAACTTGGTTGATGAAGTCAATAGTGAAGTAGCTTCTTATACTGCCATGAGAACTATTCTTATTGAAATTCGAAGACTAATGCTAAGATTTGAGCAATGTAAGATGCAGCACTGTGGTCGTTTGTCTAATGCAGCAGCACATCACCTAGCTCGACATGCATGGAGTCATTCAGACTTGCAGATATGGTGGCACACGACCCCTTCTTTTATTGCACATGTCAATTATGTTGATCAACTTTCTTGTACTCAGATTTGAGGTCTTTAGTACCTCTTTGCAATGAAGTTCATATTTTCTATAAAAAAAAAAATATATATAATTATATACTTGTAATATCCCCTATTTTAGTGTATTTTTAATTGAATAATTATTTTATTTAATTTATCATGTTTACTGTTGGGTTAATTTTCGATTTTTAAGTTGTGAAATTATTTTTAATGTGTCTTTCTTGTTATTAATTATTGTTTATTATTTAAAGTACACTTGATTTTAATTTATTTTATTGTTGGACTTTAATTATTTTATTTATTAATATTGAGTTGTAGTATTTTTATTTGACTTTTATTTATTTTTATTGTGCATTTCTCTTTTGTTGGGCTTAATATTTTTTTTGATTGGCCTGCTTTATGTTTATTTTATTTATTTATTTATTTTTGGGCCCATCCCTTTTGGTTTCAGCCCACCCGTATAACCCCCCAACTCAGCCCATTATTTTTCTTTCCATACGTTGTCGTTTTATTCCCAGCCTTAGGGCTCTTGCTTCTTCTTCTTTTCTTTTCTTCTCCTCTTCATTTCTCCTGCGCCGACTCCTCATTTCCTGCTCTGTTTTATTCTCCTCCAGGCCGTGCTACAACCTCATTTCTCTTCTCCTTCATTTTATTTCCATTTCTCCCCACTATTTTCACTGTGCTGTCTTCTGTGCCTTCTTCCTCTCCATTGGCAGTTTCGGTTTTCCTCGAACCTGTGTTTTTGCAATTTTGTTTCGGCACCTCACTTCTTGTTTTCGGTTTATTTTCGGTCCTTCCTCATTATTTTCGAATCATTATTATTACATTTCATAATAACTTGTATCAAAGTTTTATTGTAATATGTTATTGTCATTCTGTCCTTACATGTAATTTCACTCATTCTGCCCTTATATGTAATTTCATTCATTATGTTACGCTTCTCACTGTAGTATAAATAACTTGTATCATTCTACAGAATATTTAATTCAAATAATACACATATGTATTTTTACTTCAGGTGATTTTACACTTAATATGGTATCAGTTTTATAGAAGTCCTCTTCCGCACATCTCTCCCTCTCGCGATTTGTTTTTTTTCCCCTTTTCTGTTTTCTATCATGGCTCTGAAATCCTCATCGCCCATGGAAGACTCCTCCAGCCCCTTCTTTCTTCATCCAGGAGACAATCCTGGTACTGTTCTTGTTGCACAATCCCTAAATGGTGATAACTATCACTCATGGTGTCGATCGATGCGCATGGCGCTCTCTGCGAAGAACAAATTAGGGTTTGTCGATGGATCCATTTTCAAATCTTCAGATCCTGCCAGTACAACCTATTCTTCTTGGATGCGCTGTAATAGTATGGTAATCTCATGGATCCTTAACTCTGTTTCACTTGAGATTTCTGCTAGTATTCTATACATTAATATAGCACATGAGATCTGGAACGATCTCAAGGAGCGATTCTCTCAGAAGAATGGCCCCCGTATTTTTCAACTACAAAAGTCGATTTCGACTCTTTCTCAAGGCCAATTGACTGTTAGTGCCTTTTTTACTAAGCTGAAAGGTCTTTGGGATGAATTAATCAATTACAAACCACTTCCGGTTTGTTCTTGTGGAGCTATTCACACACTTAATTCCTATGTCCAACAAGATCGCATACTTCAGTTTCTAGTTGGTTTGAATGAATCCTATACCTCTGTTAGGGCTCAGATCCTTTTAATGGATCCTTTGCCTCCTCTTAACAAGGTTTTCAGCCTTGTTTTACAAGAGGAACAGCAACGTGCGATCTCTATATTTCCTGTATCTTCACATGACAATCATGCTTTCAATGTTAAGTATGATACTAATCGATTTGTGAAACCTGTGTACAAGAAAGAGCGTCCTGTGTGCAAGGATTGTGGCCTTGTTGGTCACGTTATTGAGAAATGCTTCAAGCTTCACGGTTTTCCTCCTGGATACAAATTCAAGCCACGGCCGCAGTCCATGGTCAATCAAGTTGTCTCTGACAACACTTCTTTGGCTGCTTCTCCTTTTTCATTAACTGAGTCTCAGTATCAGCAACTATTAACTATGCTTCAGCCATATGATCCTGCTACCTCCTCTGTGTCACATGCTGGTATAGACTATTCTTCTATTCCATCTATTTTTTCCTCCAATTGTGTTTTACCTACTAATCTTGGTTTGTCTTCTTGGATTCTTGATTCGGGAGCCACAGATCATATGGTTCCATCAACCTCTTTTTTTTCTTCCTTCATACCAGTCATTAACACTACTGTCAAGCTTCCAAATGGCCAAAGTGTATCTGTTTCATATATTGGCACTGTTCACATTTCTAAGGATTTGATCCTTAGAGATGTTCTTTGCATTCCAGCTTTTTCATTCCAATTAATTTCTGTTAGCAAGTTAACCTTGAATCTGACTTGCTGTTTGTCTTTCTTTTCTGATCTTGTGTTTATACAGGACCTGAGTCAATGGAAGCTGATTGGAGTGGGTAGACACAAGGGAGGGCTCTACTTTTTGCAACAATCAAGTTCTTCTACTAGTGATTTACTTCCACTTCATTCTTTACATGTAATAGCATCCAATTTATCTAAACAGCTGTTTGTTTGTTCCAAATCCTCGAAACATGCCTTGTTTGAACTTTGGCATAATAGATTAGGTCATCCTTCTGTTTCTAGAATGAATTTTTTACATCAAATTGTGCCTGTCATGTTAGCTACTGATTCTCCATGCCTTGTTTGCCCTCTGGCCAAACAAAAGAAATTGCCTTTTCCTCATAACTCTCATATGTCTGCATTTCCATTTGATTTGGTTCATTGTGATGTATGGGGACCTTTTTCTACTCCAACTGTTGAAGGTCATAAATTTTTTTTGACAATTGTTGATGATTGCACACGGGCCACATGGATTTATCTTTTAAAATGCAAATCTGAAGTTTCTTCTCTTATTCCTCAATTTTTCAAAATTGTTAAGACACAATTTCATAAGAAAATTAAGAAAATTCGTACTGACCATAGTACTGAATTTTCTTTAACATCTTTTCTTCAATCTAAAGGTGTTATCCATCATTTCAGTTGTGTTGAAACTCCTCAACAGAATTCTGTTGTTGAGCATAAACATCAACATCTTTTAAACACTGCTCGGGCCTTAATGTTTCAGTCTAATTTACCTCTTCATTTCTAGGGTGATGCAATCCTTACAGCCACTCATATTATCAATAGATTGCCTACACCTTTGTTGAGTAATAAATCACCTTGCGAACTCCTTTTTCAATCACCTCCCACTTATAATCATCTTAGAACTTTTGGATGTCTCTGTTTTGCATCCTCTCTACTTAGATCAAGATCTAACTTTGATCCTAGAGCACGGCAGTGTATACTTCTTGGTTATCCCTTTGGTGTTAAGGGTTATAAACTATTAGATCTTGCTACAAATAATACTTTTGTGTCACGACATGTTGTTTTTCATGAACATGTTTTTCCCTTTAAATCTCCTTTTCCTTTTGTCTCATCTTCAACTTCAATGCATTTTAATAATGTTCCAAGTCAATCATCAATTTTTGAACACTATAATATGCCTTCAACTGTCTCTTCACTCCCTGCTGAGCATTCTTTTTCACAAAATACAGTTTCTCCCACTACAAATACTGCACCACAATCCTCATCTACACAAACTCATTCAGTTTCAGATTCTATGATAGAATCTGAACAAGCTCCTGAAACAGCCCCTGAAACAGAACCTGAAACAGCTCCTGTATCAGAATCTGAAACTTTTTCTCCTCCAATTCGTAAATCATCTAGACATAGAGGAGCTCCTGGATATTTGCAGCAGTACTATTGCAACTCTCTTACTACACACTCTACATCAAATTCCACAGGTTCTATTCCTATACCAGCAGGTATTCCACATGATATTAATAATTTCCTTTCTTATCATAGACTATCCCCTCAACATAAATCATTTGCTCTTGCTATAACTGCTGATATAGAGCCTGAGTTTTATTATCAGGCAGTCAAGCACTCTCATTGGAGAGATGCTATGGCTGCCGAGATTCTAGCCTTAGAAAACAATAAAACATGGACTGTTACCTCTTTGCCTATTGGAAAAAAACCCATTGGATGTAAATGGGTCTACAAAATCAAATATAGAGCCAATGGCTCTATTGAGCGTTACAAAGCCCGTTTGGTTGCTAAGGGGTATACCCAACATGAAGGATTAGACTATTCTGAAACTTTTTCTCCTGTGGTAAAAATGGTTACTGTTCATACCCTTCTTGCCATAGCTGCTTTTTAGAATTGGTCTTTGGTTCAACTTGATGTGAATAACGCCTTTTTACATGGGGATTTACTTGAGGAAGTTTATATGACACTTCCTCCTGGTTTTCATACAAAGGGGGGGTCCAAAGTATGCAAATTAAACAAATCCCTCTATGGTTTGAAGCAAGCATCTCGTCAATGGTTTTCCAAGTTTTCTAATACTNGTCTTTGGTTCAACTTGATGTGAATAACGCCTTTTTACATGGGGATTTACTTGAGGAAGTTTATATGACACTTCCTCCTGGTTTTCATACAAAGGGGGGGTCCAAATTATGCAAATTAAACAAATCCCTCTATGGTTTGAAGCAAGCATCTCGTCAATGGTTTTCCAAGTTTTCTAATACTCTTCTTGAACTTGGTTTTAATTAGTCTAGAGCTGATTATTCATTGTTTACTCGTTCCAATGGTGATTCCTTTATTGCCCTTCTTGTGTACGTTGATGATATCTTAATTGCCAGTAATGATTCACTTGCTGTTGATGATTTAAAACTGTTGTTGGACACTAAATTTAAGCTGAAAGATTTGGGTCAGCTTAAATACTTCCTTGGTTTGGAAGTTGCAAGATCTCCTCAAGGTATATCTCTATGTCAACGTAAGTATGCACTTGAGATACAAGATGCTGGATTTCTTGGTGCTAAACTAGCAGTTTTTCCAATGGAACAAAATTTGAAACTCAGTAAAGATAGTGGCACTTTATTGGCTGATCCTACTGTTTTTAGAAGGCTAATTCGTCGATTATTGTATCTCACCATTACACGGCCAGATCTCATATTTTCTGTTCATAGGCTTAGTCAGTATATGGATAAGCCCCGTGAGCCTCACTTACAAGCTGCTTATCGCGTTCTGCAGTACATNATGGAACAAAATTTGAAACTCAGTAAAGATAGTGGCACTTTATTGGCTGATCCTACTGTTTTTAGAAGGTTAATTGGTCGATTATTGTATCTCACCATTACACGGCTAGATCTCATATTTTCTGTTCATAGGCTTAGTCAGTATATGGATAAGCCCCGTGAGCCTCACTTACAAGCTGCTTATCGCGTTCTGCAGTACATTAAGTCCACTCTAGGACATGGTTTATTTTTTCTAGCTGACAATTCTTTTCAGATCAAAGCCTTTACAGATTCAGATTGGGCTTCATGCCCTGACACTCGCAGATCTACTACAGGCTACTGTGTTTTTCTTTGAAATTCCTTGGTATCCTGGAAGTCTAAGAAACAACAAACAATTTCTCGTTCAAGTGCAGAGGCGGAATATCGTTCTATGGCCACTACAACTTGTGAAATTGTTTGGCTTTTTTCTTTACTCTCTGATTTTAGAGTATCTCATTCTGATAGTGCTCATTTTTTTTGTGACAACACAGCTGTACTTCATATTGCTGTTAACCCTGTTTTTCACGAGCGTACAAAACACATTGAACTCGATTGCCACTTTGTACGTGACAAGCTTCAGGCTGGGATTCTTAAGACATTTCATGTTAATTCTCAACATCAACTTACTGATGTACTTACTAAAGCTCTGGGTAGTCATCAATTCTCTACATTGATAGTCAAGATGGGAGTTCATTCCATATACTCTCCATCTTGAGGGGAAGTATTACATTTCATAATAACTTGTATCAAAGTTTTATTGTAATATGTTATTGTCATTCTGTCCTTACATGTAATTTCACTCATTCTGCCCTTATATGTAATTTCATTCATTCTGTTACGCTACTCATTGTAGTATAAATAACTTGTATCATTCTACAGAATATTTAATTCAAATAATACAGAGATGTATTTTTACTTTAGGTGTTTTTACACTTAATAATTATCATCATTTTTGTTTCATCTACTTTATTTGTTTTTTGTTTTTTTATCTTATGTAAGTTTATTCGAGATTTTGTATTTTCTTTTTGCTGTTGTTTTTCTGTTCCGTTCGGCATTTCTTCTTTCCTTGGGTTGGTCTTTTAGTTTTGTTTATTTTAGTTCCATTTTATGCTCTATTTTAGTCCCTTAGCAGTGTCGTTTCGGCCTTACCATACTCTGTTTTTAGTCTTTAGCCGAACTTGATTTTTACTCCTTTGTTGTGGGTTGCTTTGTTTTCATCCTCTTGCCGTGCCCTGTTTTTTTCCCCAAAGGCCTTGAGTTTCATGCGGGTGTCTGATATTTTTAGTACTTGAGTGTGCTACATTTTACCTTAGCCGTGAGTTATTTTTTCTGTCCATTGCCGTGTGTTGCACCTTCCAACTATTTTATTTCAGTTTTATTTCAGTTAATCAACCTCTTTTATCTTAAAAATATTACTTCAAAATTTCTCTGTTTTCGAAACTCTTTTTTTCTTCATCTCAAAAATTGTGATTTTTGGTGATTTTATTTTGAGCTTACTTATGGCGTTAAATCTGGTGTTCACGAGCTTGGTATTTCAGAAATTTGCATTTAAGTACTGTAAGTATTTTCTCAAACAACTTTTGAGATTTGCATTCAAATGTATTTTTACGCTAACTCTTTTTATTGTGTATTGGTTGGTTTATGTTTGGGTCATTTTCTGAAAAAAAATGGCGGTGACTATTCATGGCTTGTTTTGGATCAAACGAGACTTTTGGCGTATGTTGGAAAATAATTATTTTTGAAAAAATGAGGTTTTTGGTCATATGCATGTTTCTTCATGTGTAAAATGTTTGTTGGTTACTTTAATGTATTTACACGCATGTTCATGTGTATATTTAAAAATTAGACTCTTATGTGAGAGATGATTTTAAGTATGATCTTCTACTTATAATGATTTTGATATAGTCTTGTTATTTTAGTTTTTATAAATAATAGTAAGATCTCAATCGTAAATAAGTTAGAATTTATGTTTTAGTCGGAGTTATTAAGTTGGATATTGATGAGTTTAGAAAGTGATGTTGGTATTTTAGGAATAATTAGAATTTTTGGATTTTTGAGGAATTAAAAATAGATTATTTTAGAAACTTAGGCTTGAATATTGAAATACGAGATTGATTGGAAATTGATGAAATTTTACGTGATTATCTTATAGGTGACGATTAATTTTGTTCGGCATTGTTGATGAAATTTTCGAAAAAGCTAAGAAGTCCAGGTAAGCGGGGTTCATATACTAGATTTTGCATAAAATAAAATGATCTGAGGTCGATTTTGAAAAATTTGCATATTTTGTTATGAAAAGAAATTTTGGAAACGACCTCTTCGAACGTTAGGATTTAGGGTCGGTTTATTTAGGAATCCCTCTTCGAACGTTAGTGGTGGTCGAATTTTTAACTCCATTTTTCGGCCACCACGAGTTGCCATTGGCCAAATAATCACCGTAGAAAAATTTCTTGAAGTGTATACTTCATTTCTATGGTGACATTTTAGTATTTAGAACCTTGTAACTTGATTTTCGAGATTTTGACAATGGTTGAGTCGACTCAGCCATTTTGTGTCGTAACGTTCGAACGTTTCACCAGGACATTCGAATGTACGACGTTTCAATTACATAGCAGTTATGTCTTCCACGTTCGAATGTATATTTTTTACATTCGGACGTTACCTTTCGTAGCATTTACGTCCGAACGTACTACTTTTTAATTTATTTATGGCTTCAACATTCGGATGTGTATCTTTTAGGTTCACACGTAAAACACATGCGTTCGAACGTATATGTAGTACGTTCAAACGTATGTCTTTTAAATTTATTTATGCTTTACGTTCAAACGTTTATGTTATACATTCGAACGTATGTGTTTTACGTGCAAACGTAAAAGATACAAGTCTGAACGTTTTATCTGAACGTTCAAACATTTGTTTTACTATGTTCAAATGTTAATGTAGAGTAGTTGAAAATTAACACGAAAGATGCATCAATGTAAATAATTTTTTTTCCTTTTCTATTTTCAAGATATGGCTTATCTTTGCATACCAGGAAACGAGGAAGGGAATGAGCGACTTAGGACACTGCTCGTATCGGGGCTCATATTGTTATGGTGGATCGAGAGATCATGATCAATGAGTTCGACGAGTATCAGTAAAGGCTGAGGAAATATCTGCACATTGAGGGGGAAGGTATACCCCTCAATGGCTCAAGATTTCTATATGGGGATGTGAGACATGCCTCAGAACGCATCTTCTCACACCGTGACTGTACGCGGTGTTTCGTTTGAGATTTCACCGGATGTCATCTCCTAGCACCTCGGGATTCATCGAGGAGTTGAGACATCAACTACGGCTGACTCTCTAGCCTTGGTTCACACATTTACATCTGCACACAGCGCACTCAATGCAGATGTAGGCACTTCTCCATCATCTACTGACCTATTTGAACCATCATTAGCCAGAGATGCGGATTGGTCAAAGGCCGAAGGTGTTGGCCATGAGGCTCGGGATGATCAACTAGACGAATATTTCTACATCCTCACTAGGAGAGATCGTACACAAATCGAGAGGAAGAACGCCTTCAACCAAAACCATCCGCTCCCTTTCTTCCGCATGTTACAGCTTATTGTTGCAACAAACGTAGATCCTGTGGCACATAAGACCACATTTAGTCGGATTCAGGCACAGTTTTTTATACAAGTGGCACATGGAGATCTCATAGATTTACCACTGCACATCTTTGAGATGATCCGTTATGAGGCGAGCATCATCTCCATGGACAACCTCTCATACAGTGTCCTGATCAGCCGGTTATTACTTGCTCGGAGAGTGACAACCCAGCCGGAGGAGCGAGTCAAAAGATCATATGAGCCCCACGACATGACCACGCATCGACGTAGCATTAGACAGGCGATGGGACGTCAGCCACCCCCGATAGAGGATCTAGTTCCTCAGATGCAGCTTGAACCCGGTGTGGGGAGTAGTAGTCAGCAGCCGATGAGTACATCTGTGGGAGATGTGCGGCCTGCTTGGGTTGATGCGGTGATCTCACAGCCGACTACGAGATAGCCCATCATGTAGGTATCGTCAACGACAATGTTGATAGCTTGACTGAGGAGATACGGAGTACAAATTTCGTGAACAACACGTTGATCTGAGAGTTGCTTACGAAATTCTATCATATTTTGTATTTTGTTTTTAATATATGTAAAGAATAATATTATTTAATATATCTATTGTTTTTTAATTTCAATTCTCAATTTTCATTAATGTTAGATTTTCCAACTTTAACATTAAATCAGTGCACTTCAAATATATATAAACATAAATATATTTATATATATAAATATATAAATATATAATTATATTTTACAAATTGTGTATATATAAATATATACAAATCAATTTTTTTGACTTGTTCACAAATTATGCACTATAAAAATCACATAATTTTTAAATTAGAGTCATATTTAATTTAATTTACAATTAACGTTCGAACGTTAATTAATAACGTTTGAATGTTGGTGTCGAAACATTTCACGTTCGCATGTAAGTAGCCACAATATCCAAACGTATATGTGACGTTCGAACTTAAATTTCTCATAAGTTCGAATGTAAAAAAAAAAAAAAAAATCTCATCTGTCTTTAGTGGAGGTTTCCAGAAAGTGTCACAGAAAATACCTTTTAGTGATGGTTTGGGGACTGTCATACTCAACTGTCACTAAAAATTAATTGTGTTATAGTGACTAGACAGATTACCCCACTCTAATTATTATATGATTGAGGAGTGCTATAGTCACACATGATTATATAAAAAGGTTGCAAGATCTTTGGTCATCTTCAGCACCTTAACAGGCTTCGCCATTATTGGCCTTATCAAATTAAAGTGACTTGCCTCTCGCCATTATTGAAATCTTTAACCATCGTGGACATTCATTCAATATTCGTGTGTGCCTCAGTATTTTTTTTTTTTTTTTGGGTAACAGTGCCCTCAGTACTTGAGAAACAGCAGAAGTTCCTTAATTCACTCACAACCACCAAAACCTACCGTAGTACTACAGTCTATGTCATTGCCATCAGCTTAGGATTGGCCATTAATATCAGGAAAAATGATATACGCCGATCATTTTTTACAATAATTTACATAATAATATTTTAAAAAGAAGGATGTTTTTGTAAAATATCTTATAAATTAATATTATTTTATAAAAGTATCACTTTTTTACAATATATATTGTGAAATATATTATAAAATATATTGCTGAGATATCAGTACTCTAATATCGTAGCCTTTGTAGTCTGCAGCAGTATTAGACAGATTACCCCACTCCAATTATTATACGATTGAGGAGTGCTATAGTCACACATGATTATATAAAAAGGCTGCATGTATGCATAACATGAGCTAGCCCTCATTTCCGCTCTGTATATAGGGCTCAATATTGTTGCACGAGGAGATATCACTTCGCGTGAAAAAGAGTAAACCAAAATGAGTAGATTCAGGCAGAATAGCTCCGAATTGGTTCCTGGAGAACATGCTACCGAACTCCTTAATGCTCAAGCCCACATATGGAACCATATTTTCAATTTCATAAACTCTATGTCCCTGAAATGTGCAATCCAGCTTGGTATACCTGATATCATCCACAGCTACGGAAAGCCCATGACTCTTTCGGAGCTCCTTGTAGCACTCCCTATCCAACCAACAAAAGCTCGTAATGTTCCTCGTCTCATGCGCATTCTCGTCCACTCTGGCTTCTTTGTTGCAGAAAAAATGATCCAAAATGACCAAGAAGAAAGGTATGCACTCACTGATGCTTCTAGGCTCCTTCTCAAGGAGAATCCCTTGAGTGTAACCCCTTTCTTAGTTGCCATGCTCGATCCTGTTTTGACAAAGCCATGGCATTTTCTGGCCGCATGGTTCCAAAATGAAGATCTTACGCCGTTTGATACGGCTCATGGAAAGAAGTTTTGGGATTATGGGGGGCATGAGGCAAAGCTTAACCATTGTTTTAGTGATGCCATGGCTAGTGATGCTCGCTTGGTGGTGAGCGTGGTGATCGACAAGTGCAGTGCAGTGTTCGGTGAATTGGAGTCATTGGTTGATGTTGGCGGTGGTACGGGAACTGTGGCCAAGGCCCTTGCCGACGCATTCCCAAGTATGGAGTGCACGGTGCTTGATCTCCCACATGTAGTTGCTGGCTTGGAAGGGAGTAAGAATTTGAAGTATATTGGAGGGGACATGTTTGAGGCAGTTCCTCCTGCAGATGCAATTTTACTTAAGGTAAATGTATCAGTTTAAAGCTAGCACATACACAGGGTACTCGCATATAAATGCATCCACAAAGCAAAGTGATCGTATATATATATAGTACATATTTTTCCGACGAAAAAGATCTTGTTTGAAAAATTTCGTCTAAAAAACTTGTGTTGCAGTCGTACCATAGTTTTGAATTTCGTTCCGATGCTGGCCGGACTTTTCTGTTACAGTGCAGTACTCGGTACAATATACTTTTTCATCCCGTTTCGTTCTAAATTTTGGTCTCTTCCGATTAATTAGTCCAGTCCACTTTGGCCGGAATTTGCATTCCAGATCCTGTTATGTTCTGGATTGTTTTAATGGCAGGTTTCTATTTTTCTTGAATATGGATGACATTAGTGTATATTTTAAATTAACTCTAGATAGTATTTATGTAATGTTCATTCTTTTGTAATTTTATATGTCCCCTGATTATCTCTTCTTTTAAATAATATTATTTTTAATAATTTATTTATGTTTCAATTTAAGTTTGTATTTTTTTAATATTATATTTTAACACCAATATCTTTGCCTTTTTTTTGGTAATGTTTCCAACATATATTCCTTTTATAATTCTTTCGTATATATATATATATATATATAGACACACACATACATGATACATACTTACATGTACATGTATTTATTCTATTAATTATTGATCTATTAATATGTATACATTAATCCCGAAATGATACACTGAAACATACGGATACTAAAATATTTCGTTCCAGATCTTTAACTTGAATGGTCACTGGAATGAAACTTAAAAAATCTGAGTCGTGCAATTTGCATCCGGCTATTAGTTAGAACTATTTCTAGACCGGCTGGATCTAAGAATATGGCTCATGAATCTCAATGTTTTCTTGAAGAATTCATGTATAAAAAATATATCTTGTCACTAAATTGATTGTAAATGCAAATTATGACAATTAAGCAGTGGATATTGCATGACTGGAACGATGAGGAGTGCATTAAAATACTTGGAAGATGCAAGGAGGCAATCACGAGCATTGACAAGAAAGGAAAGGTGATAATCATTGACATGATAGTGCAGAACCAGAAGGAAGATGATGTGGAGTCGATTGAAACGCAGCTATTCTTTGACATGCTGATGATGGTATTGGTCACTGGAAAAGAGAGAAACGAGAAAGAATGGGCAAAGCTGTTTTTCGATGCTGGTTTCAGTGACTACAAGGTAACCCACATACTGGGATTAAGGTCTCTCATTGAGCTGTATCCTTAAATTAATAAGCTCTTTCAAGAGTGATGTCTTAATATTATATTTGCCCTTCATCTATGCATGCGTGCAATGTACGCTAGTATCAAAGTGGTTTTCTTTCTCCCGCTTTATATCATAATGAAGAATGAGTCTTCTTTCTCTTATATGTTCATTATGTTGTGACGAAGCCCACTTAAAATACATGTCTGATTTTAAAAGTCAAGCCCAATTTAAAACAAAACATCCCCACTTAGAATGAAATAAGAATAAGCCCATGGGAAAGCCGACCCTCTTAAAAGTATTAAAGCACTTTGGTGATGGCCACTTGAACTCATGGGCTTTCGGCCGACGGTCCATCTCTAATTTAACAGTGTAGGAGTTTCCTTTATACAAGAGTGGCAAGACTAAGGTTATCTTTGGGGGAAAATATGAGAAATTTCATCTCATCTCTATCTCATCTCATCATTATATTTTTTTCAAATCCTCATATAAAATATAATAAACAATTCAACTTTTTCAAATTCTAATTCAACTTTTTCAAATTTCAAAACAATAATAATATTAAAAAATAATATTTTAAACTTTCATCTTAACACTACTCACAAAATTTTAAAAAATTCTCATCTTATCTCAACATCCAAACCTAACTTTAAGATTTTGGGGAGTTACTGCCCGGGTGAAGGCAGGCAACGTGGGTGGCTAAGTTGAGATCAACGGTGGCAAGCGCGACGACAGAATACTCGGAGAGGGGAAGAGAGAGAGTGAAAAAAAGAAATTGATGAGAGAGAGAGAGAGCAACTTATGTATGGTGGAGTGAGTAACCAAGGTGATGGTGGCGTGGGGAGTAGCACAATCGATCTGGGACTTTTGCCAGTGCAGAGCGTGTGACGGGTAGTGGCTGGCTGAGGTCCACGGTGGCGCACGGAGGTGACAACAAGGTGCATTGCTCAATGGGATTCTTGATTTGGGATGATACAGTTTCTGTTTAGTGTTGGGTGAGGGTGGTTGGGCACGGTTGGGGTTCCACTTCATTATGGCTGAGGGAAGGCCGTGAGGGTGCCGCCATGAGGGACTGTTGTCTGTAGTGCTTTGCTTCTACAACACTTTGTTTTTAGCATGTAGTTGTTTTAAAGTTGCACGTAAGTGGCTGGGTAGTGGCTTTGTCCTTTTGGTCTGGGGCTGTAGTGCTAGCCGAACTAGGAGGAGTTTACACTGGTTAACTTGCCACCCATGTAACTGTTCGACTGGATTTTCTTCCGTTCGAGTGGACAACTTTTTGATACAATCTAATTCGTCATAGAAGATCCGGTCGAACGGTTTTGTAAATTCATCTATATTTTGGGATGAAATTTAAATCAATTCTAAATAATTTCGTCTCTAGAAGTCAAATTTGTTGCGGTGGGTAGAAGAGGAATGGAGGCTGGAGTACAGGAGTTGAAGACGAATGGAGTGTGACGAGGTCAAGGGCCAAAACGGCCCGTTTCATTTTCCATGGAGGCAACGGTTACCCGCAGTTCCTCCTCCCAATTGTATATAGTGTTTTCATATAATATATGTATGCACAGTCTTAGATTTATTTTATTCCAGAGAACGTGATTCTTACCAAACATTTCGAAATTTAGATTTAACCCTTATTACACGTGCTATATATGAGTTATATGGCAATTTTTTTAAAAAAACAAATAATAGACTAATGTCAGATATAATTTTAGAGTGTACAAATTCTGCATATTTTCTTTAGAAAAAGTTGAATCCACCAATTAAAAAAATAAAGTTTTCATATTTATCAAATTTATCTAATTTTGTCAACATGAGTACATATTTCATATTTTAAAATTGCAAATATCATTTCTGTTTTACCATATAACAATAGAGAATGTATATTTATCATCGGTGCATGGTAACGAATCCAACCCAATAAATATTAACATCTTGTGGCTATAGCGAAAAAATAAAAATGCTCAAGATATGAGCAGCCATATATTTGCCTCAGACTAACATTAGATCATACCAAAGTGGTATGCGGCAAAAGCGATTCAATAAGATTCAAAACTGTCTCCACTCTCTCAAAATCAAAGCTTTCAATTTGGAATTGTACGTTTCTGGTTTTGTGATGACTTCTCGTATAAGAGACTTTTCTTTTACAAGACTTTGGTTCCTTTATTTGCGCTTGGGATTGGGTTCTCTGAAGAGGCTAGGGATCGAGGGAGACTTTGACTGTTGATCATGTATGGGGCCGAGATTTTAAAGCAATCCCTGCGGTATTAATTACTCTTATCATTTCCGGCCATCTCCAATCAGGTGCAAGCTAGAGATACAAGGGACTGGAATTTGAAGCAATAATTAATTAATAAAATATTGAGGTGACAGATCTAAAGGAACATTAATGGATATTGCTTTGAAATTAGACAGATATTAAATCAAACGAGAAACTATATTCAATTAGTTTCCAACGCGAAATAGTGTGAATGGTTTGGCTTAGAAATGGAAGAAATCATTATTGGTTGCCCAGTTATAAGATCAGAGAGCATGCGTTGTACGAGGAATAGGAAATTTACTGCCTTACAGGTCAACTTTGATATGATATTAAATTAATTTTATGATGTGAAAGTGACCCCAGTTGTTGAGAAATCTATATAATACGTACATATATACAACGTGTTTAATTTTGTTTCTGAGGCAAGATTTGGCAAATCTGATCTATTTTCATCAGCGTCATGGTCATTTACGTAGGTTACATGACGAGACACGGTAAGATGAAGTGCCCACAGATCAAGGGCTAGAAGCCTAGAACCATTTTGTCAGTATCAATCAGGCTACACTACGCATAATTTAACGATAGTATGGTTTTTTGGCACTCCAATATTAGATCGTTATCCTTATCCTCATTGTCCATGTATGAATAACATGAGCTGGCCCTCATGTCCGCTCTGTATATAGGGCTCAATATTGTTGCATGAGGAGATATCACTTCGCGTGAAAAAGAGTAGACCAAAATGAGTAGATTCAGACAGAATAGCTCCAAATTGGTTCCTGGAGAACATGCTACTGAACTCAATGTGCAATCCAGCTTGGTATACCTGATATCATCCACAGCCACGGAAAGCCCATGACTCTTTCGGAGCTCCTTGTAGCACTCCCTATATATCCACCCAACAAAAGCTCGTAATGTTCCTCGTCTCATGCGCATTCTCATCCACTATATGGTCACCAAGTAAAAATAGACGATGGGCCATGAAGTATAGTTTCCTCCCATACATAAGCCATTCAGATTAGGTATGTTTTTTATAAATAGGACATGTCAATTTTCCGTTAGTACTCCAACTAGACAAGTT
>QEOT01000086.1:21572-35498 GCA_003123785.1 Pterocarya stenoptera | reverse complement strand
ATTGTAATCAAACCCAAGTCCTCTTTTCAACTGTTTTGCTTCGTAGAAGTTGTGGGGTAAAATATTATCTGATGGAAGTACCTCTTTAAACAGCTCAAGAAACATTGATATTCGGCACATGGATTTTATATGAAGCAGTCTAACTATATATGGCAACCTACTGTGCCTTCTATACCCTGTATATAACTCACGATNTACCTCTTTAAACAGCTCAAGAAACATTGATATTCGGCACATGGATTTTATATGAAGCAGTCTAACTATATATGGCAACCTACTGTGCCTTCTATACCCTGTATATAACTCACGATGTGAATCATTTCACAAGCCGGTAAAAGTGTTATGGTCAAAAATGATGTCCGATCGAACACTTTTTTGACGTTCGAACGGTTTGAGTCAAACAAGATGTTGTTTGTTCGACCACTAAATATACCGTTCGAACAAATAATTTATATTAACTTTTTAAATTATTTCATGGTTTTATTAAATTGTTCTATCAATTAATTTATTAAAATGCTATTACTATATAATTTTGTGAATATTTTCTCATATTAGATTTTATCACTCATGTTGAATATATATTTTATTTTTAAATTTTAGGTTCATAATAATGTCTTATAGGGGTCATAAACGTGGTAGATCAGGCTAACATTCCATCCAAACATTTCGAGAGCAAACTGTTTTACTGGAGCGGCCGGTAAAACTGTCTGATTTTGTGACTATTATATGGGAGGGTCATTCTCTCTCATCAGTATTCAACGATCGTGGTTGGGCACCAATCCTAGATCAACGAGAAGAAGTAATGGAGCTCATTTCTTATATTGACATCATCGCTAAGTTCTATAAAGAGCTCGGTGGTGCTAGCCCAAACGATGGTGGGGGATACAGGATATGTGTCCGAGGAGCTTTTGTTATATTTTCAACGGACGAACTCGTTGCATATCTTGATATTCCTAGGCTGGTCGATACCTATTCGAACTTGCTGCCTAGAGAGTCTGATATTCCTTCAGGTGATGTAGAGATGGCTCAAGATGAGGGACCGGTTTACACAGATGAGATCAATTCACTTGCTGATCATGAGGTCAGAGACCTGATTGTTGGTCCATATGCTCCAGTGTATGATGGGACAAAGAGCATTTGGCAGGTAGATTTATCTTCTTTCTTCAAGATCATGAATCTGATCATCGCTAACAATATTGACCCTTGGTAGTACAAGACCGAGGTTGGCATGGATCGAGCGAAATTTATAATACGGTTCACTCGTGGCATTCCCGATCGACCTCATGGGGTATATATTTGAGATGATTTGATCAGAGGCTCGTTACATTACGACAGATATACTGCCGTTCGGAATCCTGATCACTCGATTTTTGCTACATTCTAGGGTCGTGCCAGATGTTGCCGAGCGTGCACAGGATCTGATGGGACCGATCAACAGCACCGCCTTGTCACAGAGCACGGGACTGTGACGTCTTGACTCCCACGTACGGAAATGTGGGAATCGTGACGTCGGGATAATGACAACACGGGTCACGCATCCCAACGATAAGTGCTCAAATGTGTGTAACATACAAAAAGTGCACAACAAAAACGCAATGGATAAATTAAATAAGTCGACTAAGTAACAGAATTTTAAATACAAACTACCAAAATAAAAGTATTACTGAAAATTATACAGTTATCCATGAAATAAAGTAAAAAGCCAAATACATAGACAAAAGGGAAAACAAATCTCATAATCCAAAAAGCAACCACATGTCACTTCCCCCACAGAGCCGATCCCTCAGGCTCTTCGTCTTCATCTACATCAAAATCTACAATACCATAAAACGGTACTGTAGGTAAGTAATAATCCAAACAACCCACGAGATAAAAATGCATTAATGCAATCAACAATTATGCATGCATATGATGANCCGGTGATGTGGTGAAGAGCTGGTGGCGAATGGTGGAGGCACGGCAGCGCAGAAGCAAAACGAAACCACGGCTTGAAGCTTTGCGTGAAGGAGATTGGCGGCAAGGGAGGAGCTTAAAATGGAGGAGTGAGTCGCTGGCCAGAGAGGAAGAGAACGGGAGGGGCGGTGACGGCAATGGGCGGCACACAGTGGCGCAGTGAACTTATAGCCCTTCTGGGCTCTACACGTCTAGGAGAGAGAAGGATGGGGAGTGGGGAGTGGTGACTGAGGTGGGTGAGCTTGCCGGAGGGTGGGGGAGGTCGTGGGCTGGGCGGTGTTGCCGGACGGTGGCTGACAGCGACCCTGTGGGAGGAAGAAGAAATGGATGGGGGAGAGAAGGGAGGGGTTGTCGTGCATGGGAGGGAGAAGCAGGGACAAAGGAAAAAGAAAAAAGGAAGTAAACGAAAAGGAGGAGAAAAAGAAAAAAGGAAAAAGGAATGGAAAGAAATGAGGTACAGTCTTCACAACTTGGGCCACAAAATGATCCAACGAAAACAATTTCAAAATAGTAAGTTAAATAAAATAATTTAAATGCAATGAATAGCTTAAATAAAATAATAATAAAATCCAACAATATAATAATTTTAAATCCCACAAACAAACTAATTTAATTAAAGAGTAGTTTAAATGCAAAACAATAATTAATATTACGAAAGCATATCAAAATAACTTTTACAACTTAAAAATCATAAAAATAAACCAACGAGAAATTCAAAAATTTTAAAATAAGAGAACCAATATTTAAATTAATTAAAATACCCCTTAATTAAAATACACTAAAATACTGGGTGTCACAGGACACTCAAGACTTCGTTTTAATAGACCTGTTCTTGACCGGGCTGATATTCAAAGAGATGCACAGTCAGGAGATCCTAGAGTAACGGCTGGGGAGGCATCTACTCAGGCCGAGGCATCATGCACATCTAGTCGCAAGGAGATGGCCGACATACTACGTGCTGAGATCAGCATACACACATTAGCAGTGATTGATGCAGTGCATACTGCCATGTCTGAGTTGCCTATATAGATTACTGCTACCATCTCTGAGTTACGTACAGAGATTAAAATTAGCATCTCTGAATTACGTACTGAGATTCATGCCAGTAATGCAACTAATTAGGTCACACTAAGTACTCGACTGAGTCAGGTAGAGAGACAATTAGCTGCAGTCGAGGATGTGTGCAGAGACCTCGAATCACAGTAGTTTTTATCTTTTATTTATATATTTTTTTGTTATAGTTCTGGACAGTATATGGTGTCTTGATAATTTGCTTTAGTTATGGATTAAATATTTTTTTGTCTTTTCTAGATTAATTATTGATTTATATTATGTGGTGTATGACTAATAATATTTATTTAACTAAAAATCTTATTTAACATAAAGGAAATCATTAGAATATTTTTAAATTAATTACATAAAATTAATTTATGAATTCGTATATATGATATATATACATTTTTTATATTTTGAGTTATGTATAGATATTAATATTATATGTTCGAATCTATAAATATGGTGTTCGAACTAAATATGTTCCATAAAGAGAGAGAGATGGAGGTTAGGGGTTTGAGAGAATCGGGGAAAAGAGAGTGGGTCTAAAGGGGTAGAGATATACAGAGGAGAGAGAGAGAGAGAGAGAGAGAGAGAGAGAGAGAGAGAGAGAGAGAGAGATAAGGGGGGAAATCACGTGAAGGTGGGAAGGGGGGAAGAAAAGGGGTGGGGGAAAACGAAAAGGGAGGGGGGAAAAGGGAAAAAGAAAAGGGTTGGGGCCCTGGGGGGAAAAAGAAATGGGTGGGGGAAAAGGGAAAAAGAAAAGGGCTGGGGCCCTGGGGAAAAGGGAAAAAGAAAAGGGGCGGGGACTGGAAGGGGTGGGGGGTCTGTGAGAAAAAAACACATTGTTATGTGTTTGTAGATCTAGCTACTAGCACATAATTTATGTAGGTATATGAATTGCACATAAAATTGTAATAATAATTTAAAATGTCAAAAAACTAAAATTGACATTCTTGTAAAATTTTATTTATTTCAATTTATATCAACTAGGCACACATGCATAGCACACGCTACCTTACTAGTATGTATGTTGTATATATATATATATATATTGTGAGTATTGTGACGAGCCCATAACGAATCGAGTAGAGTTTATACGAATTTTGTTCACAAGCCTACACCGAGTCGAGTTGAGATTACACGAGTTTAGCTGGTTTACTATTCGAACTAATATTAGTGATTACAAACAACTCATTTATCAAATAAACCAAATCCGAATCAAGTTTATACGAGTCGAGCTCAAGCTGTTCACGAGCAGCTCTGTTTGTTTGCAGCACTAGCTGTAAGATATTTGAAATTGTAGTCATATAGGTTTTAGAAGAACATAGCTCAATTCATACTATATATTCATAATCATAATTGGGAAAAGGCTTGTCGAGTGACTATAATGTGGTAGGCTCTAGCCTACTAAGGCTGCGTTTGGATGTTGAGTTGAGTTGAACTGAATTGAATTATTTATAAATTATAGTGAGTTGAGATGGTGGAGTGAATTTTGTGAGTCCACATAGGATGAGTTCAAATATGTTTGGATATTAAGATGACCGTAGTTTATTTATGGAAAGTTAAAAAAGATTGTGGGTCCCTCGTTTAAATAAGTGTTGAATTGAAACAGGTTTTGGGTCTCATGTGTAAAGAGGTTTTGAGTTGAGATGAGTTTAGTAATTTGATTGTTAAGTGTTTGGATGTTAGGCTCAACTTAAAATTAGACTAAATTGAGTTGATCTCAATTGAGCCTAACAACCAAACGGGGCCTAAGTGACCCTCATAAAAAGTACAACAAAAAAGAAGGAAAATGCAAGACAAGACAAGAGCTAAAGCAGATGAAATTAAGTCAGAGATACGTAAAGGTGAAAGTGACCTAAATTTGGCAGGAGATCAACCACTCCCAAGGCCTCAATAAAACGGGACCTCCCTACAGACATCAAGAGAGGACTAGGAAGGTTTCAACCTCCATTGTATTGTGGGATACGAGAGGCTATGTAGACTGTACAAATCAGATTTGCCTTTCAAACACCCTGTGAAATGTTGGATTTATACCGAATCACGTAAATCTCTGTGTTCTCTCACATTTATATTTCATTTAATATTTATTGCCATGAATGAACACAAGAGCACCGTATCGATGCACCACCCACTATTATGGGCCAAGGATGGCACCTCCATCCTTCCCAACTAGTGCAAAATCTGGCATTAACATTTGGCGTCTCTATAAACGAAGTAATATAGACACTGCCACATCTGTCTCCTTTAGAATTTTTATTATTCTTCATTATGATCGAGTGAAATGATGTAGGTGGTGTGTGAAATCCTATATTGTTTGGAAGGAAGAAATTATTACTCTTTATAATGATTCTAATTGTAGAAAATATTGGAATGTTACAAATGGTATTGGAACCTATACCAACTAGAAATGTTGGATTTGAGCCACTTATGATTGGGAGGGGGTATTTTCATGCCCCATACTCTATGATTCCCATACTAAGTAGCGATATAGGTAGTTGTTGCTATTTATAATGATTTTATTACACTTTATAACGATTTCATTCCTCTTTAAAATGGAGGCCTAGGCTAATGAGTGGAAGTGACAATTGACATTCTGATGGAAATCCAAGAAGGGTCATTCATAATGCCACTAGGAGGGCTAGGCGCGTTGAGGCTAGGAGGGTGGCATTGTGGTGCATGCATGGCTCGGGTGATGGGTCCTTGGGCACCCAAGACAAGGTCAACTAGAGGAGGATCAAGTTATTAGCCAATTCTTTGATTTTAAGGGTTGGTTGGCAAATCTCTTGAACTTAAGGATTTGATGACAAGATGACAAATCCCTTAACTTTAGGCCATATGTCCTTTAATTTAGGGATTTATCTATTATCATTTGTTTAAGTTATTTCCTAGTTTATTTCCTTTATTTTAGGCATTTGATAAGATTATTTTCCTAAATTTAGGAGTTTGATTTGTTTTGGGATTAGGAATTCAAAGAGTTTGATTTGTTTTGGGATTAAGAATTCAAAAGAGGTTGGAAGAGGGCTAACCAAACCATACTACTATTTATTTGGATTTTTGGCTTGTAATTCATTATTATGTTATTTTGAATGAATGTGAATTTTTTCTTCCAATCTTTCGAGAGTTGAGTGCTAGCTCGAGTTAGTCTTAATTTTCACCAACCAACCCATTGTGATCTTTGTGTTGCCTTGAGATAACCCTAGATTCAATCACCCAACACACCACAAACACGTGAGTGAGAGTGAGGCTTCCGTCACATTCACGAGGCACTGTTGGATTAACGTTGAGGAATGAAATTAATGGTCCAAAATTAGTTAGTCCTTCCTTGAAGATTAGGTTATCAAATAATTTATCATCTCCACTAAGTGATGTCGAGAGTGAGTAGAATTGAAGGTGGACACATGAAGCAGTGGCTCTTGATGATCCGTCCCTTAATTCTATGTTTTCTTTTCTTCATATGTAATTATCGAGCAAAATTTGTCAAGCCGGCCATGAAGCTTGAAAGATTCATTCCTATAAGTTCTTCAAGCACATCCTATCAACATTCCTATTAAGTAGGTAGGTTACACATGAGCTAGCTAGGAGCAAGAAATATCGGAACCATTCATTTCTCGGAAACAGTTTCTAAAACCAAAGAATATAATGACCGGAAAACAACCTAGAGCCATAGAATAAAAACAAGCCCCTGCAATAAAATAGTACGGTCTTTTAGAAAAACACTGTGCGTGTGAAGACAATATATTTTTGTCAATATATTTTTGTTATTAAAAACAGAGAAAAACTCAACGTGAAAGTTGTCCGATGGTGTCAGGAATATTTCGACTTAAAGACAAAAATATGTTGGGTGTATGGGTTTCTTCAATCCTATCATTGAAGGAAAATATATGAAAATTATTGAAGATGCCTCGGCTGATAAGGCAACCAAATCACACACAACGGCCACCTAACTATCTATGGCAACTTCACACCTAGCAACGGCTCCTTTCCATTAATTTACTTGTATTCAACCTCAAATCACATCCCTTATTTTTCTCTCCCTCTCTGTAACATTACAAAATTCTGTAAAAACTAATCTCTCTGTAAAACCATGATCTGTATATAAATCTACAATAGACTCTCTGAAGCTCTCACAGTGAGTGAGACTTTTTCACAAACACCCAATGTGCATTTGTCTTTATGGTATCTAGAGCCACCGTGAGAGCAAGAGAGTCTGCTCCCACGGCTGCTATCTCACTCTCAGTGAGTAATTTTGTTATACTCAGATTAAATCAGAGCAATTACCCTATCTGGCATGAGCAGATTGTGGCCTTGGCTGAGAGCCAAGACCTCATGGGCATCTCACTGATAACCCTGCCCCTCCGCCCCAATTTGAGACCCCAATCGTTACAAGTATGCTCACGATATGAGCAGCCATATATTTGCCTCAGACTAACATTAGATAATACCAAAGTGGTATGCGGCGAAAACGATTCAATAACATTCAAAACTGTCTCCACTCGATTGGGTTCTCTGAAGAGGCAAGGGATCGAGGGAGACTTTGACTGTTGATCATGTATGGGGGCGAGATTTTAAAGCAATCCCTGCGGTATTAATTACTCTTATCATTTCCGGCCATCTCCAATCAGGTGCAAGCTAGAGATACAAGGGACTGGAATTTGAAGCGATGATTAATTAATAAAATATTGAGGTGACAGATCAAAAGAAACATTAATGGATATTGCTTGGAAATAGACATTAATGGATAATAGACATCTTAGTAATTAAATCAAACGAGAAACTACATTTAATTAGTTTCCAACGCGAAATAATGTGAATGGTTTGGCTTAGAAATGGAAGAAAACATTATTGGTTGCCCGCCCAGTGATAAGATCAGAGAGCATGCGATGCACGAGGAATAGGAAATTATTAATTGCTGCCGTACAGCACAACTTTGAGGTGCAATAAAAAGAGAAAATATTTCTTATACAGATGGGTGCCCACGTCTCATGTAGTTCTGATATGAAATTAAATTAAATTTATGAGGTGAAAGTGACCCCAGTTGTTGAGAAATCTATATAATGCGTACATATATACAACGTGTTTAATTTTGTTACTGAGGCAAGATTCGGCAAATCTGATCTATTTTCATCAGCATCGATCATGGTCATGTACGTAGGCGACATCATGACGAGACACAGTAAGATATTGAAGTGCCCACAGATCAAGGGCTAGAAGCCTAGAACCATTTTGTCAATATCAATCACGCTACACTACGAATAATTTAATGGTGGTATGGTTTTTTGGCACTCCCATATTAGATGGTTATCCTTAGGGCTGAGTTCGACTTCGATGGAGTTAGAGTTGATGTTTTTAAACTCTGACTCCGAGTTGACATTTTTGAACTCCGACTCCAAAGGAGTCGGAGGAAAATATTTAATCCAACTCCGACTCCGAACGGAATCAGAGTCCGACTCCGATCGGAGGTCGGAGCTCTAAGCTCCTATCGGAGCACTAACCATTTATTGACCTAAATGAATGCCCTTTTTCAACTTTTGGGCTCACAAAAGCCCAAGTCCGAACTTGTAAAAAAAATACTGAATAGATAAAAAAAAAAAAAAAAAACTAAAATACAATAGTTTAAATAACATGTATGATATGGCCATAAGTTATAATAATCTCATTTATAACAATATTGACTTAACCTTTAAAGATAATTACATAAATATTAAACACGGACTTCACTCAAATCTCAATAGTCCATTGGTCATGCCTGAAATGAAGATAGAAAGTTGCAATCAATAAATGAAAAAAATTGATAATAAAAAAGTGAACTCGGTAAAAGTATAATTTGATTCTTACCAAGAAAAAGGGGTTCTCCATAGTCCATAGTCTCTCAACTCCATCCCAACTCGGAAGGGGCATCGATCTCAGAGTCTCGATCATCGGCAATTATGTTAGGGTTCACAATTAGATCTATAAAATCATAAAAAGTAGAAGTTAGAAACATTAAAAATAATTAAATAATCATTTAAAAGCATATAAAGTTATTTGATTCAAGCGTATAGCTCTCGGCATCAACGTCAACGGTATCTAGTCCAATGAGCGTTTCACTTATCCAATTCTGTGTGCAAATGAGGGTCTCCACGGTTGACGGTGACAATGAACTCCGATAAGCATCCAACACGCGACCTCCAGTGCTAAACGTCGACTCTGAGGCAATCGTAATGACAGGAATGGCTAACACTTCTCGGGCTATACGAGAAAGGATTGGATACTTGGTGGAATTAACCTTCCACCAAGTTAATAACTAAAATACACCACTAGGTTCCTCGACAACTTCCATAAAATATCGTTTAACCTCAGATGTACACTGCATAATATTCCTCGTTGCAATGAGTTGATGATACTACTGCATAATACGACGACTTGTAACCCTTACGGATGGGTTAGTGTCATCTAAGGAAGCTGTCGACTCCGTTAGCCTAGAATGTGAGGAGCTACCACTTGCGGATAAAGGTTGACAACTATTGTTGTAGTGATTATATAGGTTATCAATATCACTCTTAAGCACTCTAATAAACTCTGCAGCCTTCACTGCCCCGAGGATGGAATTTACCCAAAATTCTAGAACGGCCAACTTATATCGGGGGTCAAGGATCACAGCCACAAATAGTAATCTATTTATCTTCTCAATATTCTCCTAATAGCCATAGCAGATAACAATCTCCTAGAGTCAGCACAAGTATTTTGCAAGTAGAAGTGAAGCTCCAAGAGCTTACTGAAGTACAAGTTCGCAGTCGTATATTTGGATCCAGATATCCGCATGGTTATGTCGTAAAAATTTTTTAAAAATTGAACAAAGTACCTCACACTAGTCCAATCATGTGCGTCTGGCGCACAGAGACTCTATCCTGCTGGCTCCAACAAAGCATACCTCCGGCCCCCATCCTTGACCTTCATCCGCTCAAACTCTCTTTGGTACTTTTGTGCCACATCCAATATCATGTATGTAGAGTTCCATCTAGTTGGAACATCCAAGCACAACATACTAGAACATCCAATCTGAAGATCTTCTGCTCTTGCCTTAAACTTGGCAAACCTTTGGGGGGAACCCCTCACATATCGCACAATGTTGCGAACTCGAGTAATGGAATCATTAACCTCTTTTAACCCCTCAACAACTATGAGGTTGATGATATGAATACAATATCGGATATGAATAAACTCATGGGCCCGAATGACATCATCTTTCACTATCGTGTTCCGCTTAAACCAATTAATTGTTGTTTCATTAGCACTAGTATTGTCAACTGTAATACACAGCACTTTTCAAATTCCCCAGTCATTTATATAATCATCCATCTTCGCCCCAATGGATGCACCTTTATGATCCATAATTTCTTTGAAGCTAATAATTGTTTTATGCAAAATCAACTTCCTGTCAATGTAGTATGCTATCATACACATGTAGCAGACGTTCTATATGGACGTCCATGTGTCAGTCGTAAATGACACTCTCTGGCCAGTGGTAATAAACATCTTCTTCATCTCTGCCTTGTCCTTCGTATGCCTCCTCATATAATATCTCATCACCGTATACAGTGATGGAATGAGAAATCGTGGCTCAACAAAGTTTAGAAACTTTCGGAAGCCTCTTTTGTCGACTGTGGTAAAGAGCATCTCATCAGTAATTATCATCTCTGCAAGCATGTCCCTCAACATCATTTCACTGTATTGAGGGATGACCAATTTCTTAGCTTGTGTACCATCAGTGGCCGTAGAAGTTTCGTAACTGAGGTTGGTCTGATCAGTGGCCCAAATCCCTTCGCGATCTTATATCGTTTGCAACCACCTAGATGTGCTATCAACACACTAGTGCCTTGTTTCTTCAAATGGCATCCACAAAGTTGCCCATAGTGGTGGCATCCTGCTTGCGGGTTCGCAATATCACCAGGAATTTTGGTGAAATGCTCCCATGTCCTCGACCTTTTTTTAAAAGGCCTTGGTGGTTGATCATGCTCAATGGGCATCTCCTCCTCTTCATTGAACATATCCCCACCCTCATCCTCATCCTCTATATCTACTCTGAGTGGGAGTCGAGTTCGACTACTCGCACAAGATGTAGCTGCCCTAGATGTGGCTCTAGGGGTGGAAGTACCCACTGGTGTAGGAGCTGTAGCATTGGCATCCGCCACATCTCCTTGTGGAGGATCAATCATCTTCACTAAGTTTAGGATCCATACAACAATCAAAGAAGTTGAAAAAATATATTAGAAGCAAAAAAATAGTTTAAAAAACTGTTTATTTACTTCCTATATATCATTTAACTCTCTTTTATGACCATATTTTCAAGTTGAAACCAAGATCAAGAAGATAAATATATTCTATACTCGATCGTGTGTATGGCCGGTCCCATGTATTTTCGAAGTAATTAGGTAATCATCATCATGCTGATAATCACTTTTCTAATTAAGCAGATCATGCTTAATTAAAAAAGTGATCACTTTTTCTTTTTTCTTTTAAAAAAAGAGGACGGTACCCCAAGTTTATTGATTACCTTTACTTATGGCGGAGGAAAACTGTGGTTATATCGCCTGACACCTGAGGATTACAAATATATATAAAAAAAAACCCCAACCAAGGCATCAAAACATGGAAATTCCAGTAAAAAGAACAAGACTAAGGAAACTCCTAAAAATACACTGCAAAGACATAAAAACCTTAACAACCTGCAAAACAAAGTTAGTACACACAAACATTCAAATGAAACCGAAGGCTAGAGACGAATACGTGGAAGACCCAGTTTGTCGAGCTGAATGATACCTTTCAAAAGGCATGGTAAGTCCCTATCATCCTCATAGCAGATATTACACCCGTCTTCACCCTAATGGGCCAGAAGATCTGGGGCTTGATTAACCTCACGAAATTGATGTAAAACAAAAGCATTAAGCCCCACAAGATCTTTTAGCAACTCCTCCCAAAAATCCCATAAATACAAAACAATGCACTTTTCGCTGCGGAGCCAATCCACGACCAACTTGGAGTCACTCTCAATAATAATGTTTACAAAGTTAAGCTTTTTACAAAGAGCAATACCTTCTCTAACTACCTTGACTTCAGCTTCATTGTTGGTGCCAATCCCAAAGCAAGCCAAAAAAGCTCCCTTAACTCTCCCCGTCTCATCCCCGATCACACCACCTCCACCACTATTCCCCGGGTTACCACGACAACTACCATCACAGTTTAACTTAAACCACCCCTTAGGTGGTTTCTACTAGGCCACTAGCTTATGGCTCCTAACCGAAACTGGCACTACCTTCAGGTCGAGGGACGAAAGAAACTGCTCCTTAGCCAGAGATAAAGTCCCTGTCTTGCTAATGTTGCCCGCTAGCCTATGAAGCCATAACTTAACTGCAATCCAAACACTTTGGGCATTTTGAGATTTTCCTTCCATCATAGCCTTACACCTACCATGCCAGAGTTTCCAAGTGACTAGACATGGAACCAAACCAACCAGAAACCCTTTAATCGACGATTTTTTAGCACAAGCAAACCAAGACGAAACACGAGCCCACCAAGTGACAGTCTACATACAAGAAACTCCAAAAGTTATACTAGCAATGTCCCAAACTTGTCTGGTTAGATCTCCAGAGTAAAGCACATGATCTAACGCTTCACACTATTTTCTCTTGCAACAGTCACAACTAGAAGCTAAAGCAATCCCCCTGTTTTGTACTCGTACATCAACGACAAGGCAATTAAATCTTGCTTTCCAAGTACAAACAGAAATCTTCTTAGGAATACTTTTATGCCATATCCAATCCATCCAAGGCACCGACTCACCCTTAACCCGAATTATCTCCCAAGCACTAGAAGAAGAAAAAATTACCGTCAGTATTAGGCTTCCAAATAAAGATATCCTCCCTCTCCTTACCAGCCACAATATTGGATGCAATGGTAGCAGCCCTGTTATCCCCAACCAAATCAACAAGCAAATCAAAATCTCAATTATTATTCAGCCAACAATCCTGAATTTTAAGATCTTGATTATGGACAATATCCACCATATCCAAGAGAGGCCCAGAAGCCAGCCAACGATCATACCAGAAAGAAGAAGTTCCACCTTGAACCAACACTTTAGCATTATCACAAACCTTCGGTCAGATAGAAATCATAGCCCTCCAGAAGTTTGATCCCTTCGGACTAGCAGTAGACACATGTTTTCTCTTAATATACTTTGCACGAAAAAAGGATGACCATAAATTGTCCACCGAAAAGAGTCGCCAAGCCATTTTCATATGAAGCGCACATTGGACCTCTTTTTCTTTTAAATCTCTAATGCTCAGGCCTTCCTCACGAGTGGGTTTGCAAATCATAGAAAAGTGATCACTTGACGTGTAGGGCCAGACAACCAATGAACACCAGCTGACATGACCACAAATGACATTTATATATGGGACCGGCCATCAACTGAAAAATAGGTTGGATAGCGATCTTTTCTATGCAGCTTGCATATATATATATATAGCTGCATATATATATATATATATATATATGGTGCTTAATGGAAGAAAATAAATCCAGACTATTAGAGGAAGTTGGCCTCCTCCAAATAATAGTTTGGAAAATACTTGATTTTATCAACGCAGCTAGCTCAAAGCTGGCTCCTTAAATAAAAGTATAAATCCATAGCCTAATATATAGTCATATGACCCTTAATCAAGATAAACCACAAAAATCCTATAAAAAGAAAAGAAAAGAAAGATAAACCACAAAAATCCTATCAAAAAAGAGAAAAGAAAGATAAACCACAAATATCATATCTCTAACCGAAATGAGGAGTGCTAGGTTTATACAGATCGAGATTTTACAAAACTTAAGCTTACAACTAGCTAATTATGTACTACACGTTATATCTACTTTATAAAAAAAAAAAAA
>QEOT01000086.1:3132-21123 GCA_003123785.1 Pterocarya stenoptera | reverse complement strand
TGGTGGTGGTACGGGAACTGTGGCCAAGGCCCTTGCCGACGCATTCCCAAGTATGGAGTGCACGGTGCTTGATCTCCCACATGTAGTTGCTGGCTTGGAAGGGAGTAAGAATTTGAAGTATATTGGAGGGGACATGTTTGAGGCAGTTCCTCCAGCAGATGCAATTTTACTTAAGGTACTTAAATGTATCAGTTTAAAGCTAGCATATACACACAGGGTACTCGCATGCATATAAATGCATCCACAAAGCAAAGTGATCATATATATAGAGTACAAATTTTTCCGACGAAAAAGATCTTGTTTGAAAAATTTCGTCTAAAAAACTTGTGACGTTGCAGTTGTACCATAGTTTTGAATTTCGTTCCGATGCTGGCCGGACTTTTCTGTTACAGTCCAGTACTCGGTACAATATAATTTTTCATGCCGTTTCGTTCTAAATTTTGGTCTCTTCCGATTAATTAGTCCGGTCCACTTTGGCTGGAATTTGCATTCCAGATCCTGTTATGTTCTGGATTGTTTTAATGGCAGGTTTCTATTTTTCTTCATGAATTTGGATGACATTNGCAAAGTGATCGTATATATATATAGTACATATTTTTCCGACGAAAAAGATCTTGTTTGAAAAATTTCGTCTAAAAAACTTGTGTTGCAGTCGTACCATAGTTTTGAATTTCGTTCCGATGCTGGCCGGACTTTTCTGTTACAGTGCAGTACTCGGTACAATATACTTTTTCATCCCGTTTCGTTCTAAATTTTGGTCTCTTCCGATTAATTAGTCCAGTCCACTTTGGCCGGAATTTGCATTCCAGATCCTGTTATGTTCTGGATTGTTTTAATGGCAGGTTTCTATTTTTCTTGAATATGGATGACATTAGTGTATATTTTAAATTAACTCTAGATAGTATTTATGTAATGTTCATTCTTTTGTAATTTTATATGTCCCCTGATTATCTCTTCTTTTAAATAATATTATTTTTAATAATTTATTTATGTTTCAATTTAAGTTTGTATTTTTTTAATATTATATTTTAACACCAATATCTTTGCCTTTTTTTTGGTAATGTTTCCAACATATATTCCTTTTATAATTCTTTCGTATATATATATATATATATATAGACACACACATACATGATACATACTTACATGTACATGTATTTATTCTATTAATTATTGATCTATTAATATGTATACATTAATCCCGAAATGATACACTGAAACATACGGATACTAAAATATTTCGTTCCAGATCTTTAACTTGAATGGTCACTGGAATGAAACTTAAAAAATCTGAGTCGTGCAATTTGCATCCGGCTATTAGTTAGAACTATTTCTAGACCGGCTGGATCTAAGAATATGGCTCATGAATCTCAATGTTTTCTTGAAGAATTCATGTATAAAAAATATATCTTGTCACTAAATTGATTGTAAATGCAAATTATGACAATTAAGCAGTGGATATTGCATGACTGGAACGATGAGGAGTGCATTAAAATACTTGGAAGATGCAAGGAGGCAATCACGAGCATTGACAAGAAAGGAAAGGTGATAATCATTGACATGATAGTGCAGAACCAGAAGGAAGATGATGTGGAGTCGATTGAAACGCAGCTATTCTTTGACATGCTGATGATGGTATTGGTCACGGGAAAAGAGAGAAACGAGAAAGAATGGGCAAAGCTGTTTTTCGATGCTGGTTTCAGTGACTACAAGGTAACCCACATACTGGGATTAAGGTCTCTCATTGAACTGTATCCTTAAATTAATAAGCTTTTTCAAGAGTGATGTCTTAATATTATATTTGCCCTTCATCTATGCATGCGTGCAATGTACGCTAGTATCAAAGTGGTTTTCTTTCTCCCGCTTTATATCATAATGAAGAATGAGTCTTCTTTCTTTTATATGTTCATTATGTTGTGACGAAGCCCACTTAAAATACATGTCTGATTTTAAAAGTCAAGCCCAATTTAAAACAAAACATCTCAACGTAGAATGAAATAAGAATAAGCCCATGTGAAAGGCGACCCTCTTAAAAGTATTTTGGTGATGGCCACATGAACTCATGGGCTTTTGGCCCACGGTCCATCTCTAATTTAACAGTGTAGGAGTTTCCTTTATACAAGAGTGGCATGACTAATAGCATTAGCATTGACTTGGCCAAATGTATATTTAAAATTTAGCCAATATTATATTTTTTTACATTTGCCTATTCGATTTAAATTCAATCCTCACATTGGATTAGTCATTCACTCTCTATATAATAATAAAATATTATTAAATTAATAATTTTTTTATTTAATTTATTTTTATGACATTTTATAATTCTACCAATTTAATATTAATAATAATTATATTCTAATTAAATTAATATTAAAAAAATCATATTTTTAAAAGTCATTTAATACTAATAACAAAAAATATTTCACTAAACTCATCTAAAATTCTATCTAAATTTCTTAATTACAAACCAAATAGTATTTTTATTGGAGTGAGAAACTAATATTTTAATGTTTGCTTTTAGTGAGAAATTAGTATTTTAATGTTTGGTGTGTCAATAGTGATTCTTCATCTTTGGCCAACTACTGTAACAAAAGTCCATCTTATTTTAGACTTAGCCAATCCAATGTTTAGTGTTTTTTACATCAATTTTCTAAATTTTAGCTAACTTTCCCACTTGGCCAAGCCAATGTGAATGCTCTAAGAGATTTTGGGGAGTTACAGCCTAGGTGAAGGCAGGCAACGTGGGTGGCTAAGTTGAGATCGACGGTGGCAAGCGCGACGACAGAATACTCGGAAAGGGGAAGAGAGAGAGTGAAAAAGAGAAATTGATGAGAGAGAGAGAGAGAGCTTGGTGAGAGAGAGCAACTTATGTATGGTGGAGTGAGTAACCAAGGTGATGGTGGCGTGGGGAGTAGCACAATCGATCTGGGAGTTTCGCCAGTGCAGAGCGTGTGACGGGTAGTGGCTGGCTGAGGTCCACGGTGGGGCACGAAGGTGACAGCTAGGTGCATTGCTCAATGGGATTCTTGATTTGGGATGATACAGTTTCTATTTGGTGTTGGGTGAGGGCGGTTGGGCACGGCTGGGGTTCGACTTCATTATGGCTGAGGGAAGGCCGTGAGGGTGCCGCCATGAGGGACTGTTGTCTGTAGTGCTTTGCTTCTACAACGCTCTGTTTTTAGCATGTAGTTGTTTTAAGGTTGCACGTAAGTGGCTAGGTAGTGGCTTTGTCCTTTTGGTTTGGGGTTGTAGTGCTAGCCGAACCAGGCGAAGTTTACACTGGTTAACTTGCCACCCATGGTACTGTTCGACCGGATTTTCTTCCGTTCAAACCAACAAAACTTTTTAAGATGATCTAATTCGTCACAGAAGATTCTGTTCCACCGGTTTTGTAAATTCATCCATATTTTGGGATGAAATTTAAATCATCTTTAAATAATTTCGTCTCTAAAAGTCAAATTTTTTGCAATGGGTAGAAGAGGAATGGAGGCTGGAGTGCAAGAGTTGAAGACAAATAGAGTGTGATGAGGTCGGGGGCCAAAACGCCCCGTTTCATTTTCCATGGGGCAACAGTTCCCCTGTGGTTCCTCCTCCCAGTTGTATATTGTGTTTCCATATAATATATGTATGCACAGTCTTAGATTTATTTTATTCCAGTGAATGTGATTCTTACCAAACATATAAACTCAAAATTTAAATTTAACCATTTTCACACATGCTATATATAAGTTATATGGCTATTTTTTTCAAAACACAAATAATAGACTAATGTCAGGTATAATTTTAGAGTGTACAAATTCTGTATTTTTTCTTTAGAAAAAGTTGAATCCACCAATTAAAAAAATAAAGTTTTCATATTTATCAAATTTATCTAATTTTTCCAACGTGCACATATTTCATATTTTAAAACTGTAAATATCATTTTTGTTTTACCATATAACAATAAAGAATGTATATTTATCATCGGTGGTAACGAATCCAACCCAATAAATATTAACATCTTGTGGCTATAGCGAAAAAATAAAAATGCTCAAGATATGAGCAGCCATATATTTGCCTCAGACTAACATTAGATCATACCAAAGTGGTATGCGGCAAAAGCGATTCAATAAGATTCAAAACTGTCTCCACTCTTTCAAAATCAAAGCTTTCAATTTGGAATTGTACGTTTCTGGTTTTGTGATGACTTCTCGTATAAGAGACTTTTCTTTTACAAGACTTTGGTTCATTTATTTGGGCTTGGGATTGGGTTCTCTGAAGAGGCTAGGGATCGAGGGAGACTTTGACTGTTGATCATGTATGGGGCCGAGATTTTAAAGCAATCCCTGCGGTATTAATTACTCTTATCATTTCCGGCCATCTCCAATCAGGTGCAAGCTAGAGATACAAGGGACTGGAATTTACTGCCTTACAGGTCAACTTTGAGAAATCTATATAATACGTACATATATACAACGTGTTTAATTTTGTTAAATCTGATCTATTTTCATCAGCGTCATGGTCAAGGGCTAGAAGCCTAGAACCAGTAAGATGACATGACGAGACGAGACACAGTAAGATGAAGTGCCCACAGATCAAGGGCTAGAAGCCTAGAACCATTTTGTCAGTATCAATCAGGCTACACTACGCATAATTTAACGATGGTATGGTTTTTTGGCACTCCAATATTAGATCGTTATACTTATCCTCATTGTCCATGTATGAATAACATGAGCTAGCCCTCATGTCCGCTCTGTAGATAGGGCTCCATATTGTTGCATGAGGAGATATCACTTCGCGTGAAAAAGAGTAAACCAAAATGAGTAGATTCAGACAGAATAGCTCCAAATTGGTTCCTGGAGAACATGCTACGTACTGAACTCAATGTGCAATCCAGCTTGGTATACCTGATATCATCCACAGGCACGGAAAGAGCATGACTCTTTCGGACCTCCTTGTAGCACTCCCTATATATCCACCCAACAAAAGCTCGTAATGTTCCTCGTCTCATGTGCATTCTCATCCACTATATGGTCACCAAGTAAAAATAGACGATAGCCGGCCATGAAGTATAGTTTCCTCTTATACGTAAGCCATTCAAATTGGGTATGTTTGTTATAAATAGGACATGCCAATTTCCACTCCGAGTTGATGTTGGAGTCGGAGGAAAATATTTAATCCGACTCCGACTCCGAACGGAATCAGAGTCCGACTCCGATCGGAGGTCGGAGCTCTAAGCTCCGATCGGAGCACTGACCATTTATTAGGCTAAATGAATGCCCTTTTTCAACTTTTAGGCTCACCAAAGTCCAAGTCCGAACCTGTAAAAAAAATACTGAAAAGATAAAAAAAAAAAAAAACTGAAATACAATAGTTTAAATAACATGTATAATGTGGCCATAAGTTATAACAATCTCATTTATAACAATATTGACTTAACCTTTAAAGATAACTACATAAATATTAAACACGGACTTCACTCAAATCTCAATAATCCATTGGTCATGCTTGAAATGAAGATAGAAAGTTGCAATCAATAAATGAAAAAAATTGATAATAAAAAATTGAACTCAGTAAAAGTATAATTTGATTCTTACCAAGAAAAAGGGGTTCTCCATAGTCCATAGTCCATCAACTCCATCCCAACTCGGAAGGGGCGTCGATCTCAGAGTCTCGATCATCGGCAATTATGTTAGGGTTCACAATTAGATCTATAAAATCATAAAAAGTAGAAGTTAGAAACATTAAAAATAATTAAATAATCATTTAAAAGCATATAAAGTTATCTGATTCAAGCGTATAGCTCTCGGCATCAACGCCAACGGTATCTAGTCCAATGAGCGTTTCACTTAGGCATCTCCTCCTCTTCGTTGAACATATCCTCATCCTCATCCTCTATATCTACTGGGGGTGGGAGTCGAGTTCGACTACTCGTACAAGATGTAGCTGCCCTAGATGTGGCTCTAGGGGTGGACCTTTTTGAAAAATATTTTAGAAAATACGACGGGAATTACCGTCCTCTTTAAAACCTTTTACAGTCCTTCCCAGGGTGCAAGACTCTACGTTGTAAAATAAAAAGTGCTTTTATAATAAAAGAGTTTTGGAGTGGGAAATAAAATTCTTTAAAATAAAAACACCTTTTCATACGTTAAAACCTTCATGCCTAGACCTCCATGCTCTTTCTCTTTGGCTGTGTCCTTCCTGGGCGTACTGCCCATTTAGTTTCCTGTGGGGGGAGGGGCACACATAAAAACTAAAATGAGTCGAATACTCAGTAAGCGTTACTTCATACCGTTAAAATATAACAACGTAGGTTTTCAGTCATGCATTCATCATTCATACATACTATACATATATGCATACATGCTTTCATTAAAAACATCAGTGAACGGGGGCTTTTCTTTCTTAAACATGCTTTTCTTTTCTTTAAAAACCTTTCCCCCGTCACTCGCTTCATTGCTTGAAGAATGCAGTGCATTCATACATACAGTTACTTTTCTTTTCTCTTTCATAGGCCGGTGCAAGTCGTTACGCCCTGCGTGCTGGGGTTAGCGGCCCTTTGGGCCGATGGATTCGCCCGTGGCCACGGATTGAAATCCTTTTCCGTCAGGATGCAGCACTGGGTGCACTACCAGATACTACGGCCCGGCATTGCAATCTGCCTGTTCATTCGTTGGGTGCCCCTTTCCGTTCATTCATATGGCCGTTACGTGTTTTCATACATTCATTAATGCCACATGCCGTTCTTTTCATTCATTCATTCATGTCAGCTCTAAGAGCTGAGACTTTCATTCATTTCATTTCATGGGCATGGGCATTCATTTCATTTCATTTCTTTTCTTATCATGCTTTCATGGAAAAACATCTTTTCATGGGAAAACATCATTTTTGTTAAAAAAACATGGCTTAAACATCATCTTTCATGGCATCCTTAAAAGCATCAGTTCGTAGGGGCATCTTAAAACATCAGTTCTTAGGGATATTTTAAAACACTTTCTTCGTGTCTCTTTAAGCATCGTTCTGAAGCTCGTGGCAAGGGTCTCGAAGCTTCCTTTCTTTTCTTTAGAAAATACGTACAATAAGTACATCGTATATTCATCCATTCACATGCATACAGTAATACTTTTGTGTGCGTAAAAAGGGGCTTTCATGGAGGGGCCGTACATACGTATACCATCAATACTTAGCATGCTTTCTTTAAAAACATCTTTTGTGTCATTTCGTAAAGCATCTTTCATGGAAAACAATTCATCTTTCTTTTTCTTACGTACTTTAGAAAACTCTAGAAGAGCATGAACGTAACACTTACCTGGACTCCATGCTACTTTCATACCATGCAGTCCATTCATGCGCGTGTCAGATAGCAACCTACATGCATACATAACCTTATGTTATTCTCTATCTAGTGCATAATTAGCTGAACTAGAAATAGAGCTATCCTTTACTTAAAACACTCTCTTTCTATCACGTTCTTTACTATGGTAAAACCCTTGGAGACCCATTACGGTCTCTACTTCTTTCAACCTTACGTTCTACCTCAAGTACTTACTCGCTAAGGCGAATCCATGATTCACCATAGTGTTAGGACACTAAGCCCTATCTCATTCTTCTCATTTACCACTTTCCGACGCATGACTTAGACTAACTAAGTCATGCATCCCATTTTAGACAGTACTCTCATCATTACTCTCATGTATCTTAGCTTACTCTACTTCTCATGATCATCCATCTACACTACACGGCTCCAAGCCACTCTGAGGCTTGAGCACCGTGTAACAATGCTTAGAACAGATTACCCATTACATATGGTGAATCCGTCCGGCACGTGCGTCTAACCAGACAACACACGTATCTTACTCCTTTATCCCTTAAGACCATCATTTAATACATTGGTCACGGACTCGTATGGCGAACGCCATACTCCGTTACCAACCTTCTCATAATCCGGTTAGCACGACCCTTCATGCTAACCGTACCTCATGATAGTTCATCCCAACACTTAGCACGATGGGACTCTGTCCATGAACACACCTTACGTCACGCCACATAGCTCGAGACTAAATCCCAAGCTATACCGTGACCTTGTCACGTCATCTCTCATATATCCTAACCCATCACAGCACAGCTTCATGATTGACCACATCACTTCATGACATTGCCCAATCATGCTTCCGCTGCACTGCTCTGATACTTTTCTTAGCCACTTCTCACTTACTTCTGGCCATAAGCCAGTCACATGGCGACACTTGTCGCCTTGGACTACAGGCCATATCTCACACTTCGGGACACTGTTCCACAGTTCCCGACACCAAACATCAAGCCCTTCGCCCATCAACTACGCAATCACCTTTATCTTCGCGACACGCCATACGATGTATCGCTGCACGTCATGGAGTACACTCCTCGTGTACTCCCTTCACAAGACTACGCCACATCACCACTATGGCACTCATGCCATATGGTGCGTCACTCCATTACAATGGAGTACACTCCACGTGTACTCCCTTCACAGAACTACGCTACATCACTGCTATGACATACACGCCATACGGTGCATCACTCCATTACATTGGAGTACGCCCCATGTGTATTCCATTCACGACGCTCCGCCATATCACTAATACGGCACACATGCCGTACTGTGCATCGTTTCCCAACATGGAGTACACTCCACGTGTACTCCATCCACGATGTTACGCCACGTCACCGCTATGGCATGCATGCCATACGGTGCACCATCTAACCACATGGAGTACACTCCTTGCGTACTCCATTCACGGCACTACGCCACGTCACCGCTATGGCACACACGCCATACGGTGTCTCGTCTCACTACACAGAGTACACTCCACGTATACTCCTTACACGGCACTAGGCCATGCCACTACTACTGCACATACGCTACCACCACACTTCACAGCACAGTCCACAACACTAAACAGCACACTTCCCAACTACGCCCAACACTTCACTACATCACGTCACATCGCCACTACACAGCGAATCCTATAATACTAGCAGCACAGTCCACAACCTATAATACTAACAGCACAGTCCACAACCTAGTCAACTAGCTAGCATCTAATATTTAATATAAAAAGTGAGGGATAGAGAGTTATACCATCGACGGGGTAACCCGTGCGTCGCTCGTTAACCGTTACAGCAATAACGCCGGAGGAACGTACGGGGTGGCTACACCGCGTACAGTGGCTGTTTAAGTGTTTGGATAGCTAGGTGTGGTCTTGGAAGGGCCTAAGGTGGCCTTAATGATGCTAGAAAAGAGCGTATCATGGCGGATCTCGCCGTGTTCAGTGGTGGTCAGTCACGCGCAGTGACTGTCCATCACATGCAGTGTTCAACCCACCACGTAAAGTGGTGGTTTGGGCTTGGACTAGGTTAGGGGAGGTTGCTAGTGGAGCCGTGGAGGCTCGGTGGTGGTCGGCACTGTGGTCCGTGGTGGTGGAAGAGGGTTGGCCGTGCACTGTGAGGGGGAGAAATGCCTTGGGAAAGTGAGAGAGAGTGTGGGGCCGTGGGTGACAAATCAGGGCCATGTGTGGTCCGGTTGGATTCGTGGTGGCCTGAGGATGTCGGAGAGGGTGGTCGTTCGCCATGGGTGGCGGCGGACGGCGGCGGGGGAGCCTAAACCCGTGCGGTGGAGAGGGGGACTTCGGGAGGTGGAGGAGAGGCCTATTGGCCGTGGGTTCATGGGAGGAGAAAGGGGGAGACCTGAAGGGTCTTGTGGTGGTGTCCGGTGGCCGAGATGACCTCGCACGGTGGCGCTAGGGGCTGCACAGTGAACCCGTGCGTGGGTGCTCTTGTGCTCGTGCATGGGAGGCTATCGACGGGGAGAGGGAGGCCGAGGTCACTGGAGGAGGCCGGTCGATGGCTGGAGGAGCTACCCTGGAGGTGGTGGCGCTGGAGGACGGCGCACGGCGGTGGACGAGCCATCAAGCCCGTTCGGGCTGTGCATGGCCGAGGGAGAGGAGGGGCGAGCGTGAGGGAGTAGGGCCGGTGCTGGGAGGCTCGCCGGAGGGAGGCGGTGCTGGTGGTGGTGGTCGTGTGGCTCACTGGCGCACCGTGCAGTGCAAGCCGAAAGGGAGGAGAGAGAAAGGGAAGGGAAAAGTGAGGGAGAAGAGAGAGAGGGCTGGGGTTTTATACTAAAACCTGACATCTGGGGGTCTATAAAATGGTATGCGATGACCTTTAAACACTGATTTAAAACAAGTAAACGTTTATTTATTTAAAAGCATTGAGAGGAATAAAGATAGAATATTATTTAAAATAATATTCCCTCATCATTTATAAAATGATGAAGTCTTACTTAAAATATTTAAAAGAGTAAAACTATTAATTTAATTAAAGATTCCATCATTATTTAGATCACATAATATTTTAAATAACTGGAATCATTTGCATAAAATGATTCCCACAATTATAATATTTTTGGAGCTCTTCAAAGATGTTATAATTGAGTTATTTAAAATATTCTTTAGTTAAATAATAATAGGAATCTTCCATTTAAAATACACAACTTTAAAACACAAAGCTAACTTTAGAAATCATGTAGTATCTTTAAAAACAAGCCATCGAGTCTGGCATGCATAATGGGACTCTTAGACACTAGAGGGGAGGAGCGGGCTGTCACATCACATCTGACGTAATTGCTTACATTAGAAGAAGGAAGGAAGGAGCAGGGTGTTACAAAGTACCCACTGGTGTAGGAGCTGTAGGATTGGCATCCGCCACATCCCCTTGTGTAACGCCCGTCTTTGGGCTGGACCTTTTTGGAAAATATTTTTTTTAGAAAATACGACGGGAATTACCGTCCTCTTTAAAACCTTTTACAGTCCTTCCCAGGGTGCAAGACTCTACGTTATAAAATAAAAAGTGCTTTCGTAATAAAAGGGTTTTGGAGTGGGAAATAAAATTCTTTAAAATAAAAAGACATTTTCTTACGTTTAAAACCTTCATGCCTAGACTTCCGTGCTCTTTTCTTTTGGCTGTGTCCCTCCTGGGCGTACTGCCCATTTAGTTTCCTATGGGGGGAGGGGCACACATAAAAACTAAAATGAGTCGAATACTCAGTAAGCGTTACTTCATACCGTTAAAATATAGCAACATAGGTTTTCATTCATGCATTCATCATTCCATACATACTATACGTACATGCATACATGCTTTCATTAAAAACATCAGTGAACGAGGGCTTTCATTCTTAAAACATGCTTTTCTTTTCTTTAAAAAAACTTTTCCCCCGTTATTAGCTTCATTTCTTGAAGAATGCAGTGCATTCATACATACAGTTACTTTTCTTTACGTTTCTTTCTTTCATAGGCCGGTGCACGTTGTTACGCCCAGCGTGCTGGGGTTAGCGGCCTTTTCGGCCGATGGATTCGCCCGTCAGGGTGCAGCACTGGGTGCACTACCAGATACTACGGCCCGGCATTGCAATCTACCCGTTCATTCGTTGGGTACCCCTTTCCGTCCATTCAGTCCATATGGTCGTTACGTATTTTCATACATTCATTAATGCCACATGCCGTTCCTTTCATTCATTCATTCATGTCAGCTTTAAAGAGCTGAGACTTTCATTCATTTCATTTCATGGGCATGGGCATTCATTCATTTCTTTTCATGCTTTCATGAAAAAACATCTTTTCATGAGAAAACATTCCTTTCGTTTAAAAGCATGGGCTTAAACATCATCTTTTCATGGCATCATTTAAAGCATCAGTTCTTAGGGACATTTTAACATCGTTTCTCAGGGACATGTTTTAAAACACTTTCTTCGCGTCTCTTAAAGCATCGTTCTGAAGCTCGAGGCATGGCCCTCGAAGCTTCCTTTCTTTCCTTTAGAAAATACGTACAATAGATACACGTATAGTCATCCATTCACATGCATACAATTAATACTTTTGGGTGCGTAAAGAGGGGCTTTCATAGAGGGGCCGTACATACGTATACTTTCAATACTTAGCATGCTTTCTTTAAAACATCTTTTGTGTCCTTTCTTAAAGCATCTTTCATGGGAAAATAGTTCATCTTTCTCTTTTTCATACTTTAGAAAATACTCTAGAAGAGCATGAACGTAACACTTACCTGAACTCCATGCTACTTTCATACCATGCAGTCCATTCATGCGCGTGTCAGATGGCACCTACATGCATATATAACCTTACGTCATTCTCTACCTAGTGCATAAATAGCTGAACTAGAAATAGAGCTATGCTTTACTTAGAACACTCTCATTCTATCCTGTGTCCTTTCACGTTCCTTATTATGATAAAACCCTTGGAGACCCATTACGGTCTCTACCTCTTTCAACCTTACGTTCTATCTCGAGTGCTCACTCGCTAAGGTGGACTCATGATTCACCTTAGGATTAAGACACTAGGACCTCTGTCTCGTTCTTCTCATTTACCACTTTTCGACGCATGACTTAGACTAACTAAGTCATGTATCCCATTCTTAGATAGTACTCTCATCATTATCTTCATGTATCTTAGCTCACTCTACTTCTCATGATCATCCATTCTCGTTACACGGCTCCAAGCCACTCTGAGACTTGAGCACCGTGTAACCATGCTTAGGACGGATTACCCATTACATATGGTGAATCTTTCCGGCACGTGCGTCTAACCAGACAACACACGTACCTTACTCTTTTATCCCTTAAGACCATCATTTAATACATTCGTCACGGACTCGTATGGCGAACGCCATACTCCGTTACCAACCTTCTCATAACCGGCTAGCACGATCTTTTATGCTATCCGTACCTCTTGACAGTTCATCCCAACACTTGACACGATGGGACTCTGTCCATGAACACACCTTACGTCACGCCACATAGCTCGAGACTAAATCCCAAGCTATGTCGTGACCCTGTCACGTCATCTTTCATACATCCTAACCCATCACAACACAGCTTCATGATTGACCACGTCATTTCATGACGTAGCCCAATCATGCTTCCGCTGCACTACTCTGATACTTCTTGGTCACTTAGCACATACTCATGGCCATAAGCCGACTACATGGCGACGCTCATCGCCGTAGGCTACAGCCGTATCATTACAACGACACATACCTCAACACTTTACGTCACGCCATATAGCTCGAGACCATTCCCAAGCTATATCGTGACCTTGTCACGTCACTTCTGACATTCTGTTACGTCACCTTACAACTCATCACGAGTATGGTTCCTCACGTACTCTCGTCACAACGTGACACCTCGTCACGTTCCCTCTACATCACTCTTACGCTAACTCTTCACCCATCGCAAGCACGACTTCTTAATCGACCACATCACTTAGTGATGTTGCCCAGTCATGCTTTCGCTGCGCTACTCCGATACCTTCTAGCCACTTCGCACTTACTTCTGGCCATAAGCCAGTCACATGACAACACTCGTCGCCCTGGACTACAGGCCATATCTCATACTTCAGGACACTGTTCCACAGTTCCCAACATCATACATCAAACTCTTCGCCCATCACTACGAAATCACCTTTATTTTCGCGACACGCCATACGGTGTATCGCTGCACCTCATGGAGTACACTCCTCATGTACTCCTTCATAGGACTACGTTATATCACCACTATGGCACTCACGCCATATGGTGTATCGTTCTGCCACATAGAGTACATTCCACGTGTACTCCCTTCATAGAACTACGCCACCTCACCATTATGGCACATACGCCATATGGTGTATCACTCCACTACATGGAGTACTCTTCACATGTTCTCCATTCATGATGCTCCGCCATATCACTAATACAGCACACGTGCCGTACTGTGCATCGTTTCCCAACATTGAGTACACTCTACGTGTAGTCTATCCACAATACTACGCCACGTCACCGCTATGGCATACACGCCATACGGTGCACCATCTCACCACATGGAGTACACTCCTCGCGTACTCCATTCACGGCACTACGCCACATCACCACTATGGCATACACGCCATACGGTGTCTCGTCTCACTACACAGAGTACACTCCACGTATACTCCTTTCACGGCACTAGGCCACACCACTACTACTGCACATACGCTACCACCACATTTCACAGCACAGTCCACAACACTACACAGCACGCTTCCCAACTACGCCCACACTTCACATCACAGCACGTCACATCACCAATACACAGCGAATCCTATAATTCTAGCAGCACAGTCCACAACCTAGTCAACTAACATCGCAGTCCACAACCTAGTTAACTAGCTAGCATCTAACAATTAATATAAAAAGCGAGGGATAGAGATTTATACCATCGACGGGATAACCCGTGCGTCGCTCGTTGACCGTTACAGCGATAACGCCGGAGGAACGTACGGGGTGGCTACACCGTTTACAGTGGCTGTTTAGGCGTTTAGATAGCTAGGTGTGGTCTTGGAAGGGCCTAAGGTGGCCTCGATGATGATGGCAAGGGGCATCACACAGCGGATCTCGCTGTACAGTGGCGATCAGTCACGCGCAGTGACTGTCCATCACGTGCAATGATCAACCCACCACATAAAGTGGTGGTTTGGGCCTAAGGCTGGGCTAAGGGAACTGCCGGAGGAGCCGTGGAGGCTCGGTGGTGGTCGGCACGGTGGTCCGTTGTGGTGGCCGTGCACTGTGAGGGAAATAGGTGCCGTGGGAAAGTGAGAGAGAGTGTGCGCGCATGGGGGATAGATCTGGGCCGTGGGTGGTACCGTTGGGTTCGTGGTGGCCTAAGGATGCCGGTTAGGGTGGTCGTTCGCCGTGGGTGGCGGCGGACGGCGGCGGGGGAGCCTAAACCCGTACAGTGTCCGTGGGAACACCGGGAGGTGGAGGAAAGGCCTATTGGCAGTGGGTTTGCTGGAGGAGGAAGGGGGAGACCTCAGGAGTCTCGTGGTGGTGTTCGGTGGCCAAGGTGGCAGCGCACGGCGGCGCTACGGGCTCGCACAATGAACCCGTGCGTGGGTGCACCTGTGCTCGTGCATGGGAGGCTACCGGTGGGGAAAGGAAGGCCAGGGTTGCTGGAGGAGGCCGGTCGGTGACTGGAGGAGCCACCCTGGTGGTGGTGGCGCCGGAGGACGGCGCACGGCGGTGGAGGAGCCATCAAGCCCATTCGGGCTGTGCAACACCGTGGGAGAGGAGGAGGGGGTGCGGGGAGGAGCTACCGGTGTAGGGAGGCTCGCCGGCGTGAGGGGAGGCCGGTCGGAGAGGCGGTGAGGCTCACTGGCGCACGGCGGTGCCGGGCTGGGCTGAGGCAGTTCCGCAAGGGGGGGCTACGTACTACGTACGCCGAAGGAGAGAGGGAGGAGAGAGAGAGGGGAGGGAAAAGTGAGGGAGAAAAGAGAGAGGGCTAGGGTTTTATTCTAAAACCCGACGTCTGGGGGTCCATAAAATGGTCTACGATGACCTTTAAACACTGATTTAAAAACACATAGACATTTATTTAATTAAAAGCATTAAGAGGAATAAAGATAGAATATTATATAAAATAATATTCCTTCATAATTTATAAAGTGATGAAGTCTTACTTAAAATATTTAAAAGAATAAAACTATTAATTTAATTAAAGATTCCATCATTATTTAGATCACATAATATTTTAAATAACTGGAATAATTTATATAAAATGATTCCCACAATTATAATATTTTTGGAGCTCTTCAAAGATATTATAATTGAGTTATTTAAAATATTCCTTAGTTAAATAATAATAGGAATCTTCCATTTAAAATACACATAACTTTAAAACATAAAGATAACTTTAGAAATCACGTAGTATCTTTAAAAACAAGCCATCGAGGTCTGGCATGCATAACAGGGCTCTTAGACACTAGAGGGGAGGAGCAGGCTGTCACATCACATCTGACGTAATTGCTTACGTCAGAAGAAGGAAGGAGCAGGGTGTTACACCTTGTGGAGGATCAATCATCTCCACTAAGTTTAGGATCCATACAACAATCAAAGAAGTTGAAAAAATATATTAGAAGCAAAAAAATAGTTTAAAAAACTGTTTATTTACTTCCTATATATCATTTAACTCTCTTTTATGACCATATTTTCAAGTTGAAACCAAGATCAAGAAGATAAATATATTCTATACTCGATCGTGTGTATGGCCGGTCCCATGATGATCACTTTTCTAATTAAGCATGATACTTTTCTAATTAAGCAGATCACGCTTAATTAGAAAAGTGATCACTTTTTTTTTTCTTTTTTCTTTTAAAAAAAGAGGACGGTACCCCAAGTTTATTGATTACCCTTACTTATGGCGGAGGAAAACTGTGGTTATATCGCCTGATACCTGAGGATTACAAATATATATAAAAAAACCCCAACCAAGGCATCAAAACATGGAAATTCTAGTAAAAAGAACAAGACTACGGAAACTCCTAAAAATACACTGCAAAGATATAAAAACCTAAACAACCTACAAAACAAAGTTAGTACACACAAACATTCAAATGAAACCGAAGGCTAGAGACGAATACGTGGAAGACCCAGTTTGTCGAGCCGAATGATACCTTTCAAAAGGCGTGGTAAGTCCCTATCATCCTCATACCAGATATTAGACCCCTCTTCACCCTGATGGGCCAGAAGATCTGGGGCTTGATTACCCTCACGGAATTGATGTAAAACTAAAGCATTAAGCCCCACAAGATCTTTTAGCAGTTCCTCCCAAAAATCCCATAAATACAAAACAGTGCACTTTCCGCTGCGGAGCCAATCCACGACCAACTTGGAGTCACTCTCAATAATAATGTTTACAAAGTTAAGCTTTTTACAAAGAGCAATACCTTCTCTAACTACCCTGACTTCAGCTTCATTGTTTGTGCCAATCCCAAAGCAAGCCAAAAACGCTCCCTTAACTCTCCCCGTCTCATCCCCAATCACACCACCTCCACCACTATTCCTCGGGTTACCATGACAACTACCATCACAGTTTAACTTAAACCACCCCTTAGGTGGTTTCTGCTAGGCCACTAGCTTATGGCTGCTAACCGAAACTGCCACTACCTTCAGGTCGAGGGACGAAAGAAACTACTCCTTAGGCAGAGATAAAGTCCCTGTCTTGCTAATGTTGCCCGCTAGCCTATGAAGCCATAACTTAACTGCAATCCAAACACTCTGGGCACTTTGAGGTTTTCCTTCCATCATAGCCTTACACCTACTATGCTAGAGTTTCCAAGTGACCAGACATGGCACCAAACCAACCAGAAACCCTTTAATCGATGATTTTTTAGCACAAGCAAACCAAGACGAAACACGAGCCCACCAAGTGATAGTCTGGATACAAGAAACTCCAAAAGTTATACTAGCAATCTCCCAAACTTGTCTGGCCAGATCTCCAGAGTAAAGCACATGATCTAACGTTTTACACTGTTTTCTCTTGCAGCAGTCACAACTAGAAGCTAAAGCAATCCTCCTGTTTTGTACTCGTACATTAACGACAAGGCAATTAAATCTTGCTTTCCAAGTACAAACAGAAATCTTCTTAGGAATACTCTTATGCCATATCCAATCCATCCAAGGCACCGACTCACCCTTAACCCGAATTATCTCCCAAGTACTAGAAGAAGAAAAATTACCATCAGTATTAGGCTTCCAAATAAAGATATCCTCCCCCTCCTTACCAGCCACAATATTGGATGCAATGGTAGCAGCCCTATTATCCCCAACCAAATCAACAAGCAAATCAAAATCTCAATTATTATTCAGCCAACAATCTTGAATTTTAAGATCTTGATTATGGACAATATCCACCAAATCCAAGAGAGGCCCGGAAGCTAGCCAGCGATCATACCAGAAAGAAGAATTTCCACCTCGAACCAACACTTTAGCATTATCACAAACCTCTGGTAAGATAGAAATCATAGCCCTCCAGAAGTTTGATCCCTTCGGACTAGCGGTAGACACATGTTTCCTCTTAATATACTTCGCACGAAAAAAAGATGACCATAAATTGTCCACCGAAAGGAGTCGCCAAGCCATTTTCATATGAAGCGCACATTGGACCTC
>QEOT01000084.1:166799-195007 GCA_003123785.1 Pterocarya stenoptera | reverse complement strand
GACCTATTTGTTCGTAGGCAAGTTTTATCGTCCTCCTTAGGACATTGAGGATGACGTTGATTTTCTGAGCGAAGGGCGATAGTTCCTGTGTCTTGCCTCTGAAATTAGGCAACAATGGTACTCATTTGCCGTAAAATAAACAGATCAGAAACTGTAACATGATATGCAAGGTGAAGGAATGAAACTTACTCATCCCCTGTGATGCAACACATCTGCGTGGTGCAAGCTACAACTGTTATGATAGCCCAGTAGACATCCACAGGGATTCGGTCCATGGCACCTGCCAATGCCGGTACGTCCTTTGTATCATAGACTGTGAGCTTCTCCAGCTCAAAAATGGACTCGATGACTTCCAATGTTGCCTTGATCAGATTGTTCAGCTCAACTATGGCTTTCCCATATTTTTGAAGTCCCGGGCGCTTTAAGACAACGGGTACTCTTTTCAGGGTCCCCACTGATTTGGCGAGTTGGTCCGATGAGTGAAGATCGGCAAGCATCCAGAAATCCCCATAGTCCAAAGCAAAGGCCGCCAGCGTCAGCACTGCCTTGGCGTCCCATGAATAGTGTGCGAGTTTGTTAAGTATTGACAGTGTTGTTTTGTGGGCAATCTCCTCACCCGGTGCCTTGCATGACATCTACATTAATTACAGATTTGTTAGTATGTAAAATGCTTATGCATTTATATAATAAAATCATCGCATTCATCGATCGTACTCCTATGTCATGCCACTAGCTACTGGAAAAAGTGGCCGTTCCCTATAATCACCTCGCAGGAAAGTGCCTTCAGTGTGCACGACGGTGGATTGAAACTGGCTTTGGGCACCTTTTCGTCCAGGTGCTCCCGTTGTGTCTTGGTACCCTGTAGTTAATCACGAGGAATATGACGAAGTGTATGGAGAACAAAGAAAAAAAACAAAACCAAAGAAACCGCCCTCAATTTAAACTAGATTTAACTTCATCTCATCTACATTTTCTCGGTTGTAAAAGAACGTGTGCGGAAGAAACTGTCTATATGTATATATATGTACCAGAACAACATTGTCAACGAGATGGGTAGCACGCTGAAGAATGTTCTCGGTGACAGCGAAAAGAGAGTCGACATCAAACTTCTCGTCACCGTGAACATGGGTTGCATAGATTGTATTCATGATCTGGTCGTCGGACATGGTTAGCACGCTGTGCTCAGTCTTAGCGGGTGGCTGAGCGCCATTCAGGAGCATCTTGAGGGTGGCCATAGTGTTTGGAATTGTAAAGTGCGAGAGGTTAGAACTTAGAAGCTCTTGGGTTTGGGATAGTGCTAAGCGGTTTTGCTTGTGTTTTTGCAATAGCGAGACGGCCTTATTTATAGCCGTCGGGGAACGGCATGCTTTGCTAATTCTTTCCTAGATGGGGTCCTTCTGATAATAATTATCTAGGGGGCAGAATTCACGTGGATTAATCGTAGCAATTTGGAACCGGCCAATTTATGACGTTGAAAAAACATTCCAAAAAAATTTTTAAAAATTAATTTTTTAATAATAGATTTTATTTTTTTAAAAAAAGAATATACAATATTTGTACAGTTAATAATTATATCTAATATTATGTAAAAAAATATATAAGAGAAAAACAGAAATAAAACCCTAGATTAAATCACGTGACACCTAATGCTGTTACACGTTGCTTTGAAACAAACAATGTAAATAATTGTCACCTCATTAAGATATAATAAAATTATTTTTAAAAGAATAATATTAGATACAATTCTTAAATATATATTTTTTTTATAAAAATGTGAACACCACTTTTAAAATAAGAATTTCTTAAAATTTGTTTTGCGATAAAGTTCTCTATTTTGCAAAATGCTTACTCAGAATTTATGCATTTGAAATTTTGTCATTTCTCTTTCCAAAAAGCAAAATTATAAATGAAACTGGACTGTAGTCTTTATTTTCTCGGCACGTGGTCTTTCTTTATTCATATATAACGTTATATAGAACAAAAAACTGGAGGGATCAGGATTTTTTTATCGGGTAAAGTTGGCGTGCCGCTTGCAGCTTACCGTTAGGGTAAATTAATATTTTATTTTTATCTAATTTTTGTATTATTTTTAAATAATTTTAAAAATATAAAAAATATATAAATATTTTAAAAATCACTCCCTTAATCTAAATTTTTCTACAAAGGTTAAATTGGGCGGTAGGCCTTTTTTGTTTTCTTCAGCGATATGAATGGGTTTGTATGTGTGAACCTGAGGATACGAGTACTCCTGCCATATTCTGAAACACGTAAGACCCATATAGAGCTGAGGACGATGGCCGGTTTGGATTTGAAAGGTCAGTTTAGATAATTTTATTATTATTTATAAATTTTAATTGTTAAATCTTACTATTATTTATAAATCATTTTAACTCATTTCATCTCATCTTATTTTTAAATTCAAATAGAATGTTGACAATCTTTTTTTATTTAATGATTAAATCATATGCCATTCTATTCATATTGAGAGAGAGATCTTCACGCAGCTAATTTATAACTTTTAATTATTGACACTAATTTCTTTATGTAAATGATTTTTTATTTGCTCGTCGTTGTAAGAAACCTTTATTGTTGAATGTTGACAACATGCGTGCGTATTGCTTTGAGGGGGATAAGCTTATACCGACCGTATATACATATATACATATATATATAAATATAATATGTAGGAAAATAATAGAGTTACTACCTTCCTCTTACTCATTTAATATTCTTTTGGTATTTGATTTTTTTTTAATTTTTAATTTTATTTAATAATTAAAGAAATGACTATTAGTAAAATTATATATATTTTTTAATTTTTTTTAATAATTAAGGATGTTAAAATATTCTTAAAAGAAAATGATAAAAAAGATTAAAAATTAGAATTGAACTATCAATAATAAATGAATAAGTAGTAATATAATAGTAACCCTGTCAGTACTATATATACGTAGATAGATAGATATGGTTTACCACTACTTCATTTCTCCACGCGTGCGCGCAAGTGCCGTTCACAGGTTTGGTCCCAATTCCCATTTTCGAGTAATGTCAAAAGAAAACACGAAAAAAAAAACCCAAAAAAGTAAAAAACAAACTAGCTAGATAAGACTATGGATAAGATTCGATGACTCTCTTCCTATATCGGTATTTATTGGCACAAACAAATCAGCTCATTTAGAGGATTCTAATTTGTACAAAATCAGCCAGGAATCATCACAATAATTTTAGGAATAGTTAATGGTTTGTAAATATAACTTTCCTTATATTTGTTTATTTCTCTACTTAGTCTAGCTTCCTGTATCTATTTAACCAGCAAGGTATCATTGTAATCTGTGTGATAGAAATAAAATTGTTCAGTTTATCAGATTATTGACATGGTATCAACCTAAACATGATCCCTACCCTACCCGAGACCTCCATGACTTCCTCTTCATCCTCCAATGTCCTCTCTCCATATATTCTCCACCCCTCTGATTCCCTTAGTCTAATCCTTGTTTCTGGTCTCCTTACAAGAGAAAATTTTTCAAAATGACAAATAGTCATGACCCGAGCACTCAATGCGAAGAACAAGCTGACGTTTATTGATAGCTCTCTCCCCACCCCTGATCCTAGCTCTCTAGATACAAACAATGGAACCAAACTAAGGACACGGTCCTTACTTGGATTTTAAACTCCATTAGTCCATCTCTAGACAACTCCCTTGAATACCACATCGACCCACGAGAAGTTTGGATTGATCACCAATCTCGTTTCAGCCACAATAATAATGCCCACCTCTATCATCTCAAATGTGAGTTTTCCTCTCTACAACAAAACATCAACTCCATCCATGAGTATTACAACCATATCAAACAAATATGGGATGAATTAAGTTATCTTCAAAACAACAATGATCTCAAGGATTTGCAAAAACAAGCAGATGATGAACGCGTCTTCCAGTTTCTCCTTGGCCTAAACAACTCATTTGCCCAACTTAGAATCCAAATCCTAGCTATGGAACCCCTTCCCCTTATCACAAAGGTTTTTTTCATCTTGTTTCAGGAAGAGTAGTAGCGCCTCCTTCACATTTGACAACTGCCGATGAAATCCATGGCCTTCGTAGCAGCTAACTCCGGCAACAAAAGAAGCAACCTTCGTTGCACTGAATGTGGCAAAATGGGCCACACCCATGACCGATGCTGGAGGGTTATCGGATACCCACCTGGTTGCGATCAATGCTCCAAGTCGCGCCCCTCCCTTCTCGCAAACCACCGCCTGGCTTGACTCAGGTAGCAAATTAGGCCTCTTTCTCCTCATACTCGTCGCCAGTACCAGGATTGATGTCGAGCTCTACCAAAAATTGCTGGACCTGCTCACCCTGGCACCCACTCCCTCCAATTTCATCAATAACGCCACTTCTTCTCCCTCCTCCTTCAATAGCGAGCCACCACGACCGGCATGTGTTTCCAAATGGCCATACCCTTTCTATTAAGGGTATTGGCCATTGCAAATTATCCCCATCCCTTACCCTTTTAAATGTCTATTTTATCCCTGACTTTCATTTTAATCTCTTATAGGTCCCTTAGCTTACCACTAACACAAATTGCATTGTTTATTTTTCCTCTAAAAAATTTTTCATTTCAGGACCCACAGTCGACGAGGCTGATTGGAGCGGGTGATTTTTGCAAAGAGCTTTATGTGTACTGACCCAATAACGTTCTGGCTCTCTCCGTACAATCCACTGCTAATAAAGACTTATGGCACCGACGCCCACGTCATCCTTCCCATCTTCTCATTCTCCAATTATTTAATAATTCTCATGTTGTTTCGGATTGTGATATTTGTGCTCGTTCTAAGCACACATGTTTGCTTTTTTCCGCTAGTGATAATAAAAGTTATTTTGCTTTCAATAAAATATTTTGTGACATTTGGGGTGGCTACCGTACTTCTTCTATTTGTGGTTCTCATTATTTTCTCACCATAGTTGATGATTTTACACGCACCACTTGGATCTAGCTTATGCGTTATAAATATGAGGTATATACAGATCTCATGCATTTCTTTGCCCTTGTCCAAAATCAGTTTAATACCACGGAAAAAAAAATTCGCACTGATAATGGACAAGAATTCCTTTCATAAAAATCTCAATCCTACCTTCATAATCACGCCATTATTCATGAACACACCTTTGTCGAAACTCCACAACAAAATGGTGTTGCAGAACCAAAACACAGGCGCCTCCTAAATATTGTTCGTAGCCTTCACTTCCAAGCACACTTACCCCTAAAATTTTGGGGAGAATGTGTACTCACTGTAGCATATCTCATTAACCTTACACCAAGTCGCATTCTTCAAAATAAATCTCCTTTTGAACTTCTCTTCAACGCAATTCCAAACTCTAATCACCTTCGTGTGTTCGATTATCTAGGTTACACCCAAACTCTTTGTGCTCATCGAGATAAATTCTCTCCCCGTGCCTCAAAATGTATATTTCTTGGCTACCCCAGTAACCACAGAGCATAAAAAGTCTACAATATCTACACAAACAATCTTCTTTTCTCGAGATGTTACCTTCCATGAAGACATCTTTCCCTTTCAAGATCTTCCCACCCATCTCCCCCTATCCTCCCCTTACCTATTCTCGAACCTATCCTACCAACCCCATCCCACCCTCCTCCTACTAACACCACAGACCCTCCCTCTCCCTCTACTTCTCTTCGTCCTCGTCGCACTATTTCTCGACCAGCTTATCTTCAGGATTATGTTTGTATGACTTTACACGTAGGGCCTGCTGCATCAATCTCAGGTACTGCTCACCCTTTATCTGCTTTTCTTTCACATTCTCGTTTTTCACCTCCTAATCTTACATTTTTACATGCCTTCACCACTTATGTTGAACCCTCTTGGCGTGAAGCAATGTCTAATGAGCTCTGTGCCCTTGATGCCAATTCCACCTGGACACTAAAACCACTCCCTCATGGTAAAAAACTCATCGGTTGCAAATGGGTCTTTAAAACCAAGCTCAAAGCAGACGAGTCAATTGAAAGATATAAAGCTCACCTGGTTGCAAAAGGCTACACTCAAGTTGAAAGCCTCGATTATCATAAGACTTTTGCACCTATTACAAAAATGACTACTGTCTGGTGTTTGTTAGCTGTAGCCGCCACTCAGCAATGGATCATTTACCAACTTGACGTCAACAATGCCTTTTTACACGGTGATCTTGAAGAAGAAGCGTACATGACACCAGTTCTCGGATATTGTCCTAAGGGGGAGACTTGTGTCTGTCGCCTCCGTAAATCCCTCTACAGCCTCAAATAGGCATCCCGCAACTGGTTTTTTAAACTAACTACTGTGCTTCTTGATGTAGGTTTTACTCAATCTCAAGCAGATCACTCACTATTCACCTTGGTCAAAACCACGAGTATCACCATTGTGCTTGTCTACGTTGATGATATTTTGGTAGCTGGAAATGATTTCTCCCAAATTGAGGTCTTCAAATGTGCTCTCTCCACCAATTTCAAAACCAAGGATCTCGGTCCTCTCAAATATTTTCTTGATCTCGAAGTTGTTCGTTCACAAAAATACATCTTCCTTAATCAATGAAAATATGCTCTTGATATTCTGAATGACAGTGGCCAACTTGGGGCCTGGATCGCTCCCTTTCCCATGGAACAAAACTTGAAGCTCACAAATCAAGATGGCGCACTTCTTTCCGATCCTAACGCCTATCGACGACTCGTGAGATGATTCATATACCTGACCATCACTCGTCCTGATGTTGTCTTTGCAGTGAACATCCTCAGTTAGTTTATGCATGCTCCCTGTCTTCCTCACATGCAAGTTGCTACCCGTGTTCTTCGATACATCAAAGGCAGCCCAGGCCAAGACATTTTCTTTCCATCCTCCAATACTTTAATGTTACTGCCTATACTGATTCAGATTGGGCCAGCTATCCCACTACCCGCTGCTCCATCACCGGCTATTTCATTTAACTTGGCACAAGTCCTATTTCATGGCGCACAAAAAAACAAATGACAGTAGCTCGCTCTTCCGCTGAAGGTGAATATCGTGCCATGGTCGTCACTACTTACGAGCTTACTTGGTTAAAATAACTTCTTACTGATTTTGGTATTACTCATTCTGAACCTTTCAAGTTACATTGTGATAATCAATATGCTCTGCACATTGCCCATAACCCCGTGTTCCATGAACGCACCAAATATATTGAGATTGATTGTCACATTATTCGAGATAAGATTTGGTTTAGTATCCTCACTGCCATACATACCTCATCACATGAGCAAATTGCGGACATCTTCACTAAAGCCTTAGGCAGACAGCTTTTTCATCACTTTTTATGCAAGTTGGACATGACGGATCTTCATACACCAACTTGAGGAAGAGTATTGACATAATCAAATCAGCTCATTCATAGGATTCCAATTTGCACAAAATCAGCCACGGAATCATCACCACAATTTTAGGAATAGTCAATGATTTGTAAATATCAATTCTTTCCTTATATTTGTTTATTTCCATAATTAGTCTAGCTTCCTGTATCTATTTAACTAGCAATGTATCATTGTAATCTGTGTGTGATAGAAATAAAATTGTTTAATTTATCACATTCTTGACAGGATTCGCAAAGAATTATACGCATGTGTAATTTACCCTTTTCCTTTATTTTATTTTAGTTTTTTTGAGTGCCAAACTGGTTCGACTTTAAGGTCTTGTTTGGATAGTAAAATAAGATGAAATAATTTGTGAATAAGAGTAAATTAGTGAGTTGTAAATAGTAGTGAATAGTTTGAGTTAAGATGCTTTACGAAGTTTTAGAAAATGAAAGAGAAAAAATTGAATAAAAATATTATAAAATAAAAAAATTGTTATGATACAATTTTTAATATAATTTTTGTTTTGAGGTTAAAAAAATTTTAATTATTTTTTTGTGTTTTGTTTGAAAATTTAGGAAAGTTGTAATGATTAAATAATAATTAAATGAAAAAATTAAATATTTGAAATTGAAAAAGTGTTTGTATTTATAGTATTCGGATATTGAGATGAAATGAGATGTGAGGTTTTCGCTATCCAAACCAGGCCAAGTCTTTAGCCTACAAATGATAAAAAAAATAGTCATTTTTGTGGGAAATAGCTAACTACAAATAAGTAATTTTTTTGTAGTGTTAATTAATTAATTAATATATCTATAATATAGCGAAAGGTAAAAAAATGAAAGTTCCATCTTCCAGCTAATTGAAGCGAAAACCGACCAAAGCAATAAAAGCTAATCAATCATACTCATGCAAAAGTTACATTAAAGTTTCAAAAAATAATATATTGATTTGCTTGAATATACTTATATATATATTTGTCTACTTATTAGGGGTGGGCAAAAATTTCGCCGGCTCCGACTCAGGTCAACGTCTGCTCCGAATGCGACTCCTTCAGAGTCGGAAAAAACTAAGTTCGTAGTTGGAGTAATTATGAAAAAAATTGTCGGAGTCGGAGGAAAAGTTCGCTCCGACTAAACAAAAAAATATCTGCGATTTCCTTTTGTATATGTCTTCAAAGTTTTCATTTTTTGTCTGACTCAGTTTTGTGTTTGTCTGTCACATCTGTCTATCGCNTTTTTTTTTTTTTTTTTTTTTCTTCTTTTTTTTTTTTTTTTTTTTTTTTTTTTTTTTTTTTTTTTTTTTTTTTTTTTTTTTTTTTTTTTTTTTTTTTTTTTTTTTTTAATATACTCATAAATAAACACCATTTAGTTCGTGTTTCAAAGGATCCCTAGGGTTTGCTGCAACTCGTCTAAGCAGAGGAACGAAAGCAACAACCCCTCCATTTCTTTGCTGCCACCATGGGTCTTATGCACAGTCGTGGGTACCTCTCTCTCTCTCTCTCTCTCTCTCTATGTCTGTATATATGCATATTGCCTCTCTTTCTAGCCGTGGCAAAATCTAATTGATTTTTGTGATATGATTCCAGTAAGGGTATCTCGGCCTCCACTCTACCCTACAAGAGAACTCCGTAGAGTTGGCTTAAGATCTCTTTTCAAGATGTACCCATAAAAAATCAAAACTCTCTTACAAGGGTCTGACGCTATCCTAGATTGGTATGATTCTTCGTGACTCTCATGGTATCACTCAGGTCAAGAGCATTATTGGAAGCAAGATCTTGCGTATTCTCAAGACTCATGCTGTACAAATTCCCACCACTCCCTCCTTTTCATCAACAAATTAATTTTTTTTTTTGGATACTGTGCACATATATAAGTATTCGATCTCTAATTCTCCTCTCTTCGTCTCCTCTATTTTCAGTTTTCAGTTTTTGTTTTTGTCAAGGCGTCTTCCAAACGGACAAATGCATGGTGGCTTTGGGCCTTTGGCAGTGTTGAGGATGCACGGCGTAACAAAAGTGCCAACTAAGCCATCTCTCTCTCTCTCTCTCTCTCTCTCTCTCTCTTTCTCTCTTTCTGGCTCTAACCTCCGACTCCGACTATAGCAACTCCGATTAGAGTTGGAGTCGGAGTTCGAAATTACCTCCGACTCCAATTGGAGTTTGAGGTGGGCTTTTCCACTTCGTCGGAGTTGGAGCCCACCCCTATAGTGCTTATACTTAATAAGATAAATGAAAAATAGGTAAGACAATATAATCTTGACAACTAAGTACTCTTAATAAAGTGTCACGACAATTTTAGTCTGCAACTTATTGTTGTGAGCACTCAAGATACAGATCGGCTAAGTAGGGTCAGGAAAAAAATAGGTAGCAGATATATAAAATTGTTATATATATATGTACGTATGAAAAATTCTACTCATAATTTCTACCTCACACACCATACATTTTTTTCCTTTATATCAAATGTTTGATATATGGATGTTCAGTAGAAGAATCACTTCAGTTTAACAAGAATTAAAAAAAAAAAAAATTTAAATGTAGTTTGTGGTGTAAGGATAGCGATAGAAGGGCTATATATAACATATAAAAAATTCTACTCATCATCCACACACCACATATAATTTCTTATTTTTTTATTTTTTTTCTTATCAAATGTGTGATGTATGGAAGATGAGTAGAAAAATTCAATTAGTTTAAGAAAAATTAATGTTGTGTTTAGTGTATAAAAAAAAGCCTGAAAATAACTTTTGCCTTTTAAATACTCTTATTTAACTTGAAAATGATAATGTTTACTTATTCAGGGTCTATTTTTGTTGTCTTCTTGCTTTTTACTACCTTTATTTTTCTTTTTAATTTTCTTTTACCGTCTGAACAAGATGTACCCGTAAGGAATCTTCAAGCAAAGTTGGCATGCACGTCTAGAACTCTCCTTTATTTTCTAAAGTTGAGGTGTGAAAGGACTGCTCTCACATGTTACACGTTTCCTTTTTAATTTGAATAGATATGGGATTTAAAAAACAAAAGTGTTTGCACGTGGCACGTTCTTATGGCGGAGCTTGTGAAAACAGTATTAAATTCCATAATTGTCAGTTGGGATTTTCGATCCCTTCGTTTGTTGGCAAAGCAAGTCCCGCAGATAATATATATTTTTCTCTCCTAAGAAAATTCCAAAGATAATTTATTGCATGTGAATTCATCTTTTTGTCTATAAAAGGGAAAACAATGGGTAAGAAATTAATTAAAGATGGGAGGATAATGGTCCATGCATGGTCGACCTATTCATGAGATGAGAACAATAATTAGCTTTGAGGCCAAAGTGACAAGGATTGGCATGTTGCCAATGTCCAAATCTGAGGTCCTACATCTAACCTAGTCTGAGTACCAAAATTAAATTAATTTATTGCTTGGTATTTTTTATCTTGCAAGTATCTCGTTTCAAGGAGCATATATATATATATATACATATATATATATAAAATCTTAGGATCATGATTTTCTAAATAATTTATAATAAAAGGATTTTATTATTTATAATTTTTTCTCCCTAACAGTGTTTTCATCTTAAATTACACAACATATATTATTTATGGGGCAGTATATATACGAGTTTTCTTCCTTATCTTTTATTTCCTTGAATTAAAGTCCTAGTGCTAATTATATTATTCCATCGTATTAATTTTTGTTCTCTTTTCCTTGTGATATTTGTAATTTCTATATCCTCGCGTCGGAGTTTAAGCACCCATTTTGATATTGAAAATATATGTAAATAATATTTAAATAGTTCGAATTAAGATGTTTTATTAATTTAAATAAAAATAAAAATATATATAAATTTAAAAAATTATTTGAATATAATTTTTATTTTAAAATTTATAAAAATTGTATTATTTTTTGTTTTTATTTGATAGTTTAAGAAAATTATAATAATTAGATAATTATTAAATAAAAAATTTAACATTTTTTATAATATATTAAAATAAAGAATATTATTATAAAATACTATATAAAAGTAACATTATTCTATAAAAATACTTTCGTTTTATATCATGTATTATGAAAAATATTGTGTATCATTCCTTATATCTAAAAATGATGTGATGTGTATATATAATGAATAATAAAATAAAAATTATGAATTTATATAATACAAAACCAATTAATTAATTAATTGTCCATTGGCTCTAGTATTTATAGGTTCTAAAAAGATGAGACTCTTAGGATGAAAAATAATAGATATATTTTTCTGACCCAGATAATAAAATATTTCTGATGTATTTCAATTGATACAAAAATGGTATATTTAGTTCTGATTTGTTTCGCACAAACCTTTCAAATCATTCGATGGCATCTCATCTCATTTTAACATCTAAATATTAATTAAATATAAATATTTTTAATTTTTTATATTTTTATTAAATAATTACAATTTTCATAAATTTTTAAATAAAATATAAAAAATAATTTAATTTTTTCAAATCATAAAAAAATTAATAATTGTTAATTTTGAAGGAGTTTTGTTTTACTGTCCCTGGTTCTCTTCTTGAAATCTTGTTACCCACCTACCTTTTCCTTTTCATGCACCACCTAGTTCAAATTCCAATTCGAAGGTGCATAATAATATGTTGGCTGGATAGAAATGATTATGTTAATAATAAAGTGCATAGAGAGGTGCACATGCACTTGTCTTTTTTTAGGCATTTTTAGTGTGGAAAATAATCATGGCTCGTCTGTAATCGAAGGAAAAAAAAAACACAAGGAGTAGGTCGGACAAGGGCTGTGGAGAGGTCCTACAGATGGAGGAATTTCAAGGTAGCGATAAGGATTACTATCTTTATTATTATAAAAAGAAAAGTAAATAAATAGGAAGGTAGCTATCATTATCCATTTCAAGATGTACGTTGGCACTATCCATTTGAAGATTTTCGTCAAAGGACTATCGTTACTAGTTTTAGAAATGAAAAGCTAAGATTGGATGTTCATGATAATTCTCGAATATTTTAGAATATTTAAGTAAATATATATTTGTTGGAGTTATGTAACATCGGACTCAGAGATTTGAAAGGTATTTTTGGAGTTTCGTGTGAAACTATTTTTCATGGAGAATTGAAGGACATTTGAAAGCAATGTTCAGTGTTTTTTTTTTCTTCCGTGTTTTTCTTTTGAATTTTACCATTCGATTTTTTCTTTTGGATTTTTCTTTTGGGTTATTCCATTAGATTTTTTCTTCTAGGTTTTTCTTTTGTGTTTTTCTTTTGGATCCCATTTTTTCTTCTGGGTCATTCCATCCAATTTTGATTTTAAGATGATTATCGCGTGGGTTTGATTGTGATTTGGAACTGGTTTAGTGATTTGGTACTGGGTTGTTTGGAGAAATCTCCAAAAAACACAAAAATGCAAAAAAACAAAACAAGAATTTGGGTAATCAGTTAACGGGCAATGGGTTCACGAGTGATCGGTTAATGATCGGTCAGGTCAAAAATTGAGTTTTTTCGAGTCGGGCCAGGTTGGTGAACAACCCTAATTCTTATGACTCTTTTCTTTTTGTGTGTGTAATTAGATGAAAAACTCTAAAAACAAGAAATAATCAAACGAAAAAAATATCCGTCAAAATGAATACACATGAACCTGCAGAAGTAGACGAAAGAATGAAAAACTCTTGCTTGGCGCTTGATCTAGGTAAAATTCCTTGTGGGTGGATTTTTTTCGCAACAAGTATGCTAGGGGTAATCATTTATCTGTATTGGAGCCTAGCAAGGGTATTCGATTTTGAAAGTCTATTGTTAGATGTATACCGGAAGTTTTAGCTAATTCTAAGTGGTTAGTGTGGGAGGATAACATTTCTTTCTGGTATGATAATTAGGAGGAGGGTGGCCCCCTAAAAGACCAGTATTCGGTTATAGAGAATCTCTTGATTAAAATTAAAGAGTGTCGCATTGAAAATGAGTGAGATATCTCGCGCTTGGAAAGGTTAGTGGGATCTCAAAAAGCTAATGATTTATATCAATGTTTGGCTAATCATAAGGTGGGTCAGGATGTTATTATTTGGATTAAGGAAAGTGATGGTAATTTCATTACTAAAAGTGCTTGGGATTGTATTAAGATTCGAACTCCAACTTTACGTTGGGACAATAGATTTGGCATAATCATCTCCCTAAGAAAATTTCTGTAATGATGTGGAAAGTTACTAATAATTATTTGAGTATGGATGTCAAGGTTAAAATGGTTGGTATTTCTATGGCTTCTAAATGTAATTGTTGCTCTTCGGGACATATTGAGGATCTTAATCACGTGCTTTGTACAAGTGATATTGCAACACATATTTGGCGACTGGCTTCAACTTAGTAAGGTGTGCACATGGGTAATTTTGGTGTCTTGTAGGAGCAAGTGAATTTCTGGCTTCGTCGTGCTGGTAAGTCTAATCAGGTTCAGACTATTTTTGGGCTTCTTTCTTCCATTATATACTGGAAACTTTGGGATTGGTATTGTAAAGCTAGGTATGATGGTAAGTGTGCCACGGTGAATTCGATCTGGCATGCTATTAAAGTATGGATTCGTTGTATTATGCAGTTGACCGTTAAAACTGTGAATCTCCCTTCTAAGGATATTGATATTTTAAAGAAGTTGGATATCTCGATGATTCTTCCTAAACCTAAGAAAGTATCTGTGGTGAAATGGTTATGGCCACAACAGAACTAGGTGAAGCTTAATATGAATGGTAGCAGTTTGGGTGATCTAGGGTCGATAGGAGCTGGATGTGTTATTCATGATAATGGTGAGAATTTATGTGTGACTTTTGTGGTATTCTTAGGTGATGGATCTAATAATTTTATTGAAATGAGAAGTCTGTTGGAAAGGGTGTGGAGGTGCTGTCAGCTTGGTTTTTATCGAGTTCACATTGAAACAGGCTCTCAAATCCTTGTTAGATGGCTTAATAGGGGAAATTGTAATACTTGGTATCTTGAGGATTTTTGGGATAAGCTTCAGATCTGCCTAGGAAGCAAGGAGTATAGAGTGAGTTATGTGTTTTGTAAAGGAAATGCTCTGGCTGATTTTTTAGCTAAGGAGGGAGCTAAGGGTTTAAACATGAATTGGATTGAAGACAGAGATATTTTATCCAGTAAGTTGCGTGGCCTTCTCTGCATGGATAGGATTGGTATTCCTTATTTGTGAATTTCTTAATGAGGTAGTTGTTTAATTGCATATGTTTTTCTTATTTTGGTCTGAGCTAATGTTTTTTTTTTTTTTTGCAGGATGTCTTTCTTTTTTTGTTGGTGCGTTTTATTGTTGGTTTATTCATAATCCTTGGTTATTTGTTGTTTGTTTAAACGCTTTAGGTTTTTTGATGCCTGAGTTTTAGTCATTTTTTATTATCTTGTAAACCCCTAGGTATCTATTTGTAACCACGATTTTTCTCCTCCACAAGTGAAAGTAATCAATAAACTTGGGGTATCGCCATCTTCTTAAAAAAAAAAAGAGAAAGAAAGACCATGAAACAACGTGAAATAAATGAAGACATACAGAGATTATGTATTCTCAGTGGTAATTCGTCCGGTGACACGAGCGCACCCAATGGCTACCTAAATCTTCCAATTCAACACGTGACAGTGGACTAAAAAAGCCCCATATTAGAACTTAGATTTCAAAAAAAAAAAAAAGGACTTTTGGGCATGTTTGGGTAATTTGGAAATATTTGAGAATTGTTAGAATTTGTTTGACATTAGGTTTTGAGAAATGAGAAAGAAAATGTTTAATAAAAATATTTTTTAAAAAACTATTATACTGTAGTTTATAAAAGTGAATATATATATACACTAGCGGTGGCTTAACGAAAGCACGTTTGCCATGGTAAATAAAATTTTTTTACCGTAAATAAAATTGAAAGGAGCATAAATTAAATAATAAGAGTTATGAATTGTTGGTATTTTATGAATAATTATGAATTTTCATTTTTCTCTATTTTCGTAAGAAGAGTTTGTTCCAATCGCAATATTTCCAAACATTTCATTTGGATTAGTACTTTATAAATTAAATTTGATGGTTTATGTATAATATGATATTTATATTCTAATTATTTATTTTAAGTTAATTTAAAATAATGTTTAAATTTCTATCGTTGATTCCAATATGAGGGCTTAAGAAAAGTTGTGGATATTTTATAAATTAAAATTAATTTTAAATGTATGATATGATATTTATATTTTAATTATTTATTTTAAGTTAGTTTAAATCAGTGTTTAAATATTTATATTTTAATTATCTATTTTAAGTTAGTTTAAATCATTATTTAAACCTCCATCGTTGGATTTAATAAGACTCAAGAAAAATTGTTGGTATTTTATAAATTAAAGTTGATTTTAAATGTATAATATAATATTTATTTTTAATTATTTATTTTAAGTTAGTTGAAATCAGTATTTAAATCACTCTCGTTAGATTAAATCTAGAGATTAAATCTGGGATTTAATCTAGTGGTTGAGAATTAAAGCCTCCAAACCCATTTTTGCCCTCACTCTCTCTCTCTCTCTCTCTCTCTCTCTCTCTCTCTCTCTCTCTCTCTCTCTCCTTCGCCTTACACGTTTTCCCTCTCTATCACCCGATCTCCTCCCTCAAGCGGCCCAGCGCCATCGTGCGCCACCTTGCGACGTCACCGACCATCTCAGCGGCTTCCCCTCACGCCGGCGATCAAACCCCACCGTCGAAGGCCCTTGGAAACTCTTCCCTCAGCCGCACGCGAGCAACCCAAAATGGGTCTCGGCGCACGAGTTCGGGTTCTCCACCCCTGCACCACCGTGGGTTAGCCCCAGCACCACCACTGAGTTCCCTTAACGCCATGAACCACTTCCATGGAACCCACCTCCCTTGCTCTTTCATGCCTAGCCGAGCTGTTTTGTGGTAATTTTGTGATGGTTTACCATGATTTTGTACAATTAGGATGATTTTCTGATGATTTACGGTGAAATTGGCTGTGATTTTTTTGATGATTTACGATGAGATTTTGTGATTTTGTGAAGGATGATTTTGTATAATTTACGGTGAGGTTGATTTACGGTGAGGTTGGTAGTGATTTTTTGATGATTTACAATGAGATTTTGTGATTTTGTGAATGATGATTTTGTGATAATTTATGGTGAGGTTGGCTGTGATTTTGTGATGAGTTACAGTGAGATTGTGGTGTGTGTTGTTGTGAGGAAAATAATTGATACGAGGATGTACCCAATATCCTCATTACTACGGTGTATCTCCGCCCAAGAAGCCCAATATGTGCTTGCAGAAATACACGAAGGTGTATGCGGAAACCATTCGAGCGGAAAGACTTTGGCAAGGAAGGCAATGAGGGGGGTATTATTGGCCCAACGCCTTGAGAGATGTTCAAGCGTTTAGTAGAAAATGTGTGGAATGTCAGGCGCACGCACAAATACATCATGCCCCCCAGAGGAGCTGACATCCATGACCACACCGTGACCCTTTGCCCAGTGGGGCTTAGACCTAGTCGGACCCTTCCCGCCAGGAAAGGGCGGGGTAAAGTTTATGGTAGTAGCCGTGGATTATTTCACGAAGTGGGCGGAGGCAGAATCGCTGGCATTTATAACAAGCAAGACTGTCACGAGGTTTCTATGGAAAAATGTCATTTGCAGATTTGGGGTCCCTCAAAGCATAGTAACAGACAACGGACGCCAGTTCGATTCAAATCAGTTCAGAGAATGGTGTGTGGAATTAAAAATTAAAGTAAAATACTCTTCGCCAGGTTACCCTTAATCGAACAGACAGGCGGAAGTTACAAACAAAGTGTTGCTCTCAATCCTAAAGAAGAAAGTCGTAGAGAATAAGGAAGAGTGGGCAGAGGAGCTACTTGGAGTATTTTGGGCGTACAGAACTTCGGCAAAGACTCCTACAGGGGAATCCCCATTCACATTGGCGTATGGTTGTGAGGCAGTAGCTCCAGTAGAAAGGGGCCTCCCCACATACAGAACGACTTACTTTTTGGCCCCCCAGAACGACAAAAAGATCGAGGACTATCTTGATTTGGTGGAAGAAGAAAGGGAAATAGCAAAAGCAAGAATGCTATGGGAGAAGGCAAGGGCTAGGGAATATTTCAATAAAAGAATAAAACCTAGAACTTTCAAAGTGGGCGACTTAGTCTTGAGAAAGAGCGGGGTGACAACGCAGGGCGAAGGAAAGATGGGGCCTCGATGGGAAGGTCCTTACTTGGTGGTAGCCAATAATAGGCCAAGGTCATACCGACTAAAAGACAGCTTGGGCAAGGAACTACCCCATCCATGGAAAGCTGAGCACTTGAGGAAGTTCTATCAATAGAAATGCAGTTCTTTGCTTCGGCAGTATTTTCATTTATGTTAAATTCCATGGCTTTAGCATGTTCATGTTTATTAATATAAGGATGTTTTGATTGCTGCTTTATTAACTATACTCTATTAAGTCTTTGTCTCTGGTGAACCCTCAGCAGAAGGGTAATGTTACTCAGTGTCAAGTACAAAAGGGCACGTAAGTCATCGAACCACGCCGACTTTTAAACACCAAAGATAAGCTATCGCAACTTGTGGTGCCAAGTATAGAAGGGCGCGTAGGTCAACGAACCACGCCGACCCTTAAACACCAAAGACAAACTATCACAGCTTGTGGTGCCAAGTATAGAAGGGCGCGTAGGTCATCGAACCACGCTGACCTTTAAACACCAAAGACAAGCTATTGCAGCTTGTGGTGCCAAGTACAAAAGGGCGCGTAGGTCATTGAACCACGCCGACCCTTAAACACCAAAGACAAGCTATCGCAACTTGTGGTGCCAAGTATAGGAGGGCGCGTAGGTTATCAAACCACGCCGACCCGAGAACACCAAAAACAAGCCATCGCAGCTTGCGGTGCAGGTGTAAAAAAAAGACGTGAAGGTCATCAGATCACGACGACCCCTAAATACTAGAGACAAGTTGTAACAGATGGAGGTGCCAAATATGAAAACTGGCGACAACTGGGTTAACAAAGTAGGAATGCAACGAAGAAATTCCTACACAATCGGAAAGCAAAAAAAAAAAAAGGAATAACATTCAATATCGGTGAAAAAATGTAGTACAAAATGTGTGTTACATCACAAATCTCGATCGAAATTGAGAAAAAGGCGTACATCAAAGAATCAAAACAAAAAGAATTAAAGAATTAGGCAGCATCGTCTCGGGGTGGCAGAGGTGGAATCCCTGGGAAGGCGTCGGGCATTTCTTTCCGCTCAAACCTGTCAACTCAACGGCGGCTGTTCTCATTAGGAACAAATAAGTCCCGATCCAGGTTTACAAGGTCCGTGGAAGGAATGGACAAGAGAAGGGCCCTTAGCCTAAGAATGCCGGAACCATAGCCAAAACCAAAGACACGGCTCCTAACATCTGGCACGAAGGCTAGCTGATCACAAAGGCGTTGAGCCTCGGCCCGAACTTCGGCAAACTGTTTTTTCTTTTCGGCTAGGCGTTCGCTCCAAGCCTCCATTTGCAGCATAGCTTGCCTTCGCTCTTCGACCACGCCTGCGTGATCTTTCTTGTACTTCTCATGATGATCCTTAATCTCCTATAACTCCCCCTGGGCCAAGGAAAGATCCCAGGAAGCAAGAACAGCCTTCTCCGTAATCGCAGTTAACTGTTGGGTTAACTCTTGAGTACGCCCCTGTGAAGATATCAGCTCTTGGTGAGCTGAATCTCGATCCTGGGTAAGGGTGAGGAGTTTAGACCGGACGGCGAGCAAATCAGCTTCAGATTTTCGCCGGACGTCAGAGAGCTGGGACTTTAATAAGTCCCGTTCAGCCTTGACAAATTCTAGATCGTGGGTGTCCTGTTACTTAGCTATTCGGGCGAGGCGATCAGACTCTCGGAGACGACAAAGTTCCTCCTATCGAATCTCCAAGTCGCCTTGGAGCAAGAGGGAATGACCCTCCGATTGTTCCAACTGTGTCTCAAGCTCCTTCACCCTCTCTGACATGGCGTCCAGCTTCGCCTTGTCTGCCTGCCATTCCTTGGCAGCAAGCTCTGCAGCCTCGCATGCCTTCCGCCATTCAAGAACTTCCCCCTCTAGGCGAGCACGGTCTTCCACGATCCATGCCGCCAAATCTTCAAGCCCCTGCCAAAAAAAAAAAAGAACACCAGAAATTCTTAAAAAAAAAAAGAGAGAAAGAAAAGGAAAAAAATAAGCAAAAAAGTACCTTCAAAAACCAATCTTTTAAGTAATTGGCCATCTGAATAACCGCTTCAGCTCGGGTGTTGGCCGAAGAGGAAGAGGCTTCACCACTGGCTGCGTGACCGAAGTCCCCCAAGGGAACTAAAGCGAGGCCAGGATTCGCCCCCTCCCCGGACTGACTGTCAAGGCAAATAACGGGGGCAGGAGGTTGGGGGCAAAGTGAAGCATCCTCAGCCGAGCGTGCAGCTTCTGGCAAACCATCATCTCCTTCCGTTCTCAAAACGGAGTCCACCCCATCTCTTAGGGAAGGGGAGAAATGAGAAGGTATGGAAGGCCCCTCGCCACTCCCTGCTAGGTCAGGGGTGCACTTCCTGGAAAAGATGGTGGGCGGGGTCTCAGGAGTCGCTGGGACAACTCCAGTTTCAGCACAAGTTGCCCTAGGGCAAGGTACCGGGAGCTCAACAAAATCGACCCCCAGTGGCCTTGGAGAGACCGAGCCCATACTGACCTCAGGGCCTATAATACCCTCAAGGTTCAAGGCAATAGTAATCTCGGCGTCTAACTCAACTCCTCTCACCTGGCCTCCCACCATGGAAAACCCAGAAGTGAGAGAGATCAATAGTGGATTTGCAGAGGAGGGAGAGCTGACCTGGAAAGCATCGGCCAGGTCGAAAAGAACAATGCTAGCTAGGCTCTCGGCGTCTAGCAGACTCAGGGCCCGTGGCTTCGCCGACGACTCACGGGGTGGTACAGAAGAGGCGAAGCTTGGCGGAGAGGGTCCTTTGGCCTGGACACCTCCGGGGCGTTCAGGAGCCTCCACCTGCTGCTGAGTAGGCGGGGAAGGTCTCTACGCCTGGGCGCCACTAGAACGTACAACAGTCTCCATCTGCTGACGAATGGGCGCTTGTACTAGGGTGTCCTCCGTAGCCGCCATAGCTTTCTTTCGAGGAGGGGATGAAGGGGAGGAGCCTTCAGGACGAGCCTTTTTCTGACTCGTACCATCATTCTTCCTTTTACTTCGGATCTCCCTCCTCTCCTCGCCACCCTTCAGAACGGATGACTTTTTCATCTTTTTAACATCTTCTTGTTCGGGGCGGCTACCCTCCTCATGACTGGAGGAGGGTTTGGTGTTCATGGGGGTTTTTTGATGGAGGTTGGGATCAACTCCGAAATCATAAATTTTCGCCCTTGAGCCTGGGAGCGATCGGGCGTCGTCAAGAAGCGGTCAATATTATCGGGCGTCAAGATGAGGTCAAAACCCAACTCATCTTCATGGGCCTCAACCCAGGAGTGAACAATTTCAATTCGGGATAATTCCCGACGTGACAGAGGTGGCATGGTTGCCCACACAGTCTTGTCCTCAGGAACGGGGCGCCATATCGCCCTGACGGGAAAATCTCGGGTACGAGCTTCCCCAATAGGAAAATCCCAGCCTGTGCCGGTTATAAAGAAAAATTTGGTATTCCACTCCTTAGTATTGGAATGACGACTCTCAAGGCCAACCAGAGGAGGAAATCTATCTTTCTTGAGGAAGCTAGCAACGTTGCCTTTATTTGACCGCAGATGATAAAAGGATAAAAATTTCCGAGCCATAAGGTCGGGGTAAACATCCCCAAGGGGCTCCAGGACCATGCGATAGACGATACAGGCGCTCAGATAGGACCTGTAAGAGTGAGGATGGAGTTGAGTAGGAGCCAATTGAAGGAGATCTAAAATGTCTCGGAGAGGACGACAGAAAAGAAGCCTCAAGCCATGGGATAACATGGCGGAGTACAGGGCAGTCCTACCTGCAAAGCCTTCAACCTCGCAACATCCCCGTGCAGGGATCAAAATTTTGGCACTCTCAGGAATGCCAAACTCCTCCCAAATGCCAGAAAGATGTTTCTCCCGATGCGAAGAACGCCATCCGTAACCTTCGAAGACTGTGCCCAGCGGGACAAAGAAAGGAGAAGGGTTGGAGGAACCACCTTGGTCTGCCATAGAAAAAGTATTAAAAGGAAGGAAAGTGAAGAAGAAGAACAAGCACTGGAAGCAGGAGGCAAACAGTCATAAGCATCATGACCTGACATTGAGGATGGTAACCGTCACACGAAAACCTCTCCCTATTCCACCATGTCATCAGGAAAGAATCAAGAAAGAGGGAAAGAAGATGACAAGGGAACACAAACCTAAAAGGTCGGCTGGGGTGCCGAACACACATGAAACGGTCCTGGGCCAACAGGTGACTAGACTACCCGCCAAGCATGTCAAGTAGGCCCAGCAGTGGAAGCTCCTAATACAAGTCTCAAAAATATTTTTTTTTTTAAAAAAAAAAAAAAAAAAAGGGTCCAGACATATAATTCCCCACGCCATGAGGCGACGAGAATTAGCGGGGTAACTGGAGGGTTTATAATACTGAAAAAGCCGATTTTGAGAAAGCAGGCCCAAATAGAAAAGGGGCCCAACGGAAAAGGCTTTTGGCATCGATATACAAAGTCGACGTATTGAGGATTCAGTCAAGTCAACAATATGGATGCAACCGCCTACGAGAAAGCAGGGATTTATGTAGATACGTGACCACTTCAAACATAGAATGCACCCAAAAACTCGGATCAAAATGAGAGGATCCGCCGTCGACCAAACGGAAGGATAAGATTTCATAGGTTCCAGGTAACCCTCAATAAAAAGGGGATTTCTTTATTTTCTAATGGGAGTTTTTTCCTTCGAATTATTTTCTGTGCTCTAAAAACTACCTTAAGTATCGGAGTTTTTCCAGGCAAACCAGGCCAAATTCACCCAGATTATTGCGCAGGGTTATGAGATCGGTTGGAAGTGAGACACGTTTTTAACAGTGGGTTTTTAGTTTTATTTTATGAAATTCTTTATCAGTGTATTTATTACTTTTCTAAATAATATGGACAGATTTTATAATATACATATATTTTTTTTTTGGTAAAATATGAGAATGAGCTATTTGGAAACACATTTATTTTAAGATATTTTTAGATAATTTTATTATTTTTCACAAATATTTCATTATTATTTACAAACTATTTTACAGACGATCCGAAACACTGTTAACATTCAAACGGCGGACAAGTATATGAACTAAATGATATTCCTTTGGGGCGACTTCATATATATTGCCGGATTTAGCTTTCATATCACCCACCCAACAGAACGTCGACTTGAAAGAAGCCCAAAATCTGACCAATTCAACATCATCATAACGAGTTTGCTCTCTTATATAGAGGAGGCCAGTAAGCATAATAAATGTTCAAATATGTAAAGGTCCATTGGCAAAATTCGTAGAAACAACCAATATATACTGCAAATCAAGCATCAAGCATACTGTATACATGAAAACATATAAACTTACATGATTGAGCAATATCTAAACTCGATAATAGTACAATAACATGACCAATGCTTTGTTTCGTTGTCGATCAGTATGCTTGAGTCCTTTAATTGTAATCTAAGAAAGAATATTGAGAATACAGCATTAGCACGCCAATGCTAATAAAAAGAGCGAACAAAATTAAGAGTTAGAAAGGTTATTTATACACCACAAGTCTAAATCATCAAGAATATCAAAATCATCAAGAATATCAAATTTAATTTTACCCACTTTCCTTATTTTTTTTTACAGATGCCCCTCGTGGTGCCTCGACCTCGACACTGGCTTATAAGAGCTGTATATACAGTAATTAAAACCTATATTATAATTAAATTATTTTTATTTTATAGATATAGATTACTTAAATCGAGCATTAAATGTGATATTTAATTTGATATACTATACTTTATTTTGGGTTTGGTGATGTTGGCCCACTATTAATGGCAGGTGAAGCACACGGGAAGTCGGTAATGGATGGGATGACGCACGTGTTGTTTTGCATTTGGGAGGCATATCTGTTTAAAATTTTAATAAATTATTATTTGAACAAACATTACATATATTTATAAGAATTATACTTACACAAATATCTGTTTGAAATTTATTCACTGTCAATTTTGCTGGATCAGTCACCCTCATCCTCACTAGACATTTCAATTGATTCATGTTCTTCCGATATTTATTTCAAACAAGACAAGCCATTTTTACCTTTTGTGCTTCACCCAGATAAGTTTTCATATGCTGAAAAATTATTTATTGTCCACATAACTACAATATGCATCTTAACTCCCGCTACGAGGCCGCATTATACGTACTGACACTCTGATCCCACAACTCTTTCAACTCTGCAATCAGTGGTTGCAGATATACATCTAATTCATTCCTTGGTTACCTTAGCCCTGGCATCAATAGAATCATAATAAAATATGGATCTTTCATATACTTCCAAGGTGGCAAGTTATAGAACTATAATATGACAGGCCAAGTAATATGAGAAGTGCTCATGTTGCCAAATGGATTAAAACCATATGTTGATAAACCAAAACGTACATTGTGAGGTTTTTCTGCAAACCATGCATATTCGACGTCAAATTTCTTCCATTATAAGAATCTGCAAGATGCGAGAGGAAGTTTTCATTTTAGACTCTTTTTGTGTGATGCAAAGACATATCTTTTGCTGTAAACAATTTTTGAAGTCAAGGAATTAACGAAAAATGGCTTAACACTTTTTGGGGTACATTACGTTTATCGGATGTCCATCTTAACTCATGACACACAAGACATGAATCAAATTCTGCATATTGTTGCCAGAAGAGAACACAATTATTTTTACAAGCATGTATGATATTATAATCAAATCCTAGCCCTCGTTTCAATTACTTCACTTCATAAAAATTACGAGGTACCACGTTCTCCTGAGGGAGATCCTCTTTAAATAATTCTAGCAACATGTTGATAGCCTTGGTAGAAATATGACAAATAGACTTAATATGTAGCAACCTTACCGTGTAAAACAGCTTGCTATGACGGGTGCACCCCTGATACAACTCTCGTTGTGCATACTTCCAGAATCTTCCAAAGTTTCCATTTCTTTTAAATGATTTTGTAGATGTTCCTTCTACATCCATCTTCTCAAATATTCCTACACCCAGATTGCCTAACATCTCAGTCATATCTTCTCCATTATCATCATTGTCATCAAAAGCATTCACATTTATGTCGTCCATGTCGATGTCATTACCTTCCTCTATCTGTTTGTCCTGACTGCTAAATCTAACTCCTTTAAGAAATGGTTTGTTAGGTAAGATCTAAGGTGAGTATTTAGGATTAATTCCATTTATAATCTAACTCCTCTAAGAAATGGCATGTCAGGTAAGATCCAAGGTGAGTATTTAGGATCAATTCTATTTATAAATAAATGATCATCCACTACCATCAAATTATAAGAACTAAGATTTTTGCACTTCATGCATGACATCTTATAAATCTGGACTGTCAATACTCATGCTAGCAATCCCTATAAAAAAGTTCACCCCTTGTGCATACTTCTTATAGTCGCACTCAAGTCTATCTCCCAACAGCATCCAACTCTTATCCATTGTATATCTGTTACTCGTCGGCTATTTATAAAAAAAACATAATTCATGGGATAAACACTATTAAGAATCTACTCATACATGTTTACCATCTATTTTATAAGATAGTTGATCATATCCCATTCGAGAGATTATCATTTATATCCCATATATACTCAATCCAAAACTTTAACGTTAGTAAAAATTTTAGCAGCATTTCCTTATAATTCTTCAAATATGCTAGTCACGATAAGTCGTCGACCTTATTCATAGGCCGATAAACTTATGGACCACGTATCAAAAAATGTAAGGAAACAATAAACCAAAATCTTAATTAACCAATACAAGAGTTTAAATTTAATATATTTGCCATATAGATAATAGAATTCCAAACTGTCCATTTTGGACAATCTAAAAGTTGTACCCAAACATTCTTTAAGAGAATATTTGGCCAAGACTCTCGAACGGGTTTAAGGTTCAATTGCATATAAAAATAACTTTGAAATCCTGCTCTTAACTAATTATGAAATCAAATCACATTCCAATTAAATCACAAATAAATTGCAAATTCATATTCCAAGTATTACTTATTTTTTAATTATACATGGTAGTTATAAATACTTAATTATCTTATAAGTATGTTTTTAGGTTAAGTATTAATAATTCTTATGTTTATTATTTTTAAGTATTAATTATAATTTAATTTTATTATTCTTTAAGTTAGTCCTGATAGTTTTTAATTATCTTTTAAGCATTAATATGAGTTTAAGTATTAATAATTTTTATTTTTATTATTTTTAAGTTAGTCCACATAGTTTTTAATTAATTATATATTAAGCATTAATATGAGTTTAAGTATTAATTATAAAGCTTATTTGTTAATTCTACGTTATAGTTTTTTAATTAATTATGTTGTAAGTTTTATTTATAACTTAAGTATCACAACTAATTGGTACAACCGTTTAAACACTTAAATATTTGTTTAAAAAGGATAATTCGTTCGAACGAAAGATTATAATCTTCGCAAGGTTTCAACCTAGGATCCAAATGCGAGTCCGAGATGAAACACAATCTCAAAAAACATCACATACTCATATTCAGAAAATATTACAAACATACAACATACATACTTCGAATAGCAACTTTATATACAAAACATAACAAATGCACAACATATATATTTTGAATTTTATCCAATAAACAGCTACACAATATATAAACTATAAAATCAATAAACATTTATATTAAAATATATATTTCTCCAATAAACACCTACACAATATAAATATATATAATAGAATCAATATTTTATTTGAAAATAAAATAAAAAATAAACCATGCCGTTAATCAATACAAGTGTGCCACCCTCTTTAGAAGTTAATAGAATGAAGGATTGTGTGAAAAAAATTGAAGATTTTGGAGAGAAAACAGAGAAGAGAGGAAACGAGAAGAGAGCAAAATGGGGGACTGACGGCGTGCAGAAATGTTTTAAGTTCTCATTTACCGTTCGAACGGAAATAATTGGCGGTTGAACACGAAAACATTTCAGTGTGAAAGTTTTCCCGTTGTAAAACTTTTTGGTGAAACGTTCGAACAGTCATAAAGTACAATCGAATGAAAAAAATTATTTTTAATATTTTTAAAATTATTATTTTTTATATTTTCGTAGTTATTTAAGTTATTTTAAAACTATTATTTAAAACTATAATAAATATGAATATGAGAGAAAATGTAAATGATTGAAAGAAAAATTAATTTAATTGAAATGAATAAAATAATGATAAAAGTGATTTAGGGGATAAATAGTGATTTCCTCTATTTGAAGAACCACTGTTAATCCCCTAAATTCTTTCCTAAAATAGGAATCCAGACCGAGGATGGTTTTGAGAGCATTCCCTCAACTTTTCCTTAAATTATAAGAAAAAAATAGTTATTGAAGACCGGATGAGAATGCTTGACATGTCTTCCTAATCTTAATGGATCACTTATATTTGGATATTGAAATCATTTCATTTTAATTCACCGTATTTTATTTTATTTTATCTAATTATTATAATATTTTAAAATTTTAAAAGAAAATATAATAAATAATTCAATAAATTTTAAAATAAAATTAATACTAAAAAATAATATTTTATTCAATTTTTATCGTATTTAATCTTAGTTGACCATGCAAACCAGGTCTGAACAAAAAGATATATATGGGGTGCGATTGTTGGGTTCACATGCCTAACCATATGAAGCTTGGACAGAGACCTATACCAGAATGTCACCTCTACGGTAAATACAAGTCCGTTTGAAGTTACAATCAAGCTTTCAACCGAATAATTGTTCATGTTTTGTAATTTACATAATATGGATGTGCATAATTATATATATTTTAATTGCTTAGGACATCTTCATTTGATCAGTTAGGAAAAATCATCTAGTTAGCAAAATTAATAAATAAATAAATAACTCAACTATATATATATATATATATATATATTATGTCTGGGAAATCTTTGAGGGGCTTTTAGGGAAAAAAATCTCTGAATAGTGAATACTCAATCATAAGTCCTCATTTCCATCCCTAGTGGATTCTTAAGAATTTCTAAAACTTCCAGCTCTCGATTTCAAAGAAAAATATATAACAAGGAGGAATATTTATCAAACATGCAATATTACTTTTCAAGGACATCATTGATTTTGATTTTGAATGCTATGATCAGAAATGTCAAGAACTACTCGGTGAGTGCATGTCTTAGAAAAAAAGGAAAAAAAAAACTTGTTGTGAAAAGTAGTAAAAAAGCGCCTCAAGATCAAGTTGCAACACAAACATTAACGACTACAAAGATAAGTCTTCGAAACATTGGCGTCAGATTACCAACGTAATCAGGATGCCAATTATTGTAGACACACCTTAAATATAGATAAGTGCAAACAAACATAGAGAGCGAACATCATGGTTTGGGGGAAACACGAACACCGGCAAATATCTAGTGCAGTGAGTTCAGAGCACCGTCAACATGACAGCACTTAAAGCTGATGTAGGTCTCCATGACGCGGGGGCAGTGAGGGCAATGCATATGCTCGGGGATCTTTCCAACACCAAGGGGAATGTCAACACGGGAGCAAGGGCGATTTACTTCAATAACCTTATCATGGTACTGCTTGAAAATAAATTCGTAGCCAATCTCGCCCACATACCCCTTCCATTTTTCAAAGTCATCCAC
>QEOT01000084.1:145641-161461 GCA_003123785.1 Pterocarya stenoptera | reverse complement strand
CTTAGATATGAGGCGGGCAGTATTGTTGTTTTAAAATTTAGTTTATCCATCCTCGACAAAACGCCACCAAAAGTGCTGATCATACTGCGCTACGTATTAGAAGAACTAATTTATTACTCATCATCTTCATACATCATACACTATATTTTTTTTTAATTTTATTCTTCTTAAACTAATTGAATTGTTATACTCATCATCTATATACAATACAATTGATAAGAGAAAAAAATAAAAATAAAATATATGGTATGTGGTCTAGAAGATGATGGATAAAATTTCTTCACCCTGATTCCAGAATGGAAAACACTATTATGCCACCCAATAGTTACCGCTTCATTTAACTGTTCCGTAAATTTTTTTTTTAATTTTATGATGAAAAAAATGATATTAAGTGTATTGATGTATTTTCTTTATTTTTTAAAAATATTAAAAAATGTAAAAATAAAAATAAAAATAAAAAATTATGAAAATAATTAACGATAACAATGAGTGGTGCTGGATAGCACCACCGGTCTTCCAGAATACATGAACAGATATCATCGAGAAACGTCCAAGTTTACCGAGGACAAACTTTTGAAACATGAATTAAAGAGATTCGGGGAGCTAGCTCGGAAAAAATCATATGCCATTCTATTCATATTGAGAGAGAGATCTTCACGCAGCTAATTTATAACTTTTAATTATTGACACTAATTTCTTTATGTAAATGATTTTTTATTTGCTCGTCGTTGTAAGAAACCTTTATTGTTGAATGTTGACAACATGCGTGCGTATTGCTTTGAGGGGGATAAGCTTATACCGACCGTATATACATATATACATATATATATAAATATAATATGTAGGAAAATAATAGAGTTACTACCTTCCTCTTACTCATTTAATATTCTTTTGGTATTTGATTTTTTTTTAATTTTTAATTTTATTTAATAATTAAAGAAATGACTATTAGTAAAATTATATATATTTTTTATTTTTTTTTAATAATTAAGGATGTTAAAATATTCTTAAAAGAAAATGATAAAAAAGATTAAAAATTAGAATTGAACTATCAATAATAAATGAATAAGTAGTAATATAATAGTAACCCTGTCAGTACTATATATACGTAGATAGATAGATATGGTTTACCACTACTTCATTTCTCCACGCGTGCGCGCAAGTGCCGTTCACAGGTTTGGTCCCAATTCCCATTTTCGAGTAATGTCAAAAGAAAACACGAAAAAAAAAACCCAAAAAAGTAAAAAACAAACTAGCTAGATAAGACTATGGATAAGATTCGATGACTCTCTTCCTATATCGGTATTTATTGGCACAAACAAATCAGCTCATTTAGAGGATTCTAATTTGTACAAAATCAGCCAGGAATCATCACAATAATTTTAGGAATAGTTAATGGTTTGTAAATATAACTTTCCTTATATTTGTTTATTTCTCTACTTAGTCTAGCTTCCTGTATCTATTTAACCAGCAAGGTATCATTGTAATCTGTGTGATAGAAATAAAATTGTTCAGTTTATCAGATTATTGACATGGTATCAACCTAAACATGATCCCTACCCTACCCGAGACCTCCATGACTTCCTCTTCATCCTCCAATGTCCTCTCTCCATATATTCTCCACCCCTCTGATTCCCTTAGTCTAATCCTTGTTTCTGGTCTCCTTACAAGAGAAAATTTTTCAAAATGACAAATAGTCATGACCCGAGCACTCAATGCCAAGAACAAGCTGACGTTTATTGATGGCTCTCTCCCCACCCCTGATCCTAGCTCTCTAGATACAAACAATGGAACCAAACTAAGGACACGGTCCTTACTTGGATTTTAAACTCCATTAGTCCATCTCTAGACAACTCCCTTGAATACCACATCGACCCACGAGAAGTTTGGATTGATCACCAATCTCGTTTCAGCCACAATAATAATGCCCACCTCTATCATCTCAAATGTGAGTTTTCCTCTCTACAACAAAACATCAACTCCATCCATGAGTATTACAACCATATCAAACAAATATGGGATGAATTAAGTCATCTTCAAAACAACAATGATCTCAAGGATTTGCAAAAACAAGCAGATGATGAACGCGTCTTCCAGTTTCTCCTTGGCCTAAACAACTCATTTGCCCAACTTAGAATCCAAATCCTAGCTATGGAACCCCTTCCCCTTATCACAAAGGTTTTTTTCATCTTGTTTCAGGAAGAGTAGTAGCGCCTCCTTCACATTTGACAACTGCCGATGAAATCCATGGCCTTCGTAGCAGCTAACTCCGGCAACAAAAGAAGCAACCTTCGTTGCACTGAATGTGGCAAAATGGGCCACACCCATGACCGATGCTGGAGGGTTATCGGATACCCACCTGGTTGCGATCAATGCTCCAAGTCGCGCCCCTCCCTTCTCGCAAACCACCGCCTGGCTTGACTCAGGTAGCAAATTAGGCCTCTTTCTCCTCATACTCGTCGCCAGTACCAGCATTGATGTCGAGCTCTACCAAAAATTGCTGGACCTGCTCACCCTGGCACCCACTCCCTCCAATTTCATCAATAACGCCACTTCTTCTCCCTCCTCCTTCAATAGCGAGCCACCACGACCGGCATGTGTTTCCAAATGGCCATACCCTTTCTATTAAGGGTATTGGCCATTGCAAATTATCCCCATCCCTTACCCTTTTAAATGTCTATTTTATCCCTGACTTTCATTTTAATCTCTTATAGGTCCCTTAGCTTACCACTAACACAAATTGCATTGTTTATTTTTCCTCTAAAAAATTTTTCATTTCAGGACCCACAGTCGACGAGGCTGATTGGAGCGGGTGATTTTTGCAAAGAGCTTTATGTGTACTGACCCAATAACGTTCTGGCTCTCTCCGTACAATCCACTGCTAATAAAGACTTATGGCACCGACGCCCACGTCATCCTTCCCATCTTCTCATTCTCCAATTATTTAATAATTCTCATGTTGTTTCGGATTGTGATATTTGTGCTCGTTCTAAGCACACATGTTTGCCTTTTTCCGCTAGTGATAATAAAAGTTATTTTGCTTTCAATAAAATATTTTGTGACATTTGGGGTGGCTACCGTACTTCTTCTATTTGTGGTTCTCATTATTTTCTCACCATAGTTGATGATTTTACACGCACCACTTGGATCTAGCTTATGCGTTATAAATATGAGGTATATACAGATCTCATGCATTTCTTTGCCCTTGTCCAAAATCAGTTTAATACCACGGAAAAAAAAATTCGCACTGATAATGGACAAGAATTCCTTTCATAAAAATCTCAATCCTACCTTCATAATCACGCCATTATTCATGAACACACCTTCGTCGAAACTCCACAACAAAATGGTGTTGCAGAACCAAAACACAGGCGCCTCCTAAATATTGTTCGTAGCCTTCACTTCCAAGCACACTTACCCCTAAAATTTTGGGGAGAATGTGTACTCACTGTAGCATATCTCATTAACCGTACACCAAGTCGCATTCTTCAAAATAAATCTCCTTTTGAACTTCTCTTCAACTCAATTCCAAACTCTAATCACCTTCGTGTGTTCGATTATCTAGGTTACACCCAAACTCTTCGTGCTCATCGAGATAAATTCTCTCCCCGTGTCTCAAAATGTATATTTCTTGGCTACCCCAAAACCACAAAGCATACAAAGTCTACAATATCTACACAAACAATCTTCTTTTCTCGAGATGTTACCTTCCATGAAGACATCTTTCCCTTTCAAGATCTTCCAGATATTTCCCACCCATCTCCCCCTATCCTCCCCTTACCTATTCCCGAACCTATCCTACCAACCTCATCCCACCCTCCTCCTACTAACACCATGGACCCTCCCTCTCCCTCTACTTCTCTTCGTCCTCGTCGCACTATTTCTCAACCAGCTTATCTTCAGGATTATGTTTGTCTGACTCTACACGTAGGGCCCGTTGCATCAATCTCAGGTACTGCTCATCCTTTATTTGCTTTTTCTTTCATATTCTCGTTTTTCACCTTCTCATCTTACATTTTTACATGCCCTCACCACTTATGTTGAACCCTCTTGGCGCAAAGCAATGTCTAATGAGCTCCGTGTCCTTGAAGCCAGTTCTACCTGGACACTTAAACCACTCCCTCTTGTTAAAAAACTCATCGGTTACAAATGGGTCTTTAAAACTAAGCTCAAAGCAGACGAGTCAATTGAAAGATATAAAGCTCACCTGGTTGCAAAAGGCTACACTCAAATTGAAGGTCTCGATTATCATGAGACTTTTGCACCTGTTACAAAAATGATTACTGTCTGGTGTTTGTTAGTTGTAGCCGCCACTCAGCAATGGATCATTTACATTTACCAACTTGACGTCAACAATGCATTTTTACACGGTGATCTTGAAGAAGAAGAAGTGTACATGACACCAGTTCTCGGATATTGTCCTAAGGAGGAGACTTGTATCTGCCGCCTTCGTAAACCCCTCTACGGCCTCAAACAGGCATGCCACAACTGGTTTTTTAAACTAAGTATTGTGCTTCTTTATGTAGGTTTTACTCAATCTCAAGCTGATCACTCATTATTCACCTTGGTCAAAACCACAAGTATCACCATTGTGCTTGTCTACGTTGATGATATTCTGGTTGCTAGAAATGATTTCTCCCAAATTGAGGTCTTCAAATGTGCTCTCTCCACCAATTTCAAAACCAAGGGTCTCGGCCCTCTCAAATATTTTTGTGGTCTCGAAGTTGCTCATTCACAAAAATACATCTTCCTTAATCAATGAAAATATGCTCTTGATATTCTGAATGACAGTGACCAACTTGGGGCCCGGATCGCTCCCTTTCCCATGGAACAAAACTTGAAGCTCACAAATCAAGATGGCCAACTTCTTTCCGATCCTAACGCCTATCAACGACTCGTGAGATGACTCATCTACTTGACCATCACTCGTCCTGATGTTGTCTTCATAGTGAACATCCTCAGTTAATTTATGTATGCTCCCTGTCTTCCTCACATGCAAGTTGCTACCCGTGTTCGTCGATACATCAAAGGCAGCCCAGGCCAAGGCATTGTCTTTCCATCCTCCAATACTTTACATGTTACTGCCTATACTGATTCAGATTGGGCCAGCTATCCCACTACCCGCTGTTCCATCACCGGCTATTTTATTTAACTTGGCACAAGTCCTATTTCATGGCGCACAAAAAAACAAATCATAGTAGCTTGCTCTTTTGCTGAAGGTGAATATCGTGCCATTGTCGTCACCACTTGCGAGCTTACTTGGTTAAAATAACTTCTCACTGATTTTGGTATTCCTCATTCTAAACCTTTCAACTTACATTGTGATAATCAATATGCTCTGCATATTGCCCATAACCCTGTGTTCCATGAACGCATCAAATATATTGAAATTGATTGTCACATTATTCGAGATAAGATTTGGTATGGTATCCTCACTGCCCTACATACCTCATCACATGAGCAAATTGCGGACATCTTCACTAAAGCCTTAGGCAGAAAACTTTTTCATCATTTTTTATGCAAGTTGGACATGACGGATCTTCAAACACCAACTTGAGGGAGGGTATTGACACAATCAAATCAGCTCATTCATAGGATTCCAATTTGCACAAAATTAGCCACGGAATCATCACCTCATTTTTAGGAATAGTCAATGATTTGTAAATATCAATTCTTTCCTTATATTTGTTTATTTCCATACTTAGTCTAGCTTCCTGTATCTATTTAACTAGCAATGTATCATTGTAATCTGTGTGTGATAGAAATAAAATTGTTCAATTTATCACATTCTTGACAGGATTCGCAAAGAATTATACGCATGTGTAATTTAGCCTTTTCCTTTATTTTATTTTAGTTTTTTTGAGTGCCAAACTGGTCCGACTTTAAGGTCTTGTTTGGATAGTAAAATAAGATGAAATAATTTGTGAATTAGAGTAAATTAGTGAGTTGTAAATAGAAGTGAATAGTTTGAGTTAAGATGTTTTACGAAATTTTAGAAAATGAGAGAGAAAAAATTGAATAAAAATATTATAAAATAAAAAAATTGTTATGATACAATTTTTAATATAATTTTTGTTTTGAGGTTCAAAAAATTTTAATTACTTTTTTTGTGTTTTGTTTACAAGTTTAGGAAAGTTTTAATAATTAAATAATAATTAAATGAAAAAATAAAATATTTGAAATTGAAAAAGTGTTTGTATTTATAGTATTTAGATATTGAGATAAAATGAGATGTGAGGTTTTCGCTATCCAAACCAAGCCAAGTCTTTAGCCTACAAATGATAAAAAAAAAATAGTCATTTTTGTAACTACAAATAAGTAATTTTTTTTGTAGTGTTAATTAATTAATTAATATATCTACAATATAGCGAAAGGAAAAAAATGAAAGTTCCATCTTCCAGCTAATTGAAGCGAAGACCGACCAAAGCAATAAAAGCTAATCGATCATACTCATTCAAAAGTTACATTAAAGTTTCAAAAAATAATATATTGATTTGCCTGAATATACTTATATATATATATTTGTCTACTTATTAGGAGTGGGCAAAAATTTTGCTAGCTCCGACTCAGGCCGACGTCTGCTCCAAATGCGACTCCTTTAGAGTCGGAAAAAGCTAAGTTTAGAGTTGGAGTAATTATGAAAAAAATTGTCGGAGTGGGAGGAAAAGTTCGCTCCGACTAAACAAAAAAATATCTGCGATTTCCTTTTGTATATGTCTTCAAAGTTTTCATTTTCTGTCTGACTCAATTTTGTGTCTGTCTGTCACATCAGTCTATTAGTCTATGTTTATCTCAATCTGTCTATCGCGTTTGCTTTGGGTTCAAGATTCATCGTCGTTTTGGGTTTTTTTTTTAATATACTCATAAATAAATCCCATTTAGTTTGTGTTTCAAAGGATCCCTAGGGTTTGCTACAACTCGTCTGAGCAGAGGAACGAAAGCAACAACCCCTCCATTTCTTTGCTGCCACCATGGGTCTTATGCACAGTCGTGGGTACCTCTCTCTCTCTCTCTCTCTCTCTATGTCTGTATATATGCATATTGCCTCTCTTTCTAACCGTGGCAAAATCTAATTTATTTTTGTGATATGATTTTAGTAAGGGTATCTCGACCTCCACTCTACCCTACAAGAGAATTCCGTGGAGTTGGCTTAAGATCTCTTTTCAAGATGCACCCATAAAAAACCAAAACTCTCTTACAAGGGTCTGACGCTATCCTAGATTGGTATGATTCTTTGTGACTCTCATGGTATCACTCAGGTCAAGAGCATTATTGGAAGCAAGATCTTGCATATTCTCAAGGCTCATGCTGTACAAATCCCCACCAATCCCACCTTTTCATCAACAAATTGATTTTTTTTTTGGATATTGTGCACATATATAAGTATTCGATCTCTAATTCTCCTCTCTTCGTCTCCTCTATGTTTAGTTTTTAGTTTTTGTTTTTGTCAAGGCGTCTTCCAGACAGACAAATGCATGGTGGCTTTGGGCCTTTGGCAACGTTGAGGATGCACGGTGTAACAAAAGTGCCAACTAAGCCATCTCTCTCTCTCTCTCTAACCCTCTGACTCCGACTATAGCAACTCCGATTGGAGTTGGAGTCGGAGTCCGAAATTACCTCCTACTCCAATTGGAGTTTGAGGTGGGCTTTTCAACTTCGTTAAAGTAGGAGCCCACCCTTACAATGCTTATACTTAATAAGATAAACGAAAAATAGGTAAGACGATATAATCTTGACAACTAAGTACTCTTAATAAAGTGTCATGACAATTTTAGTCTGCAACTTATTGTTGTGAGCATTGAAGATACAGATTGGCTAAGCAGTGTTAGGAAAAAAATAGGTAGCAGAGATATAAAATTGTTATATATGTACGTATGAAAAATTCTACTAATAATTCCTACCTCACACACTATATATTTTTTTTCCTTTATATTAAATGTCTGGTATATAGATGTTCAGTATAAGAGTCACTTCAGTTTAACAAGAATTTAAAAATAAAAATAAAAATAAATGCAGTTTGTGGTGTAAGGGTAGCGAGTAGAAGGGCTATATATAACATAAAAAAAACACGACACAAAAATTTCTTAATGCTAGCGGATATTACATATTCTAAATTAATGTTGTGTTTAGTGTATAAAAAAAGCCTGAAAATAACTTTTGCCTTTTAACTACTCTTATTTAACTTGAAAATGATAATGTTTACTTATTCAGGGTCTATTTTTGTTGGCTTCTTGCTTTTTACGACCTTTATTTTTCTTTTTAATTTTCTTTTACCGTCTGAACAAGATGTACCCGTAAGGAATCTTCAAGCAAAGTTGGCATGCACGTCTAGAACTCTCCTTTATTTTCTAAAGTTGAGGTGTGAAAGGACTGCTCTCACATGTTACACGTTCCCCTTTTAATTTGAATAGATATGGGATTTAAAAAACAAAAGTGTTTGCACGTGGCACGTTCTTATGGCGGAGCTTGTGAAAACAGTATTAAATTCCATAATTGTCAGTTGGGATTTTCGATCCCTTCGTTTGTTGGCAAAGCAAGTCCCGCAGATAATATATATTTTTCTCTCCTAAGAAAATTCCAAAGATAATTTATTGCATGTGAATTCATCTTTTTGTCTATAAAAGGGAAAACAATGGGTAAGAAATTAATTAAAGATGGGAGGATAATGGTCCATGCATGGTCGACCTATTCATGAGATGAGAACAATAATTAGCTTTGAGGCCAAAGTGACAAGGATTGGCATGTTGCCAATGTCCAAATCTGAGGTCCTACATCTAACCTAGTCTGAGTACCAAAATTAAATTAATTTATTGCTTGGTATTTTTTATCTTGCAAGTATCTCGTTTCAAGGAGCATATATATATATACATATATATATAAAATCTTATGATCATGATTTTCTAAATAATTTATAATAAAAGGATTTTATTATTTATAATTTTTTCTCCCTAACAGTGTTTTCACCTTAAATTACACAATATATATTATTTATGGGGCAATATATATATACGAGTTTTCTTCGTTATCTTTTATTTCCTTGAATTAAAGTCCTAGTGCTTATTATATTATTCCATCGTATTAATTTTTGTTCTCTTTTCCTTGTGATATTTGTAATTTCTATATCCTCGTGTCGGAGTTTAAGCACCCATTTTGATATTGAAAATATATGTAAATAATATTTAAATAGTTCGAATTAAGATGTTTTATTAATTTAAATAAAAATAAAAATATTATAAATTTAAAAAATTATTTGAATATAATTTTTATTTTAAAATTTATAAAATTTGTATTATTTTTTGTTTTTATTTATTAGTTTAAGAAAATTATAATAATTAAATAATTATTAAATAAAAAATTTAACATGTTTTATATTTTAGTGATATTTAAAAAATAAATATTTAAAAATATTGAGGATATTCTAATATACAAACCAGAAGATGTTCAACTGCACAGTAACGATTATTTACTATTTCAGGAACAATGTTAAAAATATATGCCTCTAAATTCGCAAAGATGTTCGAGTCTTGCCGGCCTACAATATCACGCCGTAGAAACGATGGGGGACCAATCGAAACCATATATTTGCGGTACGAATTACCTGACGCTTGTAAGGAGCGAATTGAAACGTGATAGAAAAAGAGAAAGAGAAAACAAGGTGCATGTGAGGCTGTCATGAGCTAGCATCCCTATGACCATGGCTATCATCGATTCTTGTCTGAAAAGTAGATCCCTTCTCGATAAGAAACATGTGGCTCAGCTCCAACTACGTTGCAAGAAACAGAAATCTAAGGGACGCGTGTAAGGAGAAAAGAGGATGTTGCAGTACTACTCTATCGAGATCAAAGATATTGGTGAAAGAGGAACACATTTATTTACTACGTACACGCAACACATTTTTTTATAACAAGCTTCTGCAGAGGCTCGCGTTTTCACTTTTCAGTCTTCAGATGTACGATAAAGCTGTAGGTTAATGGTTTAATTTCTTGCGTGGTCCGGCATCTTCCCAAAGCATATCAGTCGTCGTTGACGGACACCAACCCAGAAAATGACGTGAAACTAGCTTGTTTTCTAAAGATATGATCATATATATCTAAAATAAATCCACAATATTTTTTATAATATATTTTATAATAATATTTTAAAATGAGAAATATTATTATAAAATATTATATAAAAGTAATATTATTTTATTATTTTTAAAAAATATTTTTATTTTATATCATGAATTATAAAAAATATTGTATATATCATTACTCATATCTAAAAATGATGTGACGTGAATAGATGATAAATAATAAAATAAAAATTATGAATTTATATAATACAAAACCAATTAATTAATTAATTGCCCATTGGCTGTAGTATTTATAGGTTCTAAAAAGATGAGACTGTTAGGATGAAAAATAATAGATATATTTTTCTGACCCAGATAATAAAATATTTCTGATGTCTTTCAATTGATACAAAAATGGTATATTTAGTTCTGATTTGTGTCACACAAACCTTTCAAATCATCCGATCGTATTTCATTTCATTTTAATATTTAAATATTTTTAATTTTTTAATTTTTTATATCTTTGTTAAATAATTAAATTTTTTTAAACTTTTAAATAAAATATAAAAAATAATTTAATTTTTTCAAATCATAAAATAGAAGTAAAAAATTAATAATTGATAATTTTGAAGGAGTTTTTTTTTACTATCCCTGGTTCTCTTCTTAAATCTTGTTACCCACATACCTTTTCCTTTTCATGCACCACCTAGTTCAAATTCCAATTCGAAGGTGCATAATAATATGTTGGCTGGATAGAAATGATTATGTTAATAATAAAGTGCATAGAGAGGTGCACATGCACTTGTCTTTCTTTAGGCATTTTTAGTGTGGAAAATAATCATGGCTCGTCTGTAATCGAAGGAAAAACAAAAACAAAAGGAGTAGGTCCTACAAGGGCTGTGGAGAGGTCCTACAGATGGAGGAATTTCAAAGGTAGCGATAAGGATTACTATCTTTATTACTATAAAAAGAAAAGTAAATAAATAGGAAGGTAGCTATCATTATCCATTTCAAGATATACGTTGGCACTATCCAAAAACAAATCGCTGGCGAGAACGTACGTTCTTGGTTTTCGTTGGATAGTGAAAAGACGCAGACTCGTGACGCGATGTCACGTCTGAGCAACAACAATACTCTGTTTGGTTTGTTTTGCTCCCAGCGAGGAATTAGAGAACGCTATGCATCGAAGAATGAAAATTATTTGTTTTTTTTTTTTTTGGTTTACTTTTTGAAAAAGTGATCAGAAGAAAATAAAATAAAAACACGGTGTAATTTAGAATTCTTTACTTGCGATTGGGTACCATATTATTTGTCTTGAGGTTTATTATAATTATAATAATGTTAATATATTTTTAATTATTGTGCCAGTTTCTGTATTAATATTATATTTATAATATTAATAAATAAGCTTTTAAATAAATTATATTTTTGGAGAACTGCTTATAACTTGTTTTTCTACCCCATATGTTGTAAGAGCATCCGCACCGGATGCCTATAGCTGGTAATTTCTTAAAATTTAGTAATTTTTTTAGTTTTTTGACAAACACCCCTTTCCATCTGGTGCCCTATTTTAGGAAAAGATTTTGGAATCTAACAGTACTGGCTCCTTAAATATGGGGGCTATAGTTCATTCATAAATTATTGTTTATAAATATTTTATTTTAATTAATAAGATAAATTCTTCTTACAATCATCTATTTATTTACACTTTATCTCATACTCAAATTTTTTATAGTTAAAATTTGAAAAAAATGTCACCATTGTCATGGCCCGGTTTTTCTTTTTTCTTTCTTTTTTTTTTTTTTTAAAAAATTGATTATTTGTGAAAATATGATTTTTTTTAAAAAATATTATTGTTATGAAAGTATTGATTTTAAAAATATTATTATTTAGAGAGATAAGTCGTTTAATTTTTTTTATAGATGAAAAATTGAAAACTTAGGTATAATAAATAATTAAATAATTACGAAAATATGAAAAAAATAAGTTAAAAAATCTTCTTCCGCTCTTTTCCCGAAAGAAAAAAAAAAGAATAGTTACAAATGTATAAATAAATGAGTAGAAAAAATAATAAAGAAAGAATAGAGAAAGATTATTTTAATTGAGTAGAAAAATAATAAGAAGTGAGATGTATGAAGTTTTGAAAATATGAGTAAAATTTAGAAAGAAATTTAGAGAAAGATGATTTTTAGCTAAAATTTGGAGAAAATTTTGTTCATCTGCTCTAACCTACTTATCAAAATTTATAAGTAAATACTTCTTGCTTATATTCAGTGAAATAAATTAAAAACAATAGTATTTATATATATTGTTATTTTATAAAATATTTTAGAGTCTCTTAATGTAATATCACTTCTTTAAAAATATTAATTTTTCTATTTTAATTTTACATAATCTTCTTCGTTTAAAACACAATTGAAAAATAAACTAAAAAACGTTATGTGTCTTATTACTTATAAATTAAAGACGCTTATCACGTACTATCGATCCCAAGCTCAAATGATATAATATATGAGAACATGAAATGTATCAGATTCTACTCTAAAATAAAATTAAAGAAAAAGAGAGAAATCTTGTCAGCTTAAAAAATAGAAAAAGAAAAAATCATAAACGAGATTATAAAATCATATATAGAAAAAGAGAAGTTATATTTTCTCTCGTATTATTGGTGGGGGTAAGTATAATATCTCTCATAGAAAAAGAGATCACGTCTCTTGTCCCTTGACCCTTGTAGTAAAAATGAGATTAATGTTTTTTTAAAGGGAGATTAAGGAAATAAATTATTATTCGACATCTAGGGGCAATGAGATTAATTATTGCCACGTTCCCATCTTAACCTGTGGGAATGGTTGAACTTAAAACCGATGGATTAGTCGAAGTACTACAGTGTCAAAGACGACAAGAAATACAACAACAAGAATTTCAAAAAATTAATGTAACTAATTATATATATTCCAAGAAGTCAATTTTCGAGGTGGCAGGCATGCGCAGATACATGAGTGATGAGTATTACAGAGTAAGGACAATATTCTATCCAGAGGCCACCAGTGATTCTGCCTTATCTTCTTATATCCATCATGCAAGTTATACGTACTACGTACGGCCGGTGACCTAATTTGTCGTTGAATCTAATTAATGCTGGTACGTTAATTCCATACTCATGATTATTATTACGCCTGAACAAAAAACCCGTAAACCCTGACCCCTTCTTCTTGTGGTTAAAATCGAAAACCCGTATTGCCAGTTACCTAATTTTAACTTAATTATTTCATTTCTGATTTTCAATTTATTTTCGATTTTACTCCTGTGACCTCTCTCTCTCTCTCTCTCTATCTTTCTCTCTCTCTCTCTCTCTCTCAAACCATCGCATTTTCTTCTCTTTCTTCATCTACAGACCGCGGTACCGTATCCGTAAATGTGCGCAAAAATCCATTCGTTTGAAGATTTTCGTCAATGGGCTATCGTTGCTAGTTTTAGAAAGAAAAGCTAAGATTGGATGTTCATAATGATTCTCAAATATTTTAGAATATTTAAGTAAATATATATTTGTTGGAGCTATGCAACAACATCGGGTTAGAGATTTGAAAGGTATTTTGAGAGTTTTGTGTGAAATTATTTTCTATAGAGAATCGAAGGACATCCGAAAGTAATGTTCAGTATTTTTTTTTCTTCTACGTTTTTCTTCTGGGCTTTTTCATTCGATTTTTTCTTTTGGGTTTTTCTTCTGGGTTATTTCATCAAATTTTTTCTTTTAGGTTTTTCTTTTGGATCCCATTTTTTCTTCTGGGTTGTTTCATCCAATTTTGATTTTAAGATGATTATCGCGTGGATTTGATTGTGATTTGGAACTAGTTTAGTGATTTGGAACTGTGTTGTTGGGAGAAATCTCCAAATAAAAACCAAAAACAAAACAAGAATTTGGGTAATCGGTTAACTGGCAATGGGTTCACGAGTGATCGGTTAACGATCGGTATGAAAAAGATTCGGGTCGGGTCAGAAATTGAGTTTTTTCGAGTCGAGCTGGGTCGGTGAACAACCCTAATTCTTATGACTCTTTTCTTTTTGTGTGTGTAATTAGATGAAAAACTCTAAAAAAAAAGAAATAATCAGACAAAAAATATATCCGTCAAAATGAATACATATGAACTTGAAAAAGTAGACTAAAGAATGAAACTCTTGCTTGGTGCTTGACCAAGGGAAATTCCTTGTGGGTGGATTTTTTTCGTATTAAGTATGCTAGGGGCAATCATTTATCCATATTGGAGCCTAGCAAGGGTATTCAATTTTAGAAGTCTATTGTTAGATGTACACCTGAAGTTTTAGCTAATTCTAAGTAGTTAGTGTGGGAGGGTAACATTTTTTTCTAGCATGATAATTGGGAGGAGGGTGGCCCCATAAAAGACCAGTATCCGGTTATAGAGAATCTGTTGATTAAAATTAAAGAGTGTCGCATTGAAAATGAGTGAGATATCTCGTGCTTGGAAAGGTTAGTGGCATCTCAAAAAGCTAATGATTTATATCAATTTTTAGCTAATCATAAGGAGGGTTAGGATGTTATTATTTGGATTAAGGAAAGTGATGGTAATTTCATTACTAAATGTGCTTGGGATTGTATTAAGGTTCGAGCTCCAACTTTATCTTGGGCTAATTGGATTTGGCATAATCATCTCCCTAAGAAAATTTCTGTAATGATGTGAAAAGCTACTAATAATTATTTAAGTGTGGATGTCAAGGTTAAAATGGTTGGTATTTCTATGGCTTCTAAATGTAATTGTTGCTCTTCGGGACATATTGAGGATCTTAATCACGTGCTTTGTACAAGTGATATTGCTACACATTTGGCGACTGGCTTCAACTCAATAAGGTGTGCACATGGGTAATTTTGGTGCCTGGTAGGAGCAAGTGAACTTCTGGTTTCGTCGTGCTGGTAAGTCTAATCTGGTTCGGACTATTTTTGGGCTTCTTCCTTCCATTATATCCTGGAAACTTTGGGAATAGTATTGTAAAGCTAGGTATGATGGTAAGTGTGCTACGGTGAATTCGATCTGGCATGCTATTAAAGTATGGATTTGTTTTATTATGCAGTTGGCCGTTAAAACTGTGAATCTCCCTTCTAAGGATATTGATCTTTTAAAGAGGTTGGATATCCCGGTGATTCCTTCTAAACCTAAGAAAGTATTTGTGGTGAAATGGTTATGGCCACAACAGAACTGGGTGAAGCTTAATATGAATGGTAGCAGTTTGGGTAATTTAGGGTCGACAGGAGCTGGTGGTGTTATTCGTGATGATGATGAGAATTTATGTGTAACTTTTGTTGTATTCTTAGGTCATGGATCTAATAATTTTGTTGAAATGAGAAGTCTGCTTAAAAGGGTGTGGAGGTGCTGTCAGCTTGGTTTTTATTGAGTTCACATTGAAACAGGCTCTCAAATCCTTGTTAGATGGCTTAATAAGGGAAATTGTAATACTTGGTATCTTGAGGATTTTTGGGATGAGCTTCAGATCTGCCTAGGAAGCAAGGAGTATAGAGTGAGTCATGTGTTTTGTAAAGAAAATGCTTTGACTGATTTTTTAGCTAAAGAGGGAGCTAAGGGTTTAAACATGAATTGGATTGGAGACAAAGATATTTTATCCAGTAAGTTGCGTAGCCTTCTCCGCATGAATAGGATTGGTATTCCTTCTTTGTGAATTTCTTAATGAGGTAGTTGTTTAATTGCATCTGTTTTTCTTACTTTGGTGTGAGCTAATGTTTTTTTTTTTTTTTTT
>QEOT01000084.1:124118-145039 GCA_003123785.1 Pterocarya stenoptera | reverse complement strand
ATTTAAAATAATGTTTAAATTTCTATCGTTGATTCCAATATGAGGGCTTGAGAAAAATTGTTGATATTTTATAAATTAAAATTGATTTTAAATGTATGATATGATATTTATATTTTAATTATTTATTTTAAGTTAGTTTAAATTAGTGTTTACACATTTATATTTTAATTATCTATTTTAAGTTAGTTTAAATCATTATTTAAACTTCCATCGTTGGATTTAATAAGACTCAAGAAAAATTATTGGTATGTTATAAATTAAAGTTGATTTTAAATGTATAATATGATATTTATATTTTAATTATTTATTTTAAGTTAGTTGAAATCAGTTTAAATCTCTACCGTTAGATTAAGTCTGAGATCCAATCTAGTGGTTGAGAATTAAAGCTCCCAAAACCATTTGTGCCCTCACTTTCGCTTTCTTCCTTTTTCTCTCCTTCCCCTTGCACATTTTCCCTCTCAGTCACCCGATCTCCTCCCTCAAGCGGCCCAAAGCCATCATGCGCCCTCAATGGCTTCCCCTCACGCCGGCGATCAAACCCTACCGTCGAAGATCCTTGGAAGCTCCTCCCTCAACCGCACGCGAGCAACCTGAAATGGGTCTCGGCGCATGGGTTCGAGTTCTCCACCCCTGCGCCACCACCGAGTTCCGTTCACGTCGTGGACCACTTCCATGGAACCCACCTCCCCTGCTCCTCCATGCCCAGTCGAGTTGTTTTGTGGTAATTTTGAAATGGTTTACGGTGATTTTGTACAATTAAGATGATTTTATGATGATGTGATTTTGTGATGATTTACGGTGAGCTTAGCTGTGATTTTTTGATGATTTACGGTGAGATTTTGTGAAGGATGATTTTGTGATAATTTACGGTGAGGTTGGCTGTAATTTTGTGATGAGTTACTGTGAGATTGTGGTATATGTTGCTGTGAGAAAGATAATTGATACGAGGATATACTGAGGGACATAAGCGGAAGAAATAAAGTGTCAAACATAGATTTCTATTTATTACTGTTCATCCGTTTATAGCCGCTTTTAAGTATAAGGGGGATATGAAGTTCAAAATTAGTTGTTTGAACATAATTTTTTAATATTATTTTTATATTTTGAAATTTATAAAACTTGTATTTATTTTTATGTTTAAGTAATAATTTGGTAATTATTAAATGAAAAGTTTGAAATTTTAAATATTATTATTATTAATAATAATTATTATTATTTTGTTTGAGTGATGTTTAAACATGAAATTACGAGCAATCTTAAAAATCATAAAAATTTTATGATTACCCAAACATGCCTACTTAAGGCATAAGTTTATACCTTGGTAGTCATGTTCGGCTCAAACCGTAAGTACTTCATAGTAATTTCAGTGTCAGCCGGCCCCCATAAAAGCCCGCGGCCCATATATGCAAGCAAACGAATAGTACTATTGCTCTTTAAATACGAAAATTCTCTCGGACTTTCTTTAGGAGTTCATAAAATAAACGTAGTACAATAAAATAAAGTGAAATGAATATAATATAGGTGAAAATGAATGAAACATAATTCATGGAATCAATTATTCTAACTTAATATTTTTTTAAATTATCAGATAAGGTGGCGGGAACAAATGTATATAATCAGATGATTGTCAATGCTGTCATCCACTTTATAACTTCAATATTGAATTTTATTATACTGATCATATTCTTAATTATCAACAACTACTTGCTGCATGTGAATTAACCCACCTTCATTAAATTACTTCAGATTCTAAAACTCATTATAATAGTACTATTTATCAAATTGCTTTGTAGTTCAACGTTCTTTTGCTGTACATTATAAGATGAACTCGATGAAGCTGGGAAGCTGCTAGTGATGGAGAACGTAACTGCAATGAAAGGAGATATCATGGATTTCTCCATATATAAATGCAGGAAAGCACAGAACGTCCCACCTGCCAATTATTGCATCTTCCTAATTTCGCTAGGAGCATTAGAATTGTCAGGCTCCATCAGGTATATAGAAACAGAGGAAACGAGTTAGGGAAAAGAGAGCAAGCATGGGGCAAAGATGTCAACGACCTGATCAGAGAGTCGGATGCTCTTTATTTTAAGGATATGCACGGCCATTTAACGATCGATTACACACATACTTTACATAATATTATTGGCATCAGATCACCAACGTAATCCGACGTCCCTTTATTGTACGGATATATAATATTGTTGATCACTAGAGAAAAAACATTGAAAGGTAACCTTGCATTAATTTATTTAGTGCAGTGCGTTCAGAGCACCGTCAACGTGGCAGCACTTAAAACTAATATAGCTCTCCATGACGCGGGGGCAGTGAGGGCAATCCATATGCTCAGGGATCTTTCCGACACCAACAGGAATGTCAACACGGGAGCAAGGGCGATTCACTTCAATAACCTTGTCATGGTACTGTTTGAATATAATCTCGTAGCCAATCTCACGCACATACCCCTTCCATTTTTCAGCCTCATCCACGACCTTCAAAATAGTTGTTCCATGTCCGGTGAATATCACTTTAGACCCTTTGCTCAGCACTACCCATCCACTCTCATTCTTGTAAGATAGCAGCTTTTGTATTTCCTTGGTCACAGTATCCGGTTGATCAGTTTTCTTTTCAGTCTTGGAGAAGAAAAAGCTTTCCATTTTGTCCCAAAAACGACCTAGAATGCCAACATCGTCCTGCCCTTTCTCGTTCTTTCCTACAAGAACCAACTCGATAGAAATCCCTGCCTCTTTCAAAGCCGGGTCATTGGCCAGGACAATTGCTTTCCTGGTAAATTGTTGGATCCACTCGTTGTCCTAATTGCCTCCATAGAAGAAAATGTACTTGTCATCCTTGATCTGATATTTGATAGAAGAAGACATGCGTGTTAATTCTCAAACACGTACAATTATAATGCTAATTAATTATGATTTTTATCAAAAGTATGAGCCTATTATAATATGAATTTTGCTTAAAGAGTAGTGTTGTAGAGTATGAGATAGAATTTACCACGACGGGTGATTTGGGATTGACGCCAACCATGATGTCTTCCATCACATCCTCTTTAGTTGCCAAAGTTTGTTCTGCCTCTTTAGTGAAAGGAAAGGCCTTTGCTCCCCATACCTTAATGATGTGGAGTGCATTCGGGTGTTCCACCTTTCCTTTTGGACTTACCACCACGACGAGAGGCTTATTCTTGAAGTTCCACTCCTCCTTAATGAACTTGATGCCTACCACTGGTGAAAAGTATTGCACTGTATACCAAGGCATCTTGGACCGCAGCACCTCAAACTTCTTTTTCAGGTCATCAGTCCATTGCTCCACAATTGGGATCCATACAATTTTATGCTGATCCTTCTTACTTATTCCATCATAAACCGGCTTGAGGATCGAGACTTCTTCAATGGTGATGTCCAGGCTCGAAATGAAGAATAAAACATTCTTCTTTTTCAGCACTTCGATGTTAACCTGTTTGTGGAACACAATTAAGAAAATTAGAAGACCGTGAATAGATTAGTCTTGATTTTTCTATGACGGATAACTTAGACGAGGTATCGTTATATACAGCAGTGGCAAGTGTAAAGGCTGTAGTTATGACCGTAATTAAGGGAAAAATATGTTCCAAGTTCTTGCACGAAGATCTCAAATAGGAGAGATAAATTTATTAAGTGGGTCTTGATCAATATTTATTACTCAATATTTAATGTTTCACAAAATATTTATACATATAAAAGTCTTAAATTAATTCAGACAAAAACTTAGAAAGGAAACCTTTGATTCGTGGACTGTAACTTAAGTACACTCGTAATGTGAACATTTGGACCAGCTTGGTAGTTTAAGTTTTTACAAACTAGGTAAAGATTGTTTATTACGCAGGATGATGTCTTGTATGTTACAATATAGTTTTCAAGGGAACTGATTTTTATTTGAAAATATATCACAGACTAGCTAGCTAGAGATAATTAATAAAAGGTAGTACAATTCTAATGTATATTGCCTTAATTACTGTTTTTACTTAAAAAATCTTAGTTAATTATCAATAATTGAGATTTGAGACATTTTTATATGGGGTAAATTCGGTATTTTTTTTAAGAAAATGTACAAGAGCTGACCAATTTGTTAGTTGAACCATCAATAAGCGAGGGCTCAACATCTTTGGGGAAAATGAGCGCCTTGAAAACCTCCTTAACTTCGGTGGGAGTCTGAAATATTTTCTTGAGTTTCCTATAAGCCTCGATAACATCTGCAACGAAAAAAAATCTTTGGTCAACATTGTCGACAGTTATAAGCCATAATTATATTGCATATGTTACAAACATCATGCTTGTTTCCGAATGACCTCAGAACAATATATAACGTCTAACCTATTTGTTCGTGGGCAAGTTTTATGGTCCTCCTTAGGACGTTGAGGATGACGTTGATCTTCTGAGCAAAGGGCGAGAGTTCCTGCGTCTTGTCCCTGAAATAAGTTAACCGGGATCATTTGCCTTATATAAACAGATAATGTTACATATATAATGTCAAGGGCGAGAACATACTCATCGCCAGTGATGCAACACAGCTTAGTCGTGCAGGCTACAATCGTGATGATAGCCCAATAGACATCCACAGGGATTCGGTTGAAGGCACCTGACAATGCTGGTACATCCTTTGTATCATAGATTGATAGCTTCTCCAGCTCAAAGATTGACTCGATTACTTCCAGTGTTGCCTTGATCAGATTGTTGAGCTCAATTATGGCTTTCCCATATTTTTGAAGGCCCGGGCGCTTTACGACCACAGGTACTCGTTTCAGGATCCCCACTGACTTGGCGAGTTGGTCCGATGAGTGAAGCTCGGCAAGCAGCCAGAAGTCCCCGTAGTCCAGAGCAAAGGCTGCCAATGTCAGCACTGCCTTGGCGTCCCATGAATAGTGTGCGAGTTTGTTAAGTATTGACATGGTTGTTTTGTGGGCAATTTCCTCACCCGGAGCCTTGCATGCCATCTGACATTAATTACAGATTTGTTAGTATGAAAAATGCTAATGCAGCTAAAACCATCGATCACGTTCATAATTTCACTCCAAATTCAGGCCACAAACAACATGGGGGTTGGGGTAGAAAAGCCTATACGTATAATTACCTCGCAGGAAAGTGCCTTGAGTGTGCAAGAGGGGGGACTGAAGCTCGCTTTGGGTGCCTTTTCGTCGATGTTTTCCAGGTGTTCCTTGGTACCCTGTAACAGATAATGAGGAATATTCGAAAAGTGTAGGGAGAAATTTACGAACACAAAAAAAAAATGTATTGTCTCCTGCCTCAATCAAAACTAAAGCCAACTTCATCCCATTTTTATTTTGTGACTTGTAGAATAAATGTGAAAAACTTTGTTGCTCATCTCTGGCGCATTAGGAGGTGATATAGCTACTAAATTATATATGAAGAGTTGGGACTAGAGTGCATGTATGCCAGCCTTCGGTATAGTGGGAAGAAAATTCTAGAAAAAAATAAGAACAGGTATGGTAGAAACATGAAAATGCATATATACCAGCGCAACATTTTCAACAACATGGGTGGCACGCTGAAGAATGTTTTCGGTGACAACAAAAAGAGAGTCGACATCAAACTTTTCGTCACCATGAACATGGGTTACATAGATTGTATTCATAATCTGATCGTCGGACATGGTTAACACGTTAAGCTCAGCCTTAACGGGTAGCTGGCAGAATCTTATTGGTGGCCATTGTCTTGTGCACTAGAATTTAAAGCTAGCGCGAGATCAGGTTAGAGACAGGCTCTTAGGTTTGGGGATGATCAGAGCAAGCAGAGAAGTTTGCTTGTGTTTCGTGCTGTGGCTAGACTGCCCTATTTATAGCCATCAGGGCCGATCTTGTTTTTGTAATTCCTTCCCAGATTTTTTTTGTTTGGGTTGGGGGGGGGGGTTTCCAGTATCTAATAAAAATAATCAAGGGTCCGGATTCATGTGGATTGAATTATGAAACTCACACCTCACTGGAATACGACAGATAAATATTTGTTGGATTTTGGCTCGAAATCTCTTTTCTTTTGCTTATTAATGGTTTATATCACGTAGCATTGGATGAGCTTATCCGAACACGTGTCGCATGGAGCACCAGTCCACTTAGCACCGGCCACAAGTTAAACAACAAATTAACCTATTAACCAAGTACTACCTGTCATATAAACGGACGACTCCAACACTATATTTCAAGGAATATCTTATATATGTATATATATCTCAAGATATCAACTTCTACATATAGATGCACACTCTCAACTTAAGGTTGAGAAAAAAAAGGTTTCTTACCATTTATTTCTTCAAGTCATCATTTGATTATACTTGTACTAGTTTATGATCAAGCTGGTAAGTAAGATACTGCGGAATTAGTTTTAGCTTAGATTTTAATTAAGGTAAGCCTTTTATATATATAAGAAATCACGAGATGCACTGTTGGGAGCGATGGCGGATCGAACCAGTCATTGTGTTGAGGGGGGGGGGGGGGCTTTTCTACCGTGTTACACATACATGTAAAGAGTAATTCTAGATATCGTTTTAAGCTAGGTATACAAACTCTATGCACTCCCTTTGAAAAAAAGGTAGAGTTTATCATTAAAAAATAATTTTTTGTTATGTGGGTCCTAGATTTATTTATTTTTTTCAAAGAAAGTGAGAGGGACTTGCGCATTCTAGGACTATAAATATCATTTCTCTTATGTAAATTAAAAAGAGATTGAAAAAGCATAAAAATATTACTACAAACTATTTTTTCATATAGATTATTGACCTTAAATAATCTTTCTTGTATTTTCACTTTAGATTCCATATTAAGAAACTCAATATTGTATAACAAAAAATTTTAGGATCCAAATTAATAAGTTTATTATTTCTCATAAACTTAATTTTAATTTTAATTTTGGAGAAGCCACATTCTTGAAAATAGATAATATATAGAAATTAATAAAAAATTTGGGACTAAAAAAAAAAAAAAAATTTAGAGAGAGACATTTTTAGATATATTAAAATTTTAAAAAAATTTAGAGAGCATATGAAAATTATGAATTTTTTTTTAGAGGGGGGCATTTTCTATATTTGTAGAATTATGTATAAAATGTAGGGGAGTAATTTATGTTTTCATAAAGTTTTGGAGGGGCCATGGCCCCCCTTGGACAACGTGGGTCCGGCACTAGTTGGGAGTCTAATTAAGACCAACTAAAGGAATTAAGAAAAGGCCAATACTGAAAAGGGTTAGGGGATGATCAAGGCATTTTCTTTTATTATTTTTTTTGAAAGGAGGGCAGTACCTCCAACCTTTATTCAAAAAACTTCATTTTTAACGGAGAATATCGTGATTACAATTAAAGCCTAGAAAAGCACAAAAGAAAGATATACTAAAACTAGTTATAGAACATTAGCCAAATCTTACATATGGCAGCCCCATTTTATCTGTTTTCAATAATCCTTTCAATAACTGGGGCAGTTGTGAATATGTATCGCGTAACTCACTTTTACCTTTTGCACCCATACGTACCAAGAAATCAGCCGATGCATTACCTTGTCTATATATATAGATAAGTTGAAACCTCCAAGAATGCAAAGGATTTCCTCCCAAAAATCTTCAAAATACCAAAGTCCACAACATGCCAGCTTCTTTACCCACTGAAATGTAAAGATTGAATCTACTTCAATGTCAACCTGTATCAGACCCAAGTTTTTGATAATAGGCAGACCATAAAGATGCCCCATCCCCTCTGCATAATTACTAGAGGCATGTCTTATATGTTCAGCAAAAGTTCTGATTAAATCTCTATTTTCATTTCTAATTAGCCCTCCCCCTCCCGCTCTTCCTGGAATTCCTAAAGAACTTCCATCCATGTTAAGTTTGACACGACCTCCCAAAGGTTTATGCCATTTAGCAACTTGAATAGGCTTCCTCTTTGGATAATTGATCGGAATATGAAGACTTTGCAAAATAAATACATCATCAAGCATGTTAGAGGTACCTGCTTTAATTTTTTCCCTAACTCTCCCAATCCAATACGTGATCTCTCCCCATACCGAAATAAAAGAGTCTTGAATACCCTCCATGCTGCGTTTGCACCTATGTAACCATAGTCTCCAGGTGATGATTAGAGGAATAAAACCCAAAAGCTGACCGAGTTGAGTTCTTTTAGAGGCCTTTTGAAACCACATAGCAATAATCTCATGCCAACTTTGCCCAAGAATATACTTTAAACCGACAATCAAACTAGCTCTCTTCCATATTTCTCTAGCAAAATCCCCCCAGCCAGAATATGACTTTGATCTTCATAGCCACCATTTACACAACAATCACATTTGGACACAATAGGAATGCCCACCTTTCTCAACCGGTCATCAACACTTGGAAAGAGATTGAAAGCTTTCCAAACAGTGATAGAAATATTATTAGGTAAACAAGAGTTCCATACCCAGAATGACCACTGTAATTTAGGACAGTGAACTCGCAAGATGTCCCATGCACTATGGGTAGAAAACGTCCCATCTGAGTTACCTTTCCACATCAAGATATCTTCACCTTCTTTTGCATTACTCAGAGCGAAGAATTACTTCCGATTGTCTCTCTCCTAAAAAGCTTTGAAGTAAGGTAACATCCCACCCATTCTCCACTCTACAATCCTTCACTTTAAGATTTGGAAAACTTAATATAGGAAACTTATCACAAATCGGGTCCTCTTCCAGCCAATGATCCCTCCAAAAAGAGATATTTCCTTCCTTAATTGTCCATTGGAATTTTTAAGGACATTAGGCATACAAGACATAATACTTTTCCAAAATCTACTTCTTTTCTTCTAATTAACAATGGAAATATGATTATTTGTTATGTACTTACCTTGAAAAAAATTCGACCACAGTGAAGACTCCTTTATAATTTTCCAAGCAAACTTCATATGAAGGGATTTTTGCACAACTTGAAGGTCCTTTATACCCAACCCTACTTCTGGACAAGGTTTACAAATTTTCTTCCAAGAGCACCAATGTTTCTTTGTTTTCCCCTCCTTAGTACCCAAGAAAACGTTACTCATGCATTTATGAATAGAGTTTATCACCGAAGTAGGAGCATGAACAATAGTTAGAGTGTGTATGGGATCACTTGCTAGGACATGCTTTATCAACGAGAGCCGATCTCCAGAAGATAGAAAATTGTTTTGCCAACTCCCTACACGGCGTCTAATATTTCTCACCATATCATCAAGATGTATAGCCTTCAGTCTCCCAGAAATAATAGGAATACCAAGATATTTGAAAGGTAAGGTGCCCTCAACAAACCCTGTGATACTGAGAACAGAGCTTCTTCTATGCAGAGAGATGCCTTTAGAGAAAATAATGGAAGAATTTTCTTTACTAACTTTTTGACTTGACTAATCTTCATTTATAGCTGAAATATTAGAAATAGACCTCATCAATGCTTTATTTCCATTAGCAAAAACCACAATATCATCTACATAAAGAAGGTGATATATAATAAGAGTATCTTTTGGATGGTAGAAAGGAGTGACATTGCCTTCCATAAAATATTTCTTAATCATACGAGATAGAATTTCCTCCACCATAATAAAGAAGTATGGCGAGATGTGATCCCCTTCTCTCAAACCACGACCAGCTGGGAAGAAACCTTTTGAAATACCATTCATCACCACAGACAACCAAAGGGAACAAACACATTGACTAATAAGACCACAAGCCATCTTTGAAAAACCCAATTGTTTGCAAATATGAAGCAGGAAATCCCAATTAATACTATCATATGCCTTAGCAATATCAATTTTCAATACCACATTGCCCCCATGATTAGTCTTGTTTATACAGTGAATCATCTCCTGAGTCAAACTAATATTTTCAAAAATACTTATTCTAGGGATAAAATCTCTTGTTCCTGAGAAATGAACTAAGAAAAAAAAGGTGAAAGCCGATCAACCAGAATCTTATAACATACCTTGTAGATAACTGTGCACAGGCTTGTAGGTTTGAATTTATCAAACCCTGTCGGGTTTTCCACCTTTAGAATAAGCACCAAGGAAGTAGCAAAATAGTACCTTGGAAGAGGGGTACCCTCGAAGAAATCCTGAACAGCATCCACCACATCTCCTTTAACTATCTCCAACATGCTTGAAAAAAATCCAACTAAACCCATCAGGACTAGGACTACTGTCAACCGAAATAGAGAATAGAGCATCTTTTATTTCTTGGATTGAAGGGAGCTTGCAGAAATTGAAATTCTCAGATTTAGATAAGATCGGGCTCATAATTAAAGATAAATATGATAATTTTGCACCTTGCTTGAACCATAAAAGTTAATTTACAGCCTCATTATGGATGTCTTTCGGGGAAGAATGACTACGGCCATCTCTGAGTGACATTTTATGAACCACCGTATAATTATGGCTTTTAAAGGCATGGAAAATTTTTGCATTCGAGTCACCATTCTTTAACCAATGTTGTTTACAATGTTGGGCCAAACGATGGTTTCCCTTTGTTGCCATAAGTTTAGCTCTAGACGAGAGGTCAACAAGTCAATCTCAACTTCTTCCGAAAAACTAGTTTGAAAAGTCTCCTCTAAGGCTTCTATATGTGCCTCTAACAAATTAATATTCTTCTCAGTTCTACCAAAAGAAGATTTATTCCAAGCGCTCAAACAAACCTTTGTCCTTTTTAGCTTCCTCGCCAATCTATAAAGGCCCTTATCATTTATATCATCTTCTACCCAAGCTTTTTTAACACACTGAAAGAGTCATGAGTTACCCACATTTGTTGGGATTTAAAATAGGGAAAGCCATAAAGGGCCCAATCCTTTTCCATCTATATGATCATAGGAACATGATCAGAGTTTGTACTAGGCAAGTACTGCATGTGAGCATGAGAAAATTCAAAAGAGCATTCGAGTTTAAAAAGGTTCTGTCTATCCTTGCCCAACTACAGGATCTTTCAAACCGTCCATTGCACCAAGAGAGAAGGTTTCCACTAAATCCCATTTCCGATAGACTGCAAGAATCAATGAACTCGTTGAAATCTTCCATAGCTAAACGAGCCTTGGGCCTTCCTCCCCTTCTTTCAGAGTCATCCCGAATGATGTTGAAATCTCCAGTGATCATCCAGGAAGAGCCACTCGGAATATTATTCGCTAGATTTGCCCATAACTCCCTGCATTCTTGTTGCATGCAACATGCATAGACAAAAGATATATACACACTTGTACTAGCTTCCGCATACTCCACTGTAACATGCTGAGGGCCTCTAAATATAACTTTGACATTGGCATCTTCCTTCCATAGCAACCATAATTTTCTGCTTTTTGATTCATTAGAAATACCATTCAGTAATCAAACTAATGTTTGAAGTCTCCACATTTTGCTGTCTGGCAAAAAAGGCTCGGCAATAGCAATAAGTTCAAGTTGAAACTTGCAGATCAATTTGCACAACTGAATTTTTAGAAGTACCCAGCCCTTTTTAATTCCAACAAAAAATAGGCTGCATCATAAATCAAGCTTGAGAGGTTTGCTTCGGGACCTTGTAGAACTTCTCATTTTCTTATCAATTTCTCCATCTTTCTAATTCTTCTCATTGTCAGACACCTAGGTCTTTTCTTTATTGAAACGTTCCCTCTGCTCCTCCGTGTCGTTTTCAGACCTTGTGTAAAAAGAAGTTATATTTTCATCCACTGTATCATTTCCAGCAAAAGAATCATCAACAGTGATTCCAACATCCGTTCCCTCTGACAGAACATTACCACCTGAAGCCTCCATTACATTGCCCACTGTCATAACTGCCTCATGCATAGTCAACAAGGTAGAATGGTCCCCCCCCCCCCCCCNCACTCCTCCGACCCTTCCACCACGAAAGGAAAATCCGGACCCTCCTCAACTGAGCTAGGTTTCTCTTTATGGGACATATAATCCCTTCCTCTCATCTCTGGCCCTTCCTCCACCTCCTCGATATTTATGGTTTGTTCATGCAAAGGTGGATTCAAATGTTCTTTACCTTCTTCGCTTGCCTCATTTGTAGAATTCCCAAACTCTTGCACTACATCTTTATCATTTTCAAGCATCCCAACCTCATATTTTTTCTCCTTCCTCACCCATCGTCTGCCATTTTTAGTGACCTCTAAGTTAGCTATCCCACCTTGATTGTTCAACCATCTACATTTTTTGATGCTATGGCCTTGCACCTGACAGTGTCAACAATACACTGATAGACTTTCATATATCAATATTTGTAATCTACTTCCAGGTAGATGGGGCATACCAATCCAAATAGATTCAATAAGATCTTTTGCTGCATTCATCTCAATACAAACACTCGCTCCATCAGTATGAGTAACACAATGGGTGCAATTATCCCAACGAATATATTTTCCAAGTGGCATGGTTATATTTTGAAGAAATGACTCGTGATAGTAATTCGGGGGAAGTTTTGGCAGCAATATCCAAACAGGAACCATCTGCGATTCTTTTTCTTTAGTATAAGCAGGGGACCAATGAAAAGCATGGTAAGGAATGCCATTAACCTCAGAGGTTTCCCTAGAAAATTTTTTCTTGAAATCCACCTCATTAGAAAACCTAATAAAAATAGATCTAGGTTTAGGCTATGCCTAAACCTATAGGCAGAGAATCCAAGCCCCATCTACTCCAAATGAAAGAACGGATAACAACAAGGGAGGTACATTGGTGCAAAAACTTTAACACCAAGGAGAACACAAAAGGAGATGCAGAGAGAGCAATCTCCAACTTTGTGAAATTGACATCGTCTAGAGTTTTGGGAGGATGCAAGGGGGACCACAACTTCAAGGAGAGGCTTTGGTGATTGCGCCACCAGATCAGCAAAGGGCCGACGACCATTTGATGCCGAGGGGCCTAGAAGATCCCAGCGGCCGCAACATGCTCAAACCCTAGATCTCAATGGAAGAGAGAAAAATTGCTCTCTCTAGTCAGGCTGGAAGAGTGATGTATGCTCGGAGGGATGATCAAGGCAAGCATGCAGGAGAGGTCAGCCTAATTCATCCACTCATACAATACAGCTGATCATCAGCGTACGTCGAGCAAATGAAAAAGATGGCGAAAAGTTAATGTCGATGAGATCAATAGTAATTCCTTGTGTCTCGATCCTCCAATGTCGGATCACTAATCGATTGCCTAATTAATTAACCTCCATACATCATCAAGATTAAATTAGCGTCAAAGTCGACATGATTATTCTTGTTTAATAGTCTAATATTATTATCAAGAATAATTATTCTTGACTATAGGTTTTCTTAAAAAATGTCAAGAGTGTTCAAAATCTTATTGTTTTAATTTAATAATTTAGTTTTGGGTTTTGAAAAAAAAAGTATTAATTGATTGATTATCTCCATATCCAAAACCCTAACGGATATTGGCTAAGAGCAATGGCATTATAAGAATAGCCATTTGATCTAGTTACCCATGTTTTATCTAAGTTGTCCCTATTTTCATCTACATTAGAATAGACATTGAATAGGCAAACTTGACTTTAGCCATTGTGGTTCAACATATAATTTGTTTGAGAAGTGTCACACATAATATAGTATTATTATTTTCTCGCTCTAGTTTTGATTCTTGAACATTAATTATTTCCATTTTCTTTAAGATCTTGGTGGTTTCGGTCACATTTTTCTTTGTAGCACCACTCTCGTTCTCTTCTTCAATTTTTAGGTTGATAGATGGGTTTTATGTATTTTGATTAATATATTGTTGGAAATTATGAAAATAAAAGTAAAAAAATATTTAAAAATAAATAAAAAATTAAATTAAAAGTAGATAAAAAATTAACAAATAATAATATTTTATTATAAGTAATGCTAGATACAGTCATGTATTGTGTAAGCATCACACTCCGAGTGAGGTTCACAATTAAAAAATTAAAAGTTTCACATAAATCTTATATTTACTCACTTTTTCAAAAGAAATGTTAGGCTCTTCCACACTCTATAGTTGTAAATATCATTTTTCAGAAAGTGTAATGGCTAATCCAATGTAGAGTTCAAATTTTAAGAGATTAACTAAAAACTAATATATTAACCAAACTTTGACTAAACCAATGTTAATACTCTAACGTGACAACTCTCGCACATGGATGCCATATGCACAAATCTAAAATGGCAAATCATATGCACGTTACGTACTGCAAGATAAAAATATTTTGGAACTTCAAATTTAAGGATTGAAACAAAATTGTTTTGAACTTTAGGACCATTAATTTTTTAGGGAGGCACAAGCCCATGTAATAATTATCAAATTTATATTGCTGTTGTCATTGCTTTGGCCCAAAAAAACTGATATGAAAATTCTTGTTAGTTGTTTTCTTCAGGAGTACGACGTGGTCTTTTTCCTTTTTGTTTATACGTGACCACGTTTTCATAATTGATTGCAGCGGACCCCGATCGATGATCATATTGATCTAGATAAGATTTGTTTTTGTTTTCTTCAGAAATCTAGATAGGCTAGATTTATATTTAAAAACATACTTCTGTGGATACAATCCCTGCCAGACGTGATCAAACACGACCAACGTAGAGAGACAGAAACATTAATTATGGTTCTTGTCACCTTTTCTAGTCGTTTATTCTCGAGAAAACATCACCAATTGAGGCTGACGTCGCTAAATACCAAGCCAGTCGTGAACAAAGAGGAAACGTCCAAATACACGAAGAACGAGCTTTATGAACATGAAAGAGATTGGGAGTTTTTTCTTTTATTTAGTAGAAAAGGTGGAACGGGGAGTTTATCCTAGCTACCTGGGTGTGATATAGTAATATTATTCTGTCATTAAAAACTGGATATAAGTGATCTACATCGATCGTAACAGAAAGTGAAAAACAAAAATACACTTTATTGAGGATTTGAGAAAAAATTCCAAGCTTTTTGGAAAGAAAAATACTCATGAAGTATTGAGATATATCAGAAAGAGATATACAGCGCTTCGTGTAACCGCGCGTGTTTCTTTTATAGTTTTTTTTTAAATAGGTTTAAATATTCAATATAGATGATAATTAGCGCCTACTTAATTGTAAGAATCCCTTATTATTCATGCATGTACAGCATTTGTACGCACAGCTTTACTGGATATTAGTCGACGTACATGAGATACTATTCACTTTTTAATTTTCAACTTCGGATGATCACCAATATTGCACTCAGCGCATAATGGCCCAGCGACATGATTATTCTTGTTTAATAATATTCTAATATTATTATCAAGAATAATTATTCTTAACTATAGGTTTTCTTAAAAAATGTCAAGAGTGTTAAAAAATCTTATTGTTTTAATTATAAATACTTTAGTTTTGGTTTTTGAAAAAAAAAAAGTATTAATTGACTGATTATCTCCATATCCAAAACCCTAACGGATATTGGCTAAGAGCAATGGCATTATTAGAATAACCATTTGTTCTAGTTACCCATGTTTTATCTAAGTTATCCCCATTTTCATCTACATTAGAATAGACATTGAATAGGCAAACTTGACTTTAGACATAATCGTTCATTATATAATTTGTTTGAGAAGTGTCTATTAGGCACATAATATAGTATTATTATTTTCTCTCTCTAGTTTTGATTCTTGAACATTGTTTCCATTTTCTTTAGGATCTTGGTGGTTTTGGTCACATTTTTCTTTGTAGCACCTCTCACGCGTTCTCTTCTTCAATTTTTAGGTTGATAGATGGGTTTTATGTATTTTGATGTATATATGGTTGGAAATTTTGAAAAAAAAAAAGTAAAAAAGTATTTAAAAAATTAAATTAAATTAAAAAGTAGATAAAAATTTAACAAATGATAATATTTTATATATATTATGAGTAATGCTAGATACTGTCACGTGTTGTGTAAGCGTCGCATAGTCCTTTTGAAAAATAGTAAGATTCACCATTAAAAAATTAAAAATTTCATGTAAATCTCATATTTACTCATTTTTTAAAAAGAAATGTATGGTGCTTCCACATTCTATAATTGCAAATATCATTTCTCTTTTATTATTACAGGAAGTGTGATAGCTAATTCAATGTGGAGTTCAAATTTTAAGAGATTAACTAAAAACTAATATATTAACCAAACTTTGACTAAATTAATGTTAATACTCTAACGTGACAACTCTCGCTCATGGATGCCATATGCACAAATCTAAAATGGCATATTATATGCACGCTACGTACTGTAAGATAAAAAAAAAATTTCGAACTTCAAATTTAAGGATTGAAACAAAATTGTTTTGAACTTTAGGCCAGACCAAGTTTTTTAGGAGGCATAAGCCCATGGAATAATTATCAAATTTATATTGCTGTTTTCATTGCTTTGGCCCAAAAAAACTAATAAGAAAATTCTTCTTGGTTGTTTCCTTCAGCACGTGGTCTTTTTTCTTTTTGTTTATACGTGATCACGTTCGCATAATTGATTGCAGCGGACCCGAATCGATGATCATATTGATCTAGAAAAGATTTGTTTTTTGTTTTCTTCAGCAATCTAGATAGGCTAGGACGTTCATATTTGAAAACCGACTTCTGTGGATATATACAATCTCTACCAGACGTGAAACAGGACCAACGTAGAGAGACACAAACATATCTCCTCAGTCCTTTATGTGTGTGTGTGTGAGAGAGAGAGAGAGAGAGAAACATTAATTATGGTTCTTGTCACCTTTTCTAGTCGTTTATCCTCGAGAAAACATCACCAATTGAGGCTGACGTCGCTAAAGACCAAGCCAGTCGTGAACAGAGAGGAAACGTCCAGATATACGAAGAACGAGCTTTATGAACTTGAAAGAGATTGGGAGTTTTTTCTTTTATTTAGTAGAAAGGTGGAACGGGGAGTTTATCCTAGCTACCTGGATGTGACATAGTAAATATTATTCTGTCATTAAAAACTGGATATAAGTGATCTACATCGATCGTAACAGAAAGTGAAAAAAAAAAAAAACACTTTATTGAGGATTTGAGAAAAAATTCCAAGCTTTTTGGAAAGAAAAATACTCATGAAGTATTGAGATATATCAGAAAGAGATATACAGCGCTTCGTGTAACCGATCGTGTTTCTTTTATAGTTTTTTTAAATAGGTTTTTAAATATTCAATATAGATGATAATTAGCGCCTACTTAATTGTAAGAATCCCTTATTATTCATGCATGTACAGCATTTGTGCGCACAGCTTTACTGGATATTAGTCGACGTACATGAGATATTATTCACTTTTTAATATTCAAGGGATGCAACGTCGTGCTAATTGTGGAAATCGTTGAACGCTGGGATGAATTGTATGCATGGGAATAGATGGATTCACACAATTAGTACATTCAAAAAGGAAAAAAAGGGCTACGATCGAATTTCCTCCCGGATCTTCCAAATTGTTCCTCGTGATATATATCTTATATGCATAAGAGAAGAAAAAATTCAATATGTATATGTTGTCGTTTCAAATAAATAAAATAGAGATTTATCCATTAATTCCTAACTTCAGTTATTTTTGTACACGAATCGGTTAATATATAGAAACGATTAAACATTATATATATAATGTGTAATGATATGTTATTAACCAAGACGTTAAAAATATCGATTAATGCTTCAACAGTACTAGCTACTTCGCGCGTATACAGATCTGTAACGTAGGTTCCTCTCTATATATACATAGAGAGAGAGAGATTGATTGATTGATTGAGCTGTATTTTTTTAATATAGATTGTATTAAAAAAAAACGTAAGATTTGTAAGCTTATCTTTATCTTTATTTTTTGAATCATAATTTATATATATATATGACTAATGCTATTCATCATCTCAATTTCTATAATTTTATGATGTAGTATTAGATGATTAGAGATTATTTATTATATTTTATTTGTAAATTTATTATTTAATAATACATCATGAGATGATGGGAGGATGATAGAAGTTGAGATGGTGAAGAAGATACTAACGGATGCAAAAGCGGATGTGTAATTAAAGAGGCCCGGAAAGAGACGTGGCCGAAAAGCACTACAAGAAATCAGGCCTTTCTCAGCGCTCAAAATTGTCGAAAAAAACCACCAAAATCGCTGGTGTTGACCTCTCTCGGCGATTTTTAAATTGCCGCAGATTCGACGAATTTAAAGTGACGATTCAAAGCATTTGTAGCGAAAACAAAAAATCGTCTGGAAAAATACTATTTCCGGCGATTATTACTCGCCGAAAAAAGCCAATAAAAAGGCCGAAAAAAAGGGTCCAAGTTCACACAAAATCGCTGAGAGTTAGTAACAGCAACGAAATAAAATCACCGTAAATAGTCAATTAATCGTCGTAGATCGTATCAGCGATTTTTCTATAATCGTCGCTATAGCTTTTTTGTTACGAATAATTATCGCCGCAAGTATTATATTTTTCGCCGGAAATAACTTTATATTTGCAACGATATTATTCGTTACGCCGTGAAAGAGGTTATTAGCAACGTCTTTTATTCGCAGCAAAAAAGCTAGAAATCGCCACAATTATGTATTATCGACGATTTTTGTCATCGCCTATAAAAAATAGATGTCTGTCATCTGTATTTGAGGCGCGTTATAATCGCCGCAAATACATTTGAATTTTGATTATTTACACTATTTGCGGCGAACATTAGTCGCCGAAAATTGTGTATTTTTGTTTTTGTTTTTTTTTTTCTTTTTCCTTGCGCCCAGACGTTCCTAAGGCCTCATTTCCACCCTTCCTCAACCATTATATTTCTAATTTACACAAGCAAATATCTTATTATTTCAGGTAATTAACTAAACAATATTACTTAATATCTTCTAATTTTTTAGAATATTATTTGAGTAAATGACCTGAAATAATAAGATAAATATTAAAAGCATAAAATAAACTACACTTAAATATACACAGAAAATTAATATCATCTCATTAAAACTGTGAAGTGTTAAGAGTGTTTATCCAATAGTACCCATACCTATATTAAATACTTAGAAATAGGAAAACATAAAAGAAAAAGATTGAAGTTTCATTAAAAAGATTGAACTTTCCATCTAATTTAATAAATTAATGACATTCAGTTTATCCATTGAGGTGGGGAATTCACATTAATGTAGTTATGGGGTATATCCATGGGGTAGACCAATTGGAAATCCAAAACTTACACTTTAACCCCTAAATATATGATAATACATCATTCAAATATGTCAATTGTGCTACTCCACTTTTATATAAATTATCTAATCAAATATATAAAATCTGCACCTGGGCATGAGGGTTGGGCAGAACAATAAAACAGATTACACACATTGCATCAATGCCCTCATACTTGTGGGATATTTGATGCTTCCATCTGACAAACTCCAATATGACAGTTAAAGATAAATTGGATCAGTACACACCATTAGATTAGTTATAAAGGAAAGTGCATTAACTTCTCTATAAAGATTGATGTAAATAAAATACATAGAGCCTGCATATAAAAACCGTTCCTATTTGTTTAAAGCAAAATAATGTCAGCGATAGAAGTATGTAAGCATTTCTCAAAAAAATATAATCCATCAATCACGTTCAATGTCCATCACCCAGATTTGTTTTGTTGGGGCTTAACAAAAAACAACAACCAAATAGGAACCTTGACCAAACCACCCACCAGTCCCACTTCCCCCCCTTCACTTCGTTTGCCACTTCTATCAAAGCCAATTTCTTTTGCCACTTTAAAGAAATAAAAGAGATAAAGTATAGGAAATTCCTTGTAAGAAATTGTACAAACAAGACAAAAGAAAACACTTCAGTGCGTCCTTTATAACAATAATCTCAGTAAAAAATTCCAACCATTAGTCACTTTAACACATGAGTTAGCACTTCAAAATTCCCAAAAAATTATTCCTGCATGAGGAAATGCTTGAATATTTAACCCAATTCAAAAATCATAAACAGGAGGATGTATTTGGGACCAACCTCAAGGATGGCAATTACAGCATGCCCACTTGTAGGACTGTAAGACATACGTACAACAGGTGCACCAATGTCGATAGAAGAGATCTTACTTCCTGTCAATGCATCAAATTCTGCGCATACAAAAATTGATCATCATAAAAACTAGTAAGTAGCACTCAAATGGAAGAGAAAGCACCATAAAAGGACTATATTTGTTTAAGGAGCATGCTCAACATAGGAATAATTCAAGTTAAGTTTTCTTTTCATCAAAAAAATCACACATATGGCTGCACAGACTCAAATAATATCAATGCTTTCATGGGTGAGCATAATGTTGGTGAAAATGCCATCTAGAGGCTAAACGCAAGGTACAATGATTGATGTAAGCATATTTTTAAAGATAATGCATAATAACAGAAACTCCACAAAATATAATAAAAGAATGTTTAAAAATAAAAAAGGTAATATATTTAAGCCATTTGTTAGAGTATTGCAACATTAGAATTTTTTTTATAGGTCTCACACGCTCATGTTTTATATAACATGACCAGAGTATTGTGTCATGAAACATCAATGAGTTTCAAGGATCTTCCTCCGGTAAAGTTCATTTGGGCTCCAAGCGCCATGCAACATTAGAATTAAGTAATCAACAAATCACATAAGATTTTTATATAATTCTCTTGTGCTTTACTAAATACATACATCTATGATATTTGATAGCCATAGTCAAACTCAAGCACAATCTACTCAATCAAAATGTACAAAGAAGGCCATGACCAAAAAAGCTCATGAACTATAGGACTTAACTTCTATGCTAACATCAACAATCAAAAACATGCGATGGTGTCCAACCACTAAGTCATTTATTATTTGACACTCCGATGACTTTTCTATGACAGCTTCTGGCCCCCGAAGTCTATGAAGTCGTTTTGTATATTACTAAAATTGTTTAAAAGACAAATCTATGTTTGGCTCAAATGAACTTGCTTCATCGTGGACTTATAAA
>QEOT01000084.1:55136-112704 GCA_003123785.1 Pterocarya stenoptera | reverse complement strand
TAAATCTTCTGTCATGCTTGCTATTCACATCAAGAGCTTGTCCTGTAATATTCAACCCCTCAGAGGCAGCAACTCTTCTTTTTCGAGAACGTTGGAACTTTCTAGGTTTCATTGATCCTGATGGTAAAGAAGACGGGCCATTTCCATCACCATGGCCTTTTGATTTATGACCATATCTCTTTCTTTTGGCTTTAGGCACATCTGATTCATTGTCGTGAGCATCAGGCTGTGCTGGTTTGGCCAATGTACCATGTATGGTAAATTTAATAGATTTCGTTTTGTTTGCAGCTTCCACCAGGCAATTTATGGGTTTCCACAAATCAGTTTTCCCTTCACATGGTTCAGGATGGTCGTCTATTCCTTTATTAGACATGTATTGCTTAGATGACTCAGCATTAGAAGGATTCTGCATCACGAAAAGATAATTAGCAAGGAAGATGTTATAAATTAAAGGAAACACATACCAATGTTCAGAGAATGAAATGCAAAATGCCCAAGTTATTAACTTTATATTTGTTTAGACAAACCACTAAGAAAAAGTTAATATTATAATTTTGTAAGACCAACCGGAACTGAAGTTTTTCTTCTTTTACCTGCCGTCTATTTTGCCCAATTTCACATAGTCTCAGTTGAGCTTAAACTTACATGGCGATTTCCCATTTTCTTATCGTCTTCCTCCTTCTTAACAGGCTCATCAACAAAAAGAGTAGATTCTTGTAGAACAAGAGACTTTCTTGCAGCAGATTTTAATCTTCTTCCAATCAGACCAGACCGGGCTGATAGTCTAGGTATGCTGACCCCCAACGAAGAGAGAGACCTCTCCTTCCTTTTTCCTGAACATGGAACTGAGGGCATCAACTCAGGTGAATCAGCTTTTTCTCCAAAAGGGAAGACTTTAGCCCTCAAGCCTTGCAAAGTGTGGTCCGCCCTGCAGATCAGCAAAAAGGTATAGCTACTTCAAACAAACACAAACCATTTCAACGGTCAAAATCATCAACAATTTTTTCAATTTTTGTTGTCTTTGGATGTAGAGATTTTATGAAAATGATTTCTAAATACGACATAGTGAACAAACTGAACTGCATCCTCAAGCATAGAATTGGCTTCACGTAGGCAAGCAATCAACACCCTGTACCCTTGGGTTGGGGGGAGTGGTGAGGTTTATCCAGGCATCTCTGTCATAATTATGGATTTAATTAACATCAATTATATTTTCATTAATAAACCAGAATGCTTCAGAAGAAGCCCCAAGTAGACCACGGAATTCAGTAATATCTAAAGAAAAAAAATATCTTAAGGCCATCAAAATGGGATCTACTTATTACAAACCAAAGACACTGAAACAATAGACCAGCTATCCTGTAGAATGAACTACGTTTCAACAAGAATGAACTCAACTAAACTAGTTGATCAACAATTGAATAGCCTGCAGGACTTCCATTGCGACTAACTTCTCCCACTAGAAAAATAAGCCATTTTCAGTAAGAAGGAGCATACTTTCAACAAAGTATGCTCTTTCTGAACAGAGCTTTGACATGAAACTTTCATTTTGACAAAGTACGTAAGCCCGCCAATATTCTTACATTGAACAGCTTCCAATCCATCACTTCTTTTAGGCACTAATAACTCAATAAACCTCAAAAAATAGTAAGAGGCACCAAATTCTTAATATTCTGAGTTTGTAGGAGTACTGATGAAATACCTTAATTTCTCCAGTGGAGCACAACCTAAATCTATATTGCACACGGGGCAGTGATTCAACTCCTCATCTGTTAACTTCTCGTATATGCAATTCCTGCAAACTGTGATCAAATTTATAAATAACAAAGCACCGGATATTGTTTGATAATGGATACTCTTTTTAGCAGATACTTATAATGCAATTCATCCAACTTGCAGTGTAAGTTATACTGAAAGGAAACACTGGTAAGGAAACCAGAGATTATGTGGAAAAGAAAATTTTATCTTAGCTTATGAACAGAGAGAGACAGATCCCAAGTCACATAACAAAAAAGCCCTACCAGCAGAAACAAAAACTGAAGCAGTGCATATCACATTTTTAGAGAGTGTTCCTGAACCATATTGTAATGACCATAAACCATACCGGGCCTATCCTCCAAAGGGACTGCTGAATGTTACAATTAGAACCCCTTCAATCATTATAAAAGGCAAGACCTTCACATCTAGATCTTCACTCCAAAGAAACTAGTCAATGTTACAATTGGAATTATTTGAAATCATTATTAAGGGCAGTAACTTATCCCTCCCTCCCTCTCAAGCAATATTGAAACTCCTTCACTTTTCACATTACTCAATTCGATGACTTCATACTGGAACACACTACATTATCAATCGGAGGGCAAGAGCACAATGGGACAGGATCCACCTCTGAAGTTGCCGTTCCAATTGTCAGTAGAACTCTCCTGCTCAAGCGGCAACAAGATTTCCAGAGGATTGCATTAAACAACTTCCTCTAGGTCCTGCCCCCCAACCCAAGGGCACAACCCAAAACTCCCGTCCATAAATTTTCCCGTCCTAGTCACAAGGATCCACTCCGATAGCTTTGATTTTCCCAGCACATTCACTAACTTCTGTTCCCTCGAGTCCTTGACATTCGCCAAACACATTCACTAACTTATACAGGCAATAGCTAGCTATCATAAGACCATCCAAGTTATAAACCATAGATTCACACGGTCATCGTTCATGAAAGAAACTAGAAAAAAATATCTTATGGGAAGTCTCAAAATTTCCTCTTGCTTGTTTCCGTCTACAAATTATTATATCTCAAAGCTCAAGTCTGCCAATACTCAGATATATGAAAACCCCTACACGATTAATAACATGAAGTGCATTATTCAAGTCTACTAACAATGAACCAAAGCGACAAGAATGCAATTGATCAGGAAAAGCCGCGTCACAAAAGCATGAATTACAATTCACCTAGATCAAAGAAGTGATATAGAAACAAGAATACATACAAGATAGAAGACTTCAAACGCCAAGAACACATAGACGTAAACCACAAAGATTCAAGAATAAAAGGAACGAATCGACTACTTAAACACCCAGATCAAATAAGCAGAAACAAGAGTATATACACGATAGAAAACTTCAAATGCCAAGAAAACATAGAACGTAAAACATAAAGGTTCAGGAATAAAAGGAACGAATAGACTACTTAAAACAAGATAGAAAAAACTCAGAAATTGGAGGAGCATAACCTTGAAAAACAGATGAGAAGTAGAGAGGCACTCACAGGTGTGAAGGCACTCAGATATGGTGGTGGCGTCTTCGAAGAGCTTATTGCATAAAGGACAGGTCATGCATAAGGCGATTTTTTCCCTCTGTACCTTCACCATCTGGCTTGTCATCATCATCATCTTCTTCTTCTTCTTCTTCTTCTTCTTCGTCCTCTGACCCCACACACGCACAAAACAAACATAAATAGCTCCTTATTCACGTACCCACATGATGCATGTCAACAACAGGCCACAAATGATGAGTTTTACCACCGTTCTGGACGAGAAACCACGGCAATCACGAAGAAAAATTGTCCCCACAAAATGATAGTAATGGATGGGGTTCGACAATTTTCTTCTATTGGCTCTGCTTCCGTTAGGTAGGCGAGAAAAAAAAAGAGAGCGTGGGATATTTTTGGAGTCTTCGACGTGGTTCTTATTCGATTTGGACAATGGCAAAGAGGTTGATGAAACGTTCGAGGCGCAATTGTAGAACAATATCAAAATACCACCATGAAAAGCCCTTATAACTAATGTTTCCTGTGTATGTTACAAAGCCCCGAATGAGTTCGAGATCGAGTGGGACGCCTCTATGTAACAAGTAAACAGAGGGGTAGCCGATAGGTTGCGCTCGTGGAGCCTACGGTGCTAACCTGCACACCATCCTTTCCTCCACGTCATATTGTTTTTTTATTTCCTCGTGCCTGAGAAGCTCTTATGTGCCGAGTTCTCATTGGCGTCGCAATGGGCAGCCGGCGTACATTAGCATGTCACGAGGTGGTCACGCGAACGGGGCGTGTTACTTTGAGTTTATTTTTGGACTCGGGCCGGGTAGATTTTTTGTTTTTTTTTTTTGGGAGCAAAGTCAAAGCTGTCAGAGGGTCCGGCTGCCCAGCTCTTCTGAGATGGCATCTAAAAAAAAAAAACAAAATTAAGAACCTGGAAACTACAAGTACAAGTGGAGCCCACCCCCTTATTTATGATTGCGTGAACGGCTCTGATCTTATCTCACCTGGATGTTGTTGGTCTTGCTGGCTTGAGGCAGATCAGATTACGAAGATGGGAAACTCATGCAGTTTGTATGTGCATTTTGTATACATGGTAGAGAGCAGTAGTGTGTATAGTGCATGAAAATGGTGTTTAATGGTCAAAGATAAGTATGAACATAATTCTGAATCACCAACTGCCCCTGCAATATCTGCATGTTATCATGTGCCAGTGCGTGAGCAGTCTACATGATCTGACACATGAGATGCTTTGAGTTCTACAACCCTATATATGCATGACCAATTGGAAATATTGATGTATTATGTAACAAAAAAAACAAAGGATGCGCAAATAACGAGTTCGCATGCAGATCAGGCTTTCCGAAGAGATACTGCTGGATTCGATCACAATGCTCGTTTACCAGACCCCCCAATATTTGTCTTGCATCTTGATTTTATCAACGTACGTACTTTGGTTGTTTGTCATTTATTTTGTTTCAGACGGCAATATAATTAGGTTGGTAATCTACGACTTTCCCAGGAGTTGACAACAAAACAAAGAATTAAAACAGTCCTAGTTAAAGACAAAGGTTGGATGTAAGTAAGTTGTAACATTGGAAAGACGTTTTGGTTTTGTGGAGGTGAAACTACAAGAGTGTGCTTCCAAATGGCAGGCCACTGGCTCATATTTGTCAGACTCTCATGCAATATATATGGTCTGGTGACTGACTGGTGAGGATGGAATTCTTCGGATGTAATTCCAGTAGAAAGAAAAAGAAAAAAAAATATTACTCTAAAGAAAGAAGGAAGAAAATGAAAATCTGTGGCCAGACAAGGATCTAATAATAGTACTTAACATCAATGATACATGCATGAAGAAAAAAACTGGAAGACTGAAATATATGATCCATTTGTGCTATGCTTCCAAAATGAATTAGTTTGGTGAGCATTTAATAATTTAAGAAGAGAGGAAAAACTTGAAGGTTCATCAATGCCGGGTTTATGCTCTGATATCTCTACTAATTTTGGCCGCAACAAAAAAGAGAAAAGAGAGAGTAGAACGTACCCGGTGTTGAATAAAATCTCTATGATCTCTAGATTGATGTCATTGTGCAGTGCTCTGCCTCCTCTTACTCTCTCATTTCGCTTGATCTTCATGCATCTTTAAACTGATCTTGTTCTCTCCTACTTTCCACCTTTAAGAAAAGCGTTTCTAAACGTATGTGCGTATACGTTTTTTGGACTCTAATGATCAAGCGATACGTGTAATTTGTGTACTACGTGTGAAGCTCTGGTGACTCATGCAAGAGATCATTTATTTCTATGCATGGAATTTATTCTCTTAGACCCTGATTTTTCATGAATTTAACAAACTGATCGATGATTAGATTGTCCAAAATCATTAATATTCATGCAAAAGCTGTCACAAAATGGGATTCGAGATCTGATCTGTGTTCATCCATATTAGCAATCGGTTCCTGTTAAGGAAAAAACACTTTATAAATTGGATACACCATTCACCTCTCTCTCTCTCTCACACACACACACACACACGAATTCTCCAAAAGATATATATGCCCCACACTGGTCGTGTAGAGTGTAGACATTGCATTTGCCTCCCAAATGTAGTAAAAGACAGGCTATTTTAAACGAAGACCGGGAATCAACTTAAACAGTTCTTGGCACCTTAAAAGGAAGAAAGAATATTGAGGGGAGGACCAGAGTGGAAATAAGAGTAACCATAACAATAAGAACAATACCAAGCAGTGATGAATTCTAGAAAATCAGATAGACAAGTGCAAAACAGAGTTGAAAATAACCAGAGGTGGGAAAAACCAGAAAGAGGATATGTCAAGTAAATTGGGATGCTTCTTTGGATCAGAAAAGGAGGAGAATGGGTATTGACATCATTGTTAGAGATGAGGAAGGGAAGGTTGTAGCAGCTGTTTGTGATAGAAAGAAAATGTGGAAGAAGCAGCTGTTGCAGAATTTTATGCACTGAGGGTAGCAGTAGAATTATATCCAGAAAGCAGACTTTGAAGGGGATGCAAAGGAGATCATCATGGCAGTGTGCAGTGAAGAAGAGATGCTTACTTGTTATGGTTCATTAGTAGAAGATGCTAGGTTTTACTTCAAAAATAGTTCAAACTGGTCAATTCAGTTTGCATATAGAGAAAAAAACATGGTTGCTCATACTTTGAGCGAAAAAAACTTTATTTATAGAAGGAAAAAATTTTGGTTAGAGGCTATCTCAGATTGTATAGTGGGATGTCTAAACAGGGATTACAATTCAAATTGTATTACTTGATTCATCAATGAAATACAAAGGTTTATTCAAAAAAAAAAAGAAAAATAAGAAGAATTGTGAATCAAAATTGAAACAAGAAATTATTCTGGCTACTGTTTTTACACTTATATGTGTTGGTTCTTAAAACCAATAAATCAGATTGTTGATAATTTAGTGAACTCGCCATGCTTCCTTGGCATTAAAACACTGCTGCCACAGGCGAGCGATCCTGGTCGAAAGTTCCCTCCATAGAGAGAGAGACAGAGACAGAGCAATTAGTTCAGGATGCTCATGCATATGAAAAGAAAGCCATGGTGTTCAAGCTCGAGACTCCTTTACAGCAGGAACACTTGATGTGTTGGTTTGGATTCTAAGAACCAATCAGTCCCTTGCGGTGAGAATAATACACAATTAGTAGAAACAGAAAAGCACAACTGATTCCTGTGACAATGACCACCTGCCAACACAAACGGGGAAATCATCCAATTTTTTTTTTATAGAATTTTGTGCAGAAACCTACAGCCAAATTTACCAGCATAAATTGCAAGCATACCCATTTAAACATGAATCCATGGTTATCATTCCAAGTATACGGGATATTCATGCCAAATATTGCGGCCACCAAAGAAAAGATGGATACACAAACAGTTCCAGAACTTAGAACGAGCTCCAACTGCAGCCATTAAGTAGGTGAAAAAATTGCAAATTTATAAAAACAATACAAGCATTCCAGGACTTAGCAATACCCCCAACAAAAAGACACATTGATATTAAGTGATACACAACATTAGGAAGATTGAATCACCTGAATCAGCTGATTTCGATGATTGTCAAGCTGCAGAATAACCAAGATTATATTCAGATCATATAAAACTAAAACACAGCCCAATGGTCTGGAACAAAAAAAAAAAAAAAAAAAACTAGAGCTTTTAGTTGACCTGAATGTTGATGTAATCTTCTGTATCATCAATGTATTCTCGCAGCTGCAGAAGCTCAAAATCAGCAATTAAAAAAGTACGAGGCATAGCATTCATCTTATCAATCTTCAAAAGATTTAGCTACATTTGGAAACCTAACCTATTGCAGCAGATTTGAAGTTAACAAACAGAATCATGCATAAGGAAGAAATAAGCAACACAGATCACAAAAGGTGTCCATGTTAGTTCGACTGATCATGACGCCCGCCTTTCCAATTCTGTCCTGGTTTTTGCAGACAATGTACAGGGTATGCAGATGACATTTGGCACCAGAATATCAGTTAATGCTAAAAAGAAACCAGTGTATTGCCTTACAAAACAATAAATACTTATTTAAAATGAAACGACATAATACAAACACTGAAAATGTTCAAGAAAACCAGGACCAAACTCTTCATAATAAGCAAGCAATTCAGGTCCATTAAGTAGTGATTCAATTTTCTACACCAAATTTATTACCTCCATTGCCATAATTTTCATGTACTTTTCCAGAAAGTTGCAGCAAACACCTTATCTTCACTACTTTTTTTTAAATAAATCTTTATATCCATAAATGTAAAGACATAAATACGTGAATAAAACACAGAAAACAACACACACACACACAGCGATATACAGTGCATATGTCTGAACGTGAGCAGTAAACATGTGTTGGTTATTTGAACCAATATCATGCCATCTCAAGAATGGTGGTTTCCTTGTGGTAAGTTCGCATCAAATACATCAAGATTGTGAACAAAAACAAAGAATTGTAAGGCATGGTCAGGAACTTTAACAGCAGATGGATTCCACGCTCTTGCTTATTTACTAATTCAGGAAGCTAATCGACTAAAGGGAAGCAATAGTGCAAATAAATAAATAAACGCATTTTTTATATCTAGTTTGCATTCATTACCACTTTCTCCTGACAACCTGCTACAGGAATTTTGAAGGATCATTCCTCTCACAATAAGAATGGGTGGGAGGGTGAGATAGCGTGTTGAAGACTCACTGGATGTTTGTGAAACTTATCGATGCAGAAATTTGAATGACAAACTTATGTTCTTTTCACAGCAGCTTCCAGGTACATTATCTTATAAGTTTCTTTCCTACAACATTCCTCTTTTACTACAGTAAATTTTTCATAAAGGCAAGTGTGTTTAACCAAATAATGAAGTCCCGACCGTGTGACTGTGAAAAGAGCCAGAACAAGTATTACAAACTAATTGTGTAAAGAGAAATGAAGAAATGTGTGTGGGGGTGTGTGTGTGTGTGTGTGAGAGAGAGAGAGAGAGCACTATTCAACCTTAAACCTAAGAGAAACCCAAAACGAATTCTCCATCTATGCATGTATAGACCCACACCTTGATACCGATGGTTTTAACATCTTTAAAAGGAAAATATTACTGACACGAGAAACTTTCAAATTCACATAATTCATGAGCGAAGCCTTATTACTCGCCATGCAAAGATCCAAACACTGTTGAGAGTGCTATGTTAGTTTAAGTTAACTCCAAGTTGGTCGGCAAACTTTTTTTTTTTTTATAAGTATTGGTCAGCAAACTTAATTATCAAAAAAATAAGTTGGTCAGCAAACTAACACCAGAAGACCTAGTTCCAGTGACAAAAACCTTCCAATTCATCTCTACACTAATCCAATTAAAAATTACTCCTTGCCAGTCACCGATGGTAGCATCTTCTCTTCATTATTTTTTACAATTATCACGTCTCAAATTTGCCTTGACATTGTAAAGTGCATTCTACATATTGCTTCATAAAGAACCCACAATCAACAAACAAACAGAGAAAGAAAAAGCAAGTTTATCACATACAGTGGTTAATCTGTTCAACGTGCCATCAATTTGCATGAAGTAAGCCTGCAAAACATATTCTTTCCCCGTTGAGGCTTCAATTCAGATAAAACATGACATATAAGAGTTAAGCCAACATTACAACCTCCAGTAACATTTCAAGCTCCTCAACATCATTCTCATCTCCACGAAGTGTTGCCACACTTGCTCTACTTGCTCTGGATATCTTTGAGCCTATGGTAGGAGAGGCAGAAAACAAATTGGCAGGGCCAGAGCCACTAACTGGTGAAGATGCACCAGCCAACTTTCTTGACAAGTAAAGGTCAGCCATGTCGTCATCATCATCAAGTAGTTGTTCAAGTTCATCTCTAACCTGCAATTAGTGATAACCAGCAGATGACTCTTTGTCTAAGAAAGCAAAGGGAATGATAGACACATTTTCTTTCATTGCAACATTGTCAAGTTATGATCAAATTCACACAAAAAACTCAGAGTGATAGTGGTCCATATAAATTTTGGAGCAACATTGTCAAGTTGTGATCAAATTCACACACAAAAATTCAGTGATAGTGGTCCATATAAACTTTCGATAAGATAAGTTCTATTGATTATCAAAAGGCATTATCTAAGCACACAAAGTATGCATCAGATACACCTAATGGGCGTGCTGTTGCTGATGGAAATAGAAAAAATGCAGAACCACATGAAGCATTCTCAACCAACTTCCACTGAGGTGGCATTACATACTTGAAAGCAACAAAAATTATATCTGTCAAAGTTTCACGATGTGTTTTTATTGCCAGCCCCAACTTATATGGCCAGTTATGAAAACAATCTAAAGCCATAGATGTGAAATATCAGGCACACAGAATAAAATAAAAAAATCCTGTTGTTTGTATATTTGATCCAAAGCCATAGATATGAAATAAAAGTCACAAATTTCTTGGACAGGGTTCGTAAATGGATCATTATATGATCATTTACCTGTTGAGTAAAAAACAATTGTGTTAGATTAACAGATGGTTCTGCTATGAAATATTGTAGATGAGGATCTTCTCATATTTTCTGAAATAGATATAAATTTTCTATTACGAGAGAGAGATTGGATGGTCTGTTTCTTGAGCGCCAATATTTTCATATTTCTTGCCTTTATAATTGAAAAGTACTGATTCAGATGCAAACCAATAACAAAGAGATACAAGTTGGCTTGGTTGTATTTGAATTAAAAAAATCAAAGATCAAAATCCTCCATCACAGGTAAAGATGATATGATCCAAAAATGAATACTTTTACGCTATTTACCTGAGTCTTTTTGGACATATACAAACAACAGAAAAGAAACTGTTAACGCTATACGTTGGATATAAAATTATTAAAATGGCATAGTATGCTAGAAAAAACATGATTTTGGTCAGTAACTATGGAGAATGAGAGAAGAAAAACCATGTTTCGATAACACATAATATATATATGTTAGGAGTATGCAAAAAGGAAATATTAGGAAGTTATTCAATTATTTTTCTCAAATAAAAGGTCAATAATCCATATTATACAATTTCCTAACTGGATAAAAATCATTAAAAGAATGGCTTTGATAATATAAATTTTCCAGTTAGGACATAGAAGTAAAATGTATCTCATATGTCAAAAAAAAGCGCATACCTTTTGGACCCGAGCAGTCAACCTCGTCATTGCACTCTTCAATTTACGAACCCTGTCCAAGTTACGGCTACTAATCTGTATAGAATAACAATTCAGAAAAAGAAGTTATAAGAAAGAAAGATAAAAAAAAAAAAACGAGGCTTTAGAGCATTATAAGTTTAGACAGTAAAAAACAGGGATGAAGAATAAAAGCAGAAAAGAAGTTTCCCTTGTGATTAAGAGAAGTTAATTAAGCAAATAGACTAGACCATATGGAGTATACAGAAGAGCATACAGAAGCAAGATAGAACCAAAGCTAAAATTAAGAAAAATATAGTTGGAACTTGGAAAATGATAATCTTACAACTCTTTTTCAACTTTATTTTCAATTGAAGGTAGTTATGTAATATTAAACTTAGTTTTAAATGAAGTTGTACAATTACATTGAATGGTTGTAGAATAAGTTGTAAAATAGTTGTAGGTATATTACTATCCATATAACTCATGTTTTTCTCTGTGGAGGTTATGAAGAAATTAAGAAGATACAGATACAGATGTAAATGGCCCAGTGATATTACATTGTTCCCAAAGATTTTGGCACATTACATGCAACCCAACTACAAAAGGCAACAGGAACCATAACAGGACCACAAGACCAGGGAGAAGAGGGGTGGGGTGGGTAACTACCAAAGAAGCAAGACAAGGACTATTTCGAGGAAGAGGAAACACGTGAGTTCTCACCTTAGAGGTAAGATCATCAAGTGCAGGATAAGCAGCACTCTCCAATTCCGTTGTACGTGCAGCAAGGAAACTAAAAATAGCCTCCAAAGCAACCTCCAGGGCCCGGAATTCAAAAGGGGACTCTACATTGCATAAACTAGATCATTCAGATGTCAAGAAATTTAGAAACAAATGCAGTCCTAATACTGAGAATGCTTGTAAAATAAGCAGGATGAAAAATAAAACAATTTCCAACGCTTCAAGGGCAGTCCCAACTTCCAACTCTTCACTAATCAAATACTATTTTGAATTAAATTTTAAACCACTAATCAATATCACATACCATCTTCTTCACTGGCTTCCATGTCATTTTGCCCACCCGGGTAATCTTTTATGTTGACTTGACCTTGGCGAATGACATTGACAGGAGGCAAGCGCCTATGAAGTTCCTCAACGACAGGGATAACATATTCATCGGTTGGATCCCGAAGCAGTACCTATCCCACGATAAAAATAACAATTACAATCTGCAAACAAAGCTCAAAGCCTCAAACTCAAACTCAATTGAAACTTCCCTTGGTTGATTTCCACTTATCAAGTCATGCCATCAGCAATCAGCTCATCGAGCTTGAGTCAATGGCAGACGTGTTCCACGTAAACCCAACCTTTTCGTCCTCGCTTAGACATAAATTAATGTATCACTAAACACATACTTCCTATTTTTTATTTTAAATGATTAATTGATCCCCAATAATACTATTACCAGCAAAGCTAAAGTAATTAAATTTAATGAGTTTCAATTATTCCAAGTACACTGCAAAACACCTCTGACAATGAAAACGAAGAGCAAGTCTACGGGACCAGATCAACACGTTTACTGTGTTTACAGGAGAGAGAGAGAGAGAGAGAAACCTCTTCGGCAGTGATAATTGCCTTGATATGCTGAAAAACCAAAAAGTAGGAAAAAAAAACAAAAACAAAAAACTCATCAATCTCAAAGCATTCAAAAAGCTTAGAACGCAAAAAATCAAGACAATCCAACCCCACCACTCTCCAAACCCACCCCCAAAATAAAAAAATAATAATTATAAAGCAAAAGAGAGAGATGACCTCCAAGTTAAGAACGATGGCCTTTTCACGGCCAAGGATGGTAGAGGGGTAGGATAACAAGGGGTCGAGGATTCGGAGATCGCGGGCGTGGATGTGGACGCGGTGCATGATGGCGTACTTGTCAACGTCCAGGACCTCCCCTTCCCCCGTGCAGTCCATCAGTATCCAGCTCCGAGCCACCGTCTGGCTCTTCTTCTTCGCCACCACCGCCACACCAGGGTCCACCGGTACCACCTCCCCGTCCCGAACCATATCTCTCTCTACGTCTCCCTCTCTGTTTCTCTCTCTTTCTCACATCACCAATACTCGCACAAACCCTAACCACCACCTTTCTTGAATACCCGATTACCGGATGATAAAAACATATTAATTAAGAAAAAAAAAAAAAAGCGGGATTCGCTTGGAAAAGAGACTAAAAAGAGGGGTAAGAGTTATATGGATTATTTGTTATGGATTGGTTGGAGGAATTAGGGGAAATCAATCTGAAGGGTTAATGATCATTATCAGATACAGATGGCAGACCGGGCACGTTAAAACTTCTGCCGCGCGAGGACGTATCTCGATCTCAATGTGAGAAACTTCATAAATGTTGGGTTCAGCTTTTCTTTTTTCTTTTTTTAATTAATACCCTTTAACCACTTTCTCGGGAAACCTTTTAGTTTTTGGATTCCATTTAACCACTTTCAGCATGAATGACCGGATGACAGAGAATCGCTGCGGTCACTCGGTGGCTGAGGTTTATTACGTGTAGGGAAAGAGGTTTGGTCTATGACGGGGTCTGTCTACGTGAGCCTCGGTTCCTTCCAAAAAAGTGAGACCGACCGTGTGCTGGCAATAGAGTCGAATGCAGTTCTCGATGTTCGCCGGATCCGTTACGGCGTGCGACTTGTTGCCGTTGTAACGAGGCAAGGCTGGTTCCAACCCGGGGAAGACCGATCCAGGGAAGGACTTTAGTCGTGAGACTGATAAAGGCTACTTCAGTTGCCCACAGTCTGGTTGAACCTTGGAATACTTTCTTCAAACAAATTCAGAACTTCTGAATTTGGTTTATACATTTTTTTTTAATGTAATTTATTAAATTATAAATTTTTTATTATAATTTGTATTTAATATATCATCCTAAATTATAAATTTTCTTATATAAGATTATGTGTAGATCAAATACTCAACAAGCGAAAGCGAATTTTAAAATATATTCTTCAAAAAATAATCTAATATATTTTTGTAATAATATAACATCACAAGAGAAGGTAAGTATATATTATCACACTTATATTTTGAAATTACTTAATAACTAAATACTAGCTAGTGAGTCTTGGCGACCCACATTTATAAAAATATATAAAATGACATGATAGCTTTTCAATCATTTCATTTTGTAACCATTTTTAATTTCTGTAGTGGTTGACAAACAAACAAATATATAGGATATAGATCAACAATAGACAATTCCTTCTTTTTCTTTGTCGTCATTTTGTTTCGGTTAGAAAGAATAGCATCATCCATCAATTTAATATATTTATGTCCAAAGAGAGGTTAGATCGATCTTTGACTTGATAATAAATATCATTTACATGTGCATATGTATGCTTTTGTTGTCAGAAGTCACTACATATCCATGGATAGTAGTTAACAAGATCAACATGAGCGGCAGCTTTGTCAAAGAGAATGTTTTGATAAATTTTATATATTATTTATTAATCATCTAATGCTGCATGAGAAATTTGGCGTGGTTGAGTCAGAGAGATGAGATAAAATAATTTTATATGAAAATTAAAAATTGAATAAAGTATTATTAGAATATTATTTTTTAATATTATTATTATTGTGATATTTGAAAAAATTGAATTGTTTATTATATTTTGTGTAAAAATTTAAGAAAATTATAATATTAAGATGAAATAAAATGAAATATTTTAACTATTCAAACGGAGCTTAATCAGACAATTCTATATTAAAAAAATGCTACTTTACCCACTTTATTTGTCCCCTCATTTTGATACCTCATATGTTTTTTTTTTTATTTACTTCATAATTGAGAAAGTGACTATTAGTGTATTTATATTTTTTTTTATTTTTTAAAAATATTTTAAAATAATAAAGAAAATATACATAAGAAAATTGAAAAAAATAAAATAAAATTTTGAACTAACGGTCAAAATTAGCGGCACTACTCAGGCAATAGAGTAGCACCGCTATATATATAAATGTTGCTGAACTTTTATGAGTTTACTTATCTCATTGTAGACATGATTAAAACACCGGTAATCTTAGGGGATCTAAATACTAGTAATGACTCTTTGGATGCTATCTTATGCTATTGGAACTGTTCATCTGAATTTCGACTCGGAAATTCGGATATACTAGGATTAGAATCTGGATTTCACACCCAGGCTAAAACCTGGATAGGATTAGACAAAATGTAACCCGAGCCGAAACTCAAATAAATCCGGATCTTTTAAAACCTAGATTCAGAATTCCATTGAACCCTCTTTTTTTTTTTTTTTTTCTCCGAATTGCAAAATCTCCCACACGAGGCTAGGAAATCTCCAAATACAAGAAGGAACGCACGCACGCAGAAGAGGCTTCGAAATCACACGGTGACACAGGTTTTCATGCATTTTCTTGAAGCTCCCAATGAATATTTCTGTTCTTATATGTTCCAGTTTCTTTCTCCCTCGATGATTATATTTCTCCCTTTTTTTTTTCCCTAAAATGATAGAAAATAAATATTGGAGTAGTACTTCTTAAGCATCCCACTTGAATTATACTGTACATTTTCATTTGGGTTCTCATGCCTCCTTAATTCTGTAGAAGATATTGAATACTCTGAAGATACTGGATGTGTAGCAATATCTACGGAAACGCTGTCGACTTGTACTGACTGAGCTTTATTCGCTCTTTCGTTGTAGAAACAGAAACATCAAAACACACAAATGTTAAAAAAAAAAAAAGAAGAAGAAGGGAACGGGTTTTGCAACCCGGATTTGTTCTGGGCCGGAATCCAGAACTGGAATTTAATTTCCTGGGTTCCTGCCCGGATGAACAGTTCTATATGCTGCTATCCTGGGTCTTCCTTTGCTTCGGTGAACTTTTCTCTCTGTGGGAATATCAATTGTTTTTCGTGATCGATAATGTGAAAGGGATCAATGGTAGCGTAATTTTCTTGATAGTGTGATAAAATAGATTCGTTCTTACTAAGGAATCATTGCACAAAGTTTAGTTGCACTCTGCACATGCAATGAATGGGCTTAAGCATTAGACCGTACCTCAAATTCTAGTAATTGGATGGACTGGACTTCTCAAGCCCAAGTCCCCAAAACGTGTGAGAGCCTGTTGTAGATTTCTGGGTGCTACAGCAATTCACCCTCTCTGGCATTATTAATGTTTCCTTGGAGCACAACCAGAGCTGAAGACAGCCCAGCCAAAGTGATCATGACATGGACTCAAGGTCCCATGTCCCATCTCATGAGCTGAGCTCAACTCTCTTGTTGGCCCACCGATCGATTTAGTAGTCCATGCATTCTATAGTTGATGGATGCACCACTCTCCCCATAACTATAAGAAAAAAGTTTAGTTTTCCCTTTCGTGATCTTTTCCTTCCCTGGCTAGCTATTCATCGAGTGTAGCTTTATTTTCGACAATGGTGGTCCTATTAACTATCTATTAACTATATAAAAGTTCAACAAATATTTCGAATAACCACGTCATCAATCATTTTCACAAATTTTATTATTTATTCATTATTTTGTATTAAAAATCTCATGTCAGCGCGCTTTATCTTCTTCTAGCTAGAAAAGACGTCCTTTCTTCTCATGTGATATAAACTATTCGGCCAATATATAAATCAATGATGCAGGTTTATAATCAATTTTAAAACAATTGAGACATCTTATATGATAGGGGAGAAGTTTTTGTTGGAAAGTCGCAAGGTATAATATATTCTGATAGAAAATGCTATGTATTATATATACTTCTTTTTCTCTACCATTTATTATCGTTGTGACAATGTGATATTCTTCTTCAACAACTGATCAATAAAAAAAGTAGAAGTTAATCTAATGATTGATGAGTAATATCACATTAGTACGTACAAATATAATGACAGTAAGATGAAAGTACTGTGATATATAACATAACTTTATTCTAATTAACCCAAAAAATGTAAATGCATGTGGATTTGGAAAGAAACATGACAACATGTAGTTTGAAACCGCGAATACTATATGCATGCAACTTACATAAATGAAAACTGGATTGAATTGTATGGCCAAGGTTGATAATTTTTGTCTCACCATAATGGTCGGATGACCCTTTCCTCTTAGGCGGTGGTTCGTGTTGTTAATGTGCTCGGAATACTCATTCATGACTTGCTTGATGATAAATGACTAAAAATAAAGAAGACGGTATTTATGTGGTTCAGCTCTAAAATCTACATCAACGGATCTGGGGGGTAAAATTCACTATAAACATAATTTGACACAAGCCCTCTATCATTAATGATCACTGTTAATGACAAAAATCACACAAAAGGTTGGAATGAGAGAAATAGTCATTCCCGGCCTAGTATGACGATCTAGGCCTCGATTGGTGTGGTATGGAGCTCCCAGTGCGGTCCGGTGCGGCTGTGCATACGTCTATGAAAGTGAATAGAAAATAAATATTAAGAATGAAAAAGATAGGGAGACACACATTTACGTGATTCAACATAAAGCTTACGTCCACAAAAATTTTGGGGAGGTAATATCCAATATAATAAGTTTATTTACAGTCCCTCATAGTCTCTCGTCCTCACTATACATTGGATATCAGAGATTTATCTTTTGATGGAGAGATCGTCTCTGGAGTTCATCTCCTCCTATTCAATAAGCCAAAGTCGAAATTAAAGAAGTTGAAGTCTCCGATGGAATCGCCTAACCATTTCCTTTTATCTAATCCCTCTTTTCGCGTACCTTAGGGAGTGGTGAGAATTGGCTGTCTTTTCCTTACATGTCTAACATCTTCATTTCCTTTCTACTTTTTTTCTTCCTTTCCTATCTTTTCCTCACTTTTCTTCTGGCATCCTCTCTCTCATTGTTCCCCTTTGTTCTCTCTCTCCTAGTGATGGCCTTAGGTGGGCTGGGGCTGATCTTGGGTTTGAATATTGTATCCCTTTCAATCACTAAGGTCTCTACAATTGCTCCCGTGGAGTTTTATCTACGAAAAATGGTAATGGAGCTCTCTGACCGATCTCCCATTCCCTTCAAATCTCAAAATGAAGTCGACCTCCCTCGTATGTTGCCTCTCCTCCTTTTTTTCAATCCCTCGCCTTTGCTTTATGTTTTGTCCTTCCTTTTTTATGTCTAATATTTACTTTATGTCCGATCAAACTTTGTCCATTGTCAAACCATCTCTTCCGGCAGTCATTCGTATCATAGCATGCATGCTTTCATCTTCGATGAGCTTTTAGTGGGCTTTACATTTTGTGTTCATTTTATCCCAACAACCGAAATAGGAAAGAAAAGATTCAAGTGGACTAAAACAGTACCATGCAGTCTAAAGGAAAAAATATTAATCGCTTGCAATTTTATCTTTTTCTTTTAATTAGGTCCATATAATTAATTGAGATATTTTTTTTATTGTTCTTAAAGTCTTCTTTCAGCTTGTACTTTTTAGAAAAAATGAAAATAATCTCGTGATGAACTCTTTCGAATGGAAAGAAAACTAACCCCTCGTTCGTTTTCTCATATGAGATAAGATGGATTGAAAATAAAATTAAAAGTTAAATAAAATATTATTAGAATATATTTTTTAATATTATTTTTATTTTGAGATTTGAAAAAATTAAATTGTTTAATTTATTTTATGTGAAAATCTGAAAAAACTATAATGATTAGATGAGATGAGTTGAGAAAAGCTGTGAAAACAAACTAGGCCTTAACTTTATTTTATATAGCTAGGTTGAAGATCATCACTAGTACTGCCCCGGTTGGAGATCGCATTCGTGCTTTGCCGAACAGAGGTCTTTGGCTCAATTAAATTTCTTTTTCTTTAGGTTCATGCAATAAGAAAATTATTTCTTTGTGAATGATATTTTTTATCAAAATAAATTTATTTACAGAATAAATAATTATTCTCATCGCAAATAACTTGTTAACGTCGTGTTTCGCACACTTTTAGACCAAGTTTCGACAACTCGAGTCTTTCGAAATGGGCGTGCAAAAGATGGAAAATAGTGTAACTAGGAGAGGGCGGCTTTGGGGCTGGGGAACATCTGATACTAAAGTTACTAAGTATTATTGGAAGTTTGTAAATAAGTAAATAACTCTAGGGATCAGAGAGCTTTTTCGTACTTGGAACTAAGGGTGCTACCCGCATGGTGCGGGGCGGGGGCACCCCCTCCCCGCCCCGCACCATGCGGGTGGAGGGGTTTCATACCCCGTCCTCCACGTCCAGGAGGCAGGGGCTGGGCCCCCCGCCCCGCTACCGGGAGGTGCAATTGAAACCGCACCCAGCCCTGCACCCCGCTCAACCCATTGTCTAAAAAAATTTTTAGTCTAAAAATATTCTTTAGATCCAAATGATAATATAATTTAAATTATAAATTAAAATTTATACATTTAAAAAAAATATAAACTCATTAGAGTTATATTTTAGATGTGTGAAGTCTCACATTGCTTAACTATCACTATTGTATTACATTGACCTCCTATATAACAGTTGGCCTAGGAGGCCAAAGCAATCCATTAACTTGAAATTGAATTCAAGTTTTTTACAAATTGTATATATCTATATACAATATATTTATATAAATAGTAAAAAGAATAATTTTTTATACTAAAAAGTGAGAGAGTGAGGAGTGGGGGGCGGGGGCTGGGCCGCCAGAGTCAATCTGCCCCCAGCCCCCGCATGAGGTGTTCCATGAGGGGCGAAGGCCCCAGTCCGCCCATGCGGGGGCGGGGCGGGGCGGAAGCGGTGCAGGGCAGCGGGGGCGGGTACTCGTTGCCCACCCTACTTGGAGCTTGCTATTTATACTGTGGGTTGGGGGAGGTGCAAATTGTCTTTGTCTCTACAAAGTTTGTGCCTCTCCTGTTGTTTTGCTGTCAGAGTCCTTTAATACGACGTGATTCTGCAACTGCATAATAAATGTGGCGTGTAGCTTAGTAATGATGTCATTAATGCATCGTGGTATCCTGGCTTTCTGGCTATTCCTTGTGAGCCGTAGATGGTCTGATGTCAATGGATCTAGGGCCATCCGCATTCTCGTCATGCTCTGTATAGGTTTCTGGGCTCTGAAGGCGGCCGCATGCTATCAGGCTGGCCTGTCTTATCGATTACTTGACTTCCCTTCCTAGTAGATGTTTGGCCCCCTACGTGGGCTTGGTGGCCTTTGAGCCAGGTATCGGACCGAGGCTCAGTAGACTTTGTGAAGTGGAAAAAATCCCTTTACATAACTCATCATATATAAATGCATAGAGAGCTGCTGCCACTATAGCTATGCACACATTGCACACACTACGTGGTTGCTTCTTGTGTTTTTTTTTTTTTAATTTTTTAATAAATCGAAATGCACGTTTTGGTTTGGTTTGAAAATTTGTTTCTACTTCATCCCCATTCGAATGCATGCCGCGAAACAGCCTCCTCCCTTGCAACCCGCGGCAGCTTTCTTAACCTACCACCTCCCAGCGACGCCGTATGTGTCTTCAATGCCACCGAGTGGTGCTCCTCCGTCTACCCAGCTCCTCCACTCCCTGCGAGCTCTTTGAACAGAGCAAACAAGATTTGAATCCCCCGAAACCCAAATGCTCTGTTTCATCAAGTGGTTTGAAATGTTTGTAAGTAAATCTTGCAAAATTGCTTTTATTTACCTACGTCGCTCTGTTTGTTTTACTATGGTTTATAATGATAATAATTGCTGAATCAAGAAGCAACGCCTTTCGCCACCCAAGAAACAAGTTTCGATGACCCATGCATTATCCGAATGGAGGGGTGTAAAGTGAATCTTGCACCAGAAAAGCAATTTTTGACCAATTGATATTCGCCCTTCAATAACCATAACATGGGAGAGAGAGAGAGAGAGAGAGAGAGAGAGAGAGTTAAGGAATGAAGCTAATTTAATTAATTAGACATTTTTAAGAAAAAGCACGATGTATTGGTCAAAAAGTTTTATCCACAACAATGAAACAGTCATACCCAATACATCTCTCCACATGTTCCATTGATAACTTGCATTATGAGTGCCAGATTTGTTAGTTTTCCACATTCAGAAAATAAATAATAGTTTAAACTCAGCGGAGCATATAATAAATGCTTGACTTGCATTTACCTACACCAAATAGTGGCTTCTGTGAAGATTTTCTCATATTTTTTACTCTTTGTTTCTTTTATCGAGAACCAGAAACAGAGAGAACTCCGAGCTACTCAACAATGGCTATGGTGCAAAAGCATAGAGATAACTTTTCTCTTTCTTCTCTTCACGAGGTCCCCCTCAACGTCTCCATCTTCTCTATTTCTCTTATTATGGGTTTTGGTTGTTCACTGAGATTAAAAAGCTGTCCATCGTTAGTGGACAGAGATGGGATCGAGGTCGTGGTGGGTAAGGCTGGGTCGTGGTGGGGTTGAGGGTCAATGGTTGTGTTGTCTTGCTTTGAGGGCTTGGGGACGACGAGCTCTGAGGTTCGCTTGGGATTGAGGGGTCGAGGGGCAAAATGGTTAAATGAGGTTCGCTTGGTCGAGGGGGCAAACTGGTTCAGTGTGTTCCGATCTACACGTCATGTGTGCATTGGATGAAACCAAACAGTGGCTGCTATGAAGATTAATTCAAATGCATATATAAATGTTCATTTATCTTATAGTGATATATGTAATCACTTGAGGTACAAAGCTTTGAAAATTAGTTGCTCCCACTGTTAGAAGAGAGATTAACACATTAATCGATCTCATATATATAATAATATTATTGTTGTTAATTCATGGTATGAGTTCTTTAAACAATATAAAGTATTTAATAATTATTTTTATTCTTACTTTATATATTTATTCACTAAGTACACTAGCATTGGCATTGAATTAGCCAAATACCTTTTCATCTTCAAATTTAACAAATATCATCCATATTTACTCCACATTGAATTAGCTAAATTATTTTCATCCAAAATATAAGCTGCAGTAAATTCATTCTTCTTTTTAAATATGAAAAGAACTATAGCAAGTCTAAAAGTATTTTTTGAGATTATTATATTATAGATATGAGATTTTTATTTACATATGAGATTTTACCATCTATATACATATGAGATTATTATATTATAAATTGTTGGATTGTGAAAATGAAAATGAATATGATTGTTGAAAATTATTGAAGTTTATGAAAATAAAATAAACAAGTAATTAAAAAATATAAATAATTAAAAAATATAAAAATAAAAAATAATAATATTTTATTATTATAAAGAGTGTGATGACTAATCTAATGTAGATTTTAAATTTTGAATAATTAATTAAAAGTAAAAAAATTATATATTAATCAAAATTTGAAGGATAAGACAGTCAATCCAATCTAATACTTAAGCGCTAAAGTTTCAATGATATAACTTTCAAAACCTCGATGAGAAGAAAAATTAGAGGATATTTTGTTATTTTCCGCAATCATTAATAATCCACTTGTCAAATTTAAAAAACAATTGTTTCCACCAAAAGCGGCAAATGAGCCTGTCACAGTGCTAGATCCAATAAATCCGCTTTAATGCATGAGACTATAGGTACTGTAAAAAAAATGCCAATGTTTTGATTTGCTATATTTGGAGAATATTAATATATATATATATTCTTGTAATTTTTGTTTATATTTCTTACTGAAGAAAATTAATAATCATCGATGTATGTACATATTATATAATTTTTAATTTTAAAAAAACAGTAGTGCAAGCATCGGTGCGGCGGCGCCAGTGCGCTTGAAAGAGGAAATACATATTTTAAAATACAGGCCAGTACTATATTTGACCCAACTAATTAATTAAGGAAAATACTAAATCCATTGATAATGAGTCCCTACAGTGGATCCTAATAGGTATTCTTTATTTTTTTACTTATTAATTAAAAAAATATTTTTAATGATATTGTGAATCTTTTTAAAATATTAAAAATATAAAAAATAGAACCGCTTTAGACAAGTCAATCCTATAAGGGGATTTTATCGGATACCACTAATAGAATGACACATCAGCTGAGTACATAGGACTAGACTAAACCTGGCCACACCATATAAATGCCTATCTCTTTTTCAGAAAACCCAACCGCGTGGAACAGATTCATTTCTTCCCCTTTACATAAATCTAGCCGCACGATTTGCACAAGAACCAGCTGCACGCGTACCAGTGGAGGAGCAACACTTTCGGCGAATGCAGACCGACACACCCACAGTCGCACCCACAGTTCGCATACCGGCGTCTGAAGTTGCACCCCTTGTGATCCAAGATATAATCTTTCATATAGATAGTAGCATTTGAAGCAAAAATTTTAATCAACCACACAATCTTATATAAATTGAAGCATTGTCACATAAACTTATAGTTTTCATATTTTTGATTGGTGCAGATGGAAGTTAATGATACAAGTATCGCTTGTAGGGAAAAAAAACCTTGCATGCGACCAAAGTTTTTCATTCCCCAAAACAGCAGCTCTTGATAGAACTATAAGTTGATCATTTTCCCTAGCAGTTGTCTAAAACGTATTTGAATTTTCAAATTTTGAAGTAAATTGAATTGATGGTGGGCTTCCCAGATCTCAGGGCTTTCCAATGAGTATCTTACTGTGTTTTCACTTATAATGCATCTTAAAAGAATATTCAGACAACTTGTAGATATAATCAAATCCTGAAAAAATTGAGGATGGAGAGAAAGAGAGAAAGAGGGATTAAGTGATCGTGTTTCGACGTAGTCCAAAAAAAATCGTGTTTCAATTTTTAAATCCTGAGAAAATTGACATGGTCTTCAAATCATGTTTCGGTTCTACAAATAAGAGAGAGAGAGAGAGAGAGAGTGTGTGTGTGTGAGGAGGGGGGGTTTGGTCTTGACAATCACATATGACCCCCTGATAATTTATTTTTCCTCTACAGCGCACCCCACCAACTTAAAGATACATCCCCTACGTGGTCCACATTCGTTAGTTGCCGTTGTTCTCTAAATTTGTTTGAAGTTATTCTCTATAAAAAAAAAAAATGTATGAAAAATAAAATAAAATAAAATAATAAAAAGGTCATTAATTTGGCCTTCTCGGAAGATTTTATCGGGCTACACCCACGGTGGGTGGGTCATGTAGCACGACTCGTCAATATAGTAGTGATCCAATAAAACTCAATTATATATGATCCAAAACCAATAACTTCAATCGCAAAACCCAATTAATTAATTAGTGCGTACAGTACGACGTCCCTAGCCTAATAAAGAAATCGGACCACGTTCCTNCCATCCGGCGACTGTGCCTAGAAGAACTATTTATATATTATTGTATAGATATTAATTAGTAGTATTGTATTATAGAGTCTAACCGCAAAGCACAAAATCCCTGATCCATCTTGTCATTAATTACTCAACCAAACGACGTACTAGCTGTACATCAGCTACTATTCATCTCACACCCACATCTGACATATTCTTCCAATGATCAACAGTCTACATACAATAATAAATATGGATGTCCCAAACTATAGTGAACAAATTCCATAAACTAAAGGCCACAAATGAAAGCCCCATCAACATGCACATGGACTTGTTCCCCTACATTACTTAGGTCATGGATTTTAATGCCCTTCCTCACCTAAAAGCAATAACAACTTGCAATACATTAATGAATTGAAAAGGAAAAGGGTGATGTGAAGAATCTTCTGAGCAGGAAAAAAAAAATAGCATTAAATTTGAAGGAATAAAACACACAACAACTATGACAGCGGGACACCAACAAACAACGTACAAATTAAAATAGGTGATTATTAAACAAGCCATTAGCAATAAACAAGGCCGACAATAGGCCACTGAGTTTAATATTGCTTCTTGTCTATTACAGATGTCCATGCATATTCTTAATCTATATATCTATATACGATCAAATAAAAATTACAGACACAATCAAAAGAAAACTCTGTAATTACGTACGCTTGCAACAAGCAGGCCTTGCCAGGCTAATTAAGCGTACGTAGTTCAGCTTCGGTTCTTGCACTTCTCCATGGCTCTTGGGGCTGAAAATTTAACCAAATTCACAAGATCAGTACCTATATATAAGTCCTATAGATCATATATATCTACGTCATCTTTGTCAACGTTCGATGGTCTGAGAAGCAGCAAAAATAATACACACACACATATACATAAATACTAAATTAATTAGTCTATTTGAAGCTAGGTACGTACCAAGCCCAATAGCTTCTGATCCTTTCATTAAGCGCAGGCGCTTGCATGACTCAACAAACATCCTGTACGTACGTGTAATTAGGGTTAATTTGCAGCACTTGGATTTTGAATTTTCTAAGCAAGCTTGAAATCTGACACAATAATTTTCCATTTTGAATTAGGGCAGGTTTTGTTTTTGTTTTCAGAGGGATGAAGTGCTTACTCCCATGGAACATCGCCCACGAGCATCCAGTCGCCATCCTTATCTTCATAGGTTGGCACATACTCGGAACTGTTCAGAATATCCATTAACTTGCTTTCATTCATGAAGTCAATCATTCCTTGAGTCCCATAATTGCCTTCAATTAATAAACATAAAAAGATAAATAGCAGCGCTTGTATATATGATCGATATAATAATTAATAGTACCAGCATTAATAATAAAACGGTACAAATTTACAAGTTAGCTATAGGTTCTAATATGAAGTTAATAAGTTCTAATAAGTTCCTATAATATATCTTCGCCTACATATTTTCAGTTCAAGATCTATACATACAGCCTGGAAATACAACAAAATGGAACTTTTAACTTGTAATATAATTTCCCAATACTTTATGATTGAGTACGTACTTGTCTGCCCATAAAAGTTAAGTTTTAAAACTAAGACCTATATATACGGCCTGAATCTGATATTGTTATTTTCTTCTGTATTAATGCATGCATCTGCAACTCTCTGGATTGTGTTGTCTCAAACATATATATGGATATCTACCGGAAAATGTTAATAGCTTTTCATACTACTCTTTTTCATTCTTTTGGCTGCCAGCTGGACATGCACGAGATCACTTGGAAAATCATTTATGATGTCCGAGATCCTCTTCGATCGATCTCATATATATTCGTCCATCATCATTTACAATTTAATTTTTCTTTCACATTTGCGACAATATATTGTAAATTAATTAACTTACCCATGGTGAAGGAACTGAACATCTTGGCCAAGGCATCGGATAGCTCTTGGTAGCTCTTGTACATTTTCAAGTCCACTTTACGAAGATATGGCGCACCGTCCATGCAAACCTTCACTAAGGCCGCACTGCCATTTGCCGGCTTCTTTCCTTCCTCACTTGTATTCTTCTGAGCCATCATGTTCTTCCTGCACGATCTCACTGGTGGCCAACCCACAACTTGTGCCCTGAAATCCATCTCACCTTTGTTATTATTCTTTCTCGTCCATCTTTACTAATTAATAGAACTAAATATCTAACCCTAATAGTAACAAGATCTTTAATTTTGGTGCTAATAATGGAAAGAAGTTTGGAAAAAATAATGCGTTAAAACAGTAGAGCTTAAATAATCAGTAAACTTATTCATTGCAAAAGGTGTAAATATATATGATCTAGCTAGGCTTAAAATTTAAAATTACAAAGGGTGTTGTACGTCCTGTGATAACAAGAAGAAGAATATTCTCTATGTAATTATATCAACATCCTACAAATATACTAGAGACCATACCCCAACTAACATATGGGGTTCAACTAGCTAGATTTAGAAATAAAATTTTAAAAAAGTCGAATAACTCAAAAAACTATTTTTTTTCTTGGCAAAAACCTAAAAACTTACTTGGCAGGTGGCTTAGCCGGATCCTTGGTGCAAGGAAGGAGCTGGTTATTTTCCTTTGGAGCATTCTTCATGCTCTCTTCCTTAGATTGAAGGTTAAGCTTCAGGTCAACAGTCTCTGAAAACCCTCTCTTTCCAGTAGCTTTCGCAGTCTCAGGCTCGCTTCCACCCCCACCAGGCAGCCCCAGACACAGCTCAGTCTCCTTAAAGTTCAAATCACGGTCGGTGCCCAGCATGTTCGCCATTTTCCGGCTAACTTCCATGAGAGAATTCCGGGTGTGGCCAAGAATGCTTCAGAAACTATCAAAGGTTTTGCTTCGGCCTCTATCTATATCTGCTTTTGTTGGTGAGAGTTGCTTTTCTTGCTTCTCTCTTTTTTGTGTCCTCTTCCTTCTATTATTATGTTGCTTAGCTTGAGAGAACCACCCCCGGCCTCCCTCAATAATATAACTGCATGGAAGTTTGTGTGTGTGGGTGCATGTGTACGTCATCTCGAGCTTCTGGCGTGTGGCGTGTTGACACGCGGAGATACTTGGGACGTTAGATCTTGGAGTAGTTATCCGATCTTGACGATTATCATGTGATTTTGCCGACGTGCATGATTGAATTATTTGGAGGGACTGGCTGTGGATCATGTCCAAATTATGCCCAAGTAGAACAGCTAGCGCTAGCTCCTCAGTCAACCATCACATGCATGGTTGTGTGGGACACGCTCAAGATAAAGAGTGGGGTTCAGACTTAAGTACTACTGTCTAGCTAGCTAGTTCATGACCTTAACACTTCCCTTTTTATGGAAAAAGCTTCAGGCCATGAAATTCCTTTTATTTCCCCAAATTCACATAACATAATTATTAGCTAATTACTCATGACTACTACGTCTTTATATAATTAAGGTCTAAATATCTAACACATGCAGTATCATGATTGTTATAATTATTAAACAATTAATAACTTTCTGGTCAAAGTTTAATCGTTGAAAACTCGAGCATTATTCTGCCTCGTTTTCCGTTAGATCAATCACTAATTTTATACGATCGAGCTTGATAACATTGCTTCCACCACAAATTAATGAATATTTCTTCATATACTTACTTCTTTCAGCGCTAAATTATAATGTCCCAACGTACAAGAAACTGAATCAGCTAATTTGGATACAAATCAACGGTGAGTTGGCTGAGTGCAAGCAGTACATGCATGATCATATATCGTTTGTGCTGCAACAATACCCGTGCGTGACACACGTACGAATCAGTCAACAGTACTTCTCAATATCATTCATTCTGAAACTTTTTAGAGCATTGCTATGCATCATCCTACACACCACATACTAATGTGTTTTTTTATTTTTTTTTATTTTTTTTTTTATTTTTCTCTTCTTGAAACATTTATATTTTTTTATTCTTCATCCATATAATACACATTTAATAAGAGAAATAAAAAAAAAATTATGGTGTGTAGTGTGTAAGATAATACAAAAATTAATTCAACTTTTTAGGGCATGGTGGTGACTTCGAGACAGGTCACATCCTAAGAGAAGGAAACATCCCTAACCCTAGCTGTGCCCTTGCCCTGTCAACGTCCCCCCAACTCTATTCTAGCTAGTTTGTTTTTTTTAACCTACCTCGATGATAACTATCCCATGGTCTGCAACCTTCCAAATTCCTGAACACATGTGTATGTGTATTCTTATTAGAACAGTGACTAAATTATCAGGATTTCCCTCAAGAAAATAAGTACTAATATAACCCTGATTTCATCTTTTGGACTTGGTCAAGTCAAAATCATATAAGAATACAAGAAACCATTTTTCTTGGCTTTGAAAATCTCACACACCTGGCTCCTAATCTAGGTTAGAAAGTGACTTCCACTTCAGATAACTTTTACAATGCATGCATGCATAGTGACTAAAGTTCAAAGGGTAGCTTAGGGAAAAGAAAAAAGTGCCGAAGTACTTCAAAGGATTTGTATTTTTTAGGTGGTCCAAATGCCACTAATTAGATGGGGTCAAGAATTCAGGTCATGATAAATCCAGCTGGTCCTTAATTCGGCCGTCATCTTTTGACCACCAAATTTCATGGCATTAATTAACGCAACAACTCTAGTGTAACCATGTGCGCACTTTCTTTTCTTTTCTTTTCTTCATTTTTCTACAAAAACAAAGCGGTTCTTCAAGACCATGTCAACATGTATTAATCTTGGAGATCATGTACTTCAAGTGTCACTTAATGGATGCGACAACTCAAAAGTACTTATCCCTTTCTTTCTTTGTTTCTTTTCTTTCTTTTTTTACCTCCCTTCAAGTTAATTACTATATGATCTATGCAGATAGCGTGGGCGCAAAGAGTTAATTACTATAAATGCGAGTAGTTGCTTTCGGGACACTCACTTTTAGGGTGCAGCTTAGACTAGCTAGATAGTTTCCGCCCTTCTGTTCTTGTTCTGTGCTGGTCTACCGATCAAATTATCAATGGTACTGTAGATCCAGAACTGATCGATCCCCAATTGATGTTACTTTCGCAGAGGGGACATATATATCGAGATTAACGAATAAAGCATTAGTTAATCAACAATTATCAGTAATATCAAGTACTTTAATTATTGTGTACGTTGTTCCTACAAAAAGAAGTATATATATATATATACGCGAGAATCCTCTCTCCACAATAATAATATTCCAAATGTTGGTAGAACTTGGGACACCAGATACCATGGTGGGGGCTGGCCAGGGTACTCTTTGCTTGGAATAATATATATTGTCTCGTTAAAAATATGGCTGACCTTGGATGCATGCCTCTTCCTCTAATATATATCTTCTTTCTTCTAACTTACGCGGTTTATAAGTATATATAATTAGCCCCTTGAAATACAAAAAGAAAAAGATAGATATTTATATTTATATAATTGAAGTCAAACTAAATTTGATTTTGTGAGCTCATCGAGGCCATCCATCCATGATATTGATCTATCAAGTTTGATTTATATGTAATGTGGGGACAGATTGCATGGATAAATATACGATTGATGAATCTCATCTGCTTACTGAAATCAAAGAGGATATGATTTATATCAATTCTTTTTAGCTGCCTAGTGGGTGGCAAAAGAATCAACGTCTCGACTCTTTTTAGAAATATCAGAATATTAGACGAATCAGATTCTATTTCCCTGTAAATATAATATCATGTTAGGTAGATAATAGCCTTAGAAATTAAAGGGTAGAGAGGGACCATGTGGTAACCGGCCAAAATTAAGAGTCAAGAGATAGAAAATTGAGAAACATGGTTAGAGGGAGAAATTGAAACAAATTATGTGAAGAGTTATTTTATTGATCAGCAATTTTACACTGTACACCTGCTTAAAGAAAAAAAATAAAAATAAAAACAGATCAAAATACAAAAGATAAAAAAAATTAAAGTGAAAAGAGACTTTATCGGACATTAATGTGTGGTACCCGATATAATGGTCCCGAGCATTTCTCCCAATTTTTTTTTTTAATTTTTATTTTTACTTAGTGAATAAGTAAATATTTTTTATTAAAGTTGTGTATTTTTTTTAAAATGTTTAAAGATATTAAAAAAATGAATGAAAAAAATAAAACCATTTGGTATTGTCAGTAGCCATCATCGTGCTACACCCTGCTGATCTTATACCACAACTATCTCGTCCTTGATTTATTTCCAAAGTAGTGCTAAGTTGCGGCCTGCAACGACCATTGGGCGTGCCACTTAATACAAATTTATTTTTTTATTTTTTTTCTTTTCATATTTTTTGAACATATTTAAATATTTTTAAAAAATAAAAAATGCACCAATACACTAAAATTTACTTTCTTAATCATTAAGTAAAAGAAAAAAAATACATGAATAGTCAAAGTGAAGGGGCAAACTCAGAAGACATACTAGCATTTTTCTTATTTCTCAAAAAAAAATGGAGAAACAGTGAAAACAGAAGTGGCATTTCCAATAGGGGTGGGCAACAGGACCCCTCCCCCGTCCACCACACCCAGCATCTAGAGCCCCTAGCGGGGGCGGGGGACCGGGGGGGCCTCTTACATTTATATATATATAAATATTATATATATACACATAAATATATATTTACATTTTACAAATTATATATATAAATATATATTACAATTTGTTAGACTTGTTTACAAAATATACATTAACAAATTTTAAAATTATATATTTTAAAAATTAATGCACTTCAACTTACACAAAATATACACTAGCAAATTTAGAAATTAGATAGTTTTTAAATTATATTCATATTTACAAATTTTAAATTTACAATTTGGGTCTAAAAGTTTAAACCTAGTGAAAAATGCATAACCTGCAGGTGGCCGAGGATTGAGATCCTGTACCATCCAACTAAGGCTATCTTTGCCCTTCTTGGATTCTTTTTGTCGACTCATTCTATCATTTCGCCCTTTTTTTTTTTATTTTTTTTTTTTTTTGCTTTTTATTCGAACCATTAATCTGGAACCTACAAAAGCTGTTTTAGGCCAGGATAGCCCATCCTACATTTGGTCCAATTGCGTAAAGAAAGTTTCAAGCCCATCTATTTCACGAAGTCTCTAAAAGCCCATTTTGGGTCCAAATCAAATGAAAGACTCTTCTACAAATATTCCTTGGAGCTTTTATATTTAATTATATTCTCTTTATTTAAACTAATTGATGTAATTATTTTAAGTAATTTTATAAACCAATCGAAGAGTTGCTTAAAATGTGATGCATTAAATTTATGAGATCAAGGATGAAAAAATTTAAAATAAAACATAACTCCTTTCAATCTTACAGAAAATACAATGATTACTCGCCTCTTTTATTTCATTTTAATTAATTAATGACCAAAGATTCTCTCTTAAAAACCTCAATAAAATTATTTCGGTATTCAGGCCCTTGTTTTATTTCCCTTGTTTAGAACTTTAGTGGACACGAAGGGCTTAACATAATTATTCGCTATCAGGGTTTTTCTTCCTTTTGTTTTCCACGTACACTTGTCCATCTCAAAACCATAATCTTATGCTAACATTATCAAGTCACAAGTTTCTTGATTTGATGGCAAGTCAAATGGAAATGTCTTCTTTTGAGATAAACATACAAAATTTTTATATATAGTCATTTTTACGTATTCTTTATGCATTTTATGAATGTAAATGACTACTTCAAATTTTTTAAACATAAAATAATTATTTTAACTAATTATATCAGTAGAGTGTATAAATAATCTATAAAAATGACTGTATATAACAAAATTTTTTAAGATATAACATGTTTTTTCGCCTCCGTAAGTAACGCAATTTCATCAGAATAATTTTTAACTTAACATGTTATTTAATTTAGGGCTAGCATTTACTTGCATACAGATGGAATTCGAAATTATAAGTATTTTTTTTTTTTCTTATTTTTTAGAGTATTTTTGTTGTTGTGGAGCAGTTGGTGAAAGACACAGTACAAAAGGCTTTCACCAGGACAAGATACATGATGGGCCCCATGATGCATAATCGCAGGTTCCTTAGGGTCCCACCCCTCCAAAGCCCACGAATGGTTCTGGCTGAACAGACGTGGCTCAAGGGTTTTAGGCGAACAGGCAACAGATGGCCGCTTGATGGGTAGGAAATGCTAAAGACAGAACAACTCTGTCCTCCCAGGTAAGAACATCCAACACCCAATGGGATGGGACCCAATACGCAACACTACCTCCCGTGTGGGTTCTCCTTAGACTTGAGACCCACCAACTCAAACAGACACAGCACGCTCAAGTCTTATCGAAATCTTCCTGTCTGGAATGTCTTTTTCACACCCTTCGTGCACATGTTTCCTCTGATTATATAATCAACATGAATATGATAGAAGTTTAAGCATTATATTTATTCTCTCTCTCTCTTAAATTTCTCCAAACATATATTTTAGGAAATTTAGGTCCAATTAAAATGGATCTAAAAATTTCTAAAAGAATTTAATTTTTTTTCCTAAAAGCCCTCACTCGCAGATTATCCTAAAACGATATATAATATTGTAATTTAATTTGTATTTACTCATCCATGCATGCACCTTCAAAACTTCCTGTATTTATAGCTAGAGTGACATTCTGGTATATGTAATTGTCGTAGCTTTGAATAGGCCAGCAGATGCATATTGTTCTCGATGATCGAAAGAACCCCACAAACTCACCCCCCGCGAATATCTTTGGAGTTCATCAACATTTCTAAATGCGTACGTACGTTCTATATCATGTGCAAATATTATGAGGACATTTCTATACCACAAGAGATGTAGGGGCCGGGTCTCGGTGGCTGAGAGCGTATAATGCGAGTTTCCCTTGAAACATGTGAGCTGGTCTAATATCAATATTGCAGATAAATTGATGGAGGTCATGCAACAAATAGTGGACCCTTTTCTGCAAAAGTGGTCCTGGCATGGCTTGCCAGATGTTACACGGAAAATGGGGTAGGTTATAACAAGAGAATACCCACCGATATAATTGGGTCCTAGCCAGATATGGTACTGAAAAATGCAGCCAAGTATAGAGATATTACCCACGGATTTCATGACCACCCCCACGTACCCAAAATGAAATTCGGACACCCTTTCCTTTCCCTTATTTTGTCTAGTTCTGCTTCTTCTAGCTAGGGGACCGCTACTCAATGCTAGGCTGCTAGCTAACTTGGTATTACTTGTCTGTCATTCTTTGTTAGACTCGTAGGGTATCCTACAGCCAAGAAAATTCTCTATGTTCTAAAAGCTCCACCACTTGTGCCATTTTTATATTAGTTTTAAGCTCTAACAGTACTGACCCCTAATGCTTAATGTCGGTTATAAGTTCTTTATTCAAAAGTTGTTTAGTTTGTTTTGCCTTTTTTTTAAGGATTAAGCGTAAAGAAGTCGGTCCTAAAAGCAGCGGGATGCTAAACTAATCTTTCACATCCTGTATGGGGATCGCACTGTCGGTGTGAGTCTGCACAATAGCATGCACGTTCATAATTATGACAGCCTCATGTTTGTGGAATTGCACAGCGATTACTGAATTGCATTTTACAGTATTAGAACTGTATAATATGATAGATTTGATCTTAAGTGATCACCATTCAATGTTTATGACACAGATCTAATCTATCACTACCACCACACGTTTCTTTCATCAGACACTCAACACTAATCAGAATATTTGTGCACCACCAATGCCAAATAATATTCCATGTCGAGTTTTTGGTCAAAGCTTGCAGGCGGCCTGCAATGCCAACTTGGCTTTTAGCGACACCAGTGAACTGTCATATCATATCCAACCAGGAAAATTCTTGTGGACCAAAATCTGCAAAAATAGACCTACCTAGGTCTGATTCGTTTGGTTAATTTTGCATCGCCTGTATATCCAACGATTAGTTTTAGAGTAATGCTTCATGTGGTAGTGGATTTCGTAAGTCTTGTGTAGTTATTTTGAAAAAATAAATAAAATTTATTATTAACAAATTAATTTTTCTTTTTATGTGAACCTTTTATTTATTCATTATAATTACACATTACAACTATCATTTCTTTTAATTTTAAGACCGCTCGAGCAGTGCCAAGCTGTTAGCTCAGGAACCACAAGTACAAGCTCACGATCAAAGTTACATTGCCATATATATGCCACAAACTTCAGCTAGCTTTGTGGATTTAATCAATGTTTGCTATCACCGCATTGCTGAAGCAATAATGACAAATTTCAGCACAGCCATCAATGGTTAGACAGATCGAGCAATACTGAACATTTGGATCCCTCAGAATTAAAGATATATAATCTTTGGATTGAAAAGTCAGTCTAGAACCATCTGATATTGGAGTTTTGGATCATCTACATCGATCACACACCACATGTTTAGGCTTGAAACTTATTTTTTGGTGGTTCACTTGAATGGGGGTTCCTGACCTATTGCTTTTGTACCGCAAGAGCATTGGAAATTTGGGTTCAGATAAGGAGAAGTGCACCCATAGATATATGCGGGGCATGAAAAAACAACGTTTGGTAAAGTAGCCATTCTCGCAACCTAAGGACTGCACTGCCCGGTGAAGATCACCATGCAGTTAAGGGGTAAAGTAGTGTACGTACCCTTGAAAGGGCTGATCAATAAAAAAAATCCAGTGGTCCAAGTAATTGATATTTCCTCTTGGCCACCAGGAAATGATTTTTATTTGGATTTCAATTCATTCTTTGCATATTCGGGCAGTTTGAACTGTAGAAATACCCATTACTCCTCATAAAAGGCCTAATAGGAGAAGTGAGGTAATTCCTTATAAAGCCCAGGATGAGTTTGTTCCTAAGCCATGTGGGACTTCCCAATACGCCCCCTCACGTGTGGGCCGGTATTTCCGGTACCATCATCGTGGGTAGGTCGCAGGAGCCCATCATTGGTCATAGGTTAGCCTGGCTCTGATACTATGTAGAAACACCCATTACTCCCCATAAAAGGCCTAATAGGAGAAGTGAGGTAATTCCTTATAAAGTCCAAGATGAGTTTGTTCCTAAGCCATGTGGGACTTCCCAATATGAACTTTGCACGTCCATTCAATAATTAAATATACATTATTTTTATTAGTTTAAAGTTTTAAAATAAGTGGTAATTTTACATGCTATCAAAATAAAGATTCTAAATTTGAATCATAACCCTACACTCGGTCTCATTTAATTAAATATTTCACATGGCTTAATTTATTGAATTAAGCCTGACCCACACATGATGGAAGAGTGTTAAAGACAAATATATATAATTAAATCTATCTTTTATTCATCGGTTTAGGCTTTATTTAAAAATCCAATTCGAGATTAAGGACAATCCCACCCCGTAGTACAATTAGCTAGGCGAATCCATCGTGAACTAAAACAGTAAGTACTATACTAGGGGTCGGGGAGGAAAAAACAAATATATATACATATTTGCTACATGCAACCGAGCGGCGCAACCGTTGGGGAATCAGCTAATATATTTAAATAAAATAATACTTCCCTCTCATTCTTTTCGTCCCCGTTCCATCTGCGAAATCCCCTCCAACCCCCCAAGGCCCCAACAACATCAACACTCTTGTTGTTTCACACACCAGACACCCCAACTGTCCTCTCTCATTCTCTGTCACTCGAGATCTTATTTTTACATGTCGGTGATCGACTGATCGGGGAAACGAGAAAGATGTTTTAGAGATATGAGCGAACTACTATAACGCAGATCTTTGGCAATTCCTGTAGACTCTATATCTAGGTCTTGTTTGATTCGCTATGAGTTGGAAACACAGGGCTGGGTTGCTCCTGATAGCTGTTGTTGTTGTTATATGGGTCTGCTCTGCAGAAGTCACCCAAGTCAGCTTATAGCTACATGCACTCTAATTCTCTCCTTTTTATTTTATATATTTAGTCGAATTCGGGTGAAATCTCCATTCATGATAATACATTTATGTGCCTTTTGTTGGTGTTTGATGGATTATAAGCTCTTGTTTCTGGTTTGGGTTTGAAAATGACGGAAGATACCATGTATTTGGATCCATTCACTGAGATTCAAATCTATCTGCTCAATAATAGCTTGGACAAAGGCTTCCCGTGAGGAGGACGATGGATCACCTTCCTCGACCTCTCCTTCAACAACCTATCCGATTCTATCCTACCCTCACTTTCCTTGCTTCCAAACCTCAATGTGCTTCACTTGGACCGTGACAAACTCACCAGAAGGATCCCCTACTCTTTCGATACATTTAGCAAGGTACCAGACTTGTACCTCTCTCACAACAAACTATATGGTCCAGTCACAACCTCATTTGCTAATCATGGACTTCAACGTCATAGACCAGTCATGTAACATGGAATGAGACGCGTCCATGGTTTTTGGCTCGAAAAAGACCATGCAAATCGTGGACCTGTCAAGGAACTTGTTCAAGTTCAATCTGTCCAAAGTGGAGTTCCCCAAGAGCTTGACTTCGTTCTGAGCAAGTTTTTAGAAAATTTTCCTCTAAAATATTTTAGAAAGAAAGGGGGGGCAAAACGCAGGAGGCATGGGGCAGGGTAAGAAAAAAAGAAAATGAGAGAGAAAGGGGGTGCTCAGACCAACAATGGAGGTAAAAAAATTTTCAAAGAGAGGGGGAGGGGGGCGCAGACCACTATGAAAAAGATAGACTTTTTTTTCTTCTAAAATGCATACTAGTGGAGAAGACATGCGAAAACTTTTTTTTTTCCTTCTGAAATGCATACCAGTTGAGAAGATGTGCGATTTGAGAATTTAAATGAAACGGTGGGTTTAATATCCACGTCGGCACCGGTTTCCCAAGTGTTCTGCCCGACGGTTGTGCACAGCATTTTTCATATATAAATATGTATATAAGATGTTCTGGGACGTTGGATCGATCGTTAATTTAAAATGTAAACCAAAATAATTAACCTGATAAATAAGATAAATGATATTTGCAGTCATAGATTATGCAAACGATGCACAGTTTTTTTGAAAAAATTAAGTAAATATAGGATCCATATGAAAAAAATAATAATTTTTTAATGATGGACTCCACTCTTTTTGGTGCTTGCATAACATATGACTATATTCAACATTACTCGGTAAATAAAACCAAAATAACCTATAAATATTGCTTATGCTATTAAATAAGAAATTCGAGCAAGGAGCTTGAATTTTTTTTATTTTTTATTTTTTAAAAGATCAAAACATATATATTAGGCCGGTGATTTCGAGTAGAAATTGAATATTTTATATTGGAGAGGGTATCACATACATAGTACTATATATTAATATTTGTTGAGCTTGATGTAACAATTTACGTGACAAATTAAGATGATAATTATAACAACTTTCTAACACGCGTGCACGTACAGTTGCAGCATGAAAGGGACCCAAATAAATAATATTTATCATTTGTATGTTGCGCTGCTTTAAATAAACTTCCTATAGAATTATTGAATGTGGGAGACACATCACACTCCCTACAAGGGAAATAGTCCATATAGATCATGATAATGTTGTTCCTTAAGATATATGTTCAAACCATGACATGATTAATTACTTTGCTAATAATGCATTGATTCTTCCAACAATTTCAAACATAAGAAATGACTATGAGAAATTAATCTGACGCTTCTATTCAATAATATTTGACCATCCAGACCCTATATATTATATGATCAAGTGAAGCCACTACAAAAGTTGTTTCCAATTATATATAGACTACTATATATACACTACAACAAAATTTAGTTTTTGAGACGATGTTTGTTTGGAATGAAATGAAAATCGTTCTAAAAAATTAGATATATGGACGAATTTCAGAGTTAGTTCCAAAAAGAGACTGAAATATGTTGACTGTTCAAACATGTTCGAACGTTACATGTAGGGACAATAAATTTCATCCCTAATAAAATAACAATTCGAACATGGTAAAGAAATTGGCGGGTTAAGCGTGAAAATTTGATTTTATGTTCAAAGATACCACTTTACCTTTTGAACATGTAGATCATCAATGTTCAAACTCAGATAGCAAAGTTTGAACGGTTATTTTTCGTTCGAATGGTATATTTGTTGTTTGAACGCTAACATTAATTTTAATTAAAGAATGTATAATAGGAATGAACAATTAATTTATATTTAAAAAAAAGATTTAATTCATAATTGATTAAATTTTTAGCGTGCTCTATCTGTGTCAGTAGAGTATAGATTGTCTCCTGCCTCTTAGATAGGAGATCAATCTTCATACGTAACTAGGAGAAGGTAGTCTAGATCTCCGTATGCACTGCAACGACAATATCTGAAGTATGTGCGCAAATCTTTGCATCCACTATATTAGCAATCTGGTTAAGAGTAACAGTGTGTGAGGCATCGGGCTGTGTGGATGTCTCACCAGTCGATACTTTATGATCTGTTGGGTGTGCATCTCAGGCTTGAGTATCGATCGGCTCATCCCTAGGAGCACAACAACGAATACACTCGACAATACCTGGCAAGACTCCGGCCTGTAGTAGAAATCGCGTGATGAAGATCCCAAAAGGCAAAATCAATGTCATAATGTAGGAAGCCTCTAATCGAATCCTACTAAATATATAGCCCACTATGTCGATAGGCACCATACGAGCAATTTGTATCATAAACTTCACTCGATTAATGTCAAGCTCTGTCTTGTGCTACCTTAGATCAATAATGTTGGCAGTGATCAAATTCATGATCTTGAAGAAAGAAAATAAATCAGCATGTTTGATGCTCTTCATCCCAACATAGGGAAGAGCATTTGGACCAACAACCAACTGTCTGACCTCATGATCTGCGAGGCCATTGATCTCATCTCTATCAGAGCTCTTGTCTTTGGCCTTCTCCCCATCAACTATAGACTCTCTAGGCACCACGTTTGGATATACAGTCCGCAAACGTTGGATGTCGATGAAATTCACAAGTCTATTTGTTGAAAATATAAATGTTGCTCCCTGTACAATGAGCCTATATGCATCATCAGCATCTCCACTGGAGTCACCGAACGCTCTATAAAACTCAGTGACAATGTCGATGTATGAGGTGAGATGGAACGTCTTATCCCAGTGGTCTAGAATCGGTGTCCAACCGCGCTTCACGAAGACGAACGCCAAGGAACGCCCCTCCCAAAGAAGATCCTGAAAGTCAAAGATTTTCACCCGATGCTCCAATAACACTATCATGTTAGTAAATGCATCACCAATGGTACTAGCAGAAGTTTCCAACCTTGATTTGCTACGCTTCCTTCCCAAAGAAGACATTTTCAACCTAAAATTTAAATAACAAAATTAAGAAAAATGAGTTATAATATATCAATTATAAAACAGTGACAAAATTATATAATGACTAAAATAATTTAAAATTATGTTATTGTTAAGCGTTTGATTGAATTACAAGACATTCGAACGCCACAATTCAATTTCAATTAATCGTTTGCACAATGTTACATACGTTCAAACAATAACAAAAGTGTTCAAATGGTTGGGAAACTTGTCAGAAATATGATTAAATGCGTTTGAACACTTTCGAATGTCATTTTTAAGGTTTGAACACCATCTGAATAGGTGGTAGAACGGTATACTAACTATTTGAAATTCTGGCCCTTGAGCTCTAACCATTCGAACGTGTTTAAACTACATTTGGACGGAAAGTGGGTCGAGCTTAGCAATGACTGAGTCAATTTAGTGGCCATTGAAACTCGTTTCTTCCACAAATAATACACACACAAGGCCGAAAATTGCATAGAAGTATTCCAACCTTGTGTTTTATAGTCTTAGAATACAAAATCTATAAATGATATGAGTTTTCTATTTTTTTTTAAAACTAAATCAAAATAACCAAAAAAAATACATTTAAACGGTAGTTTTCAATAGTTATTCTGTTGGTCGACAGTAGCGATGATACTACGGTGATATGGTGTGCATTCGATCCGTTCGAATGTTAAATTCTTCTGCTCAAACGATTTCTTGTTCGATTGGGTGTTTGAACGCGGTATATAAGTGTTCGAACGTTAGTGCCCCTCAATTTGCATATTACATTTATTTTTAAACTCATTTCAAATATAATATAGTAATATATACTATACTGATAACTATATATTATATAATAATATATATACCACATCGAACATGTGTGCCCCTCAATCACGATACAATAGTATTATATACAATATAACTATGTTTTATATAGTAATACTATAGTGTTAGTAATACTATAGATTACTATAATCATTATAGTATATTTCAATATCTATAATAAACGTTCAACCGACACTACAAACCATTCGAACGACATGTTAATATTCGAACGGATTTTATCATAAACTAGTACGTTCAAACGCTTCTGTGAAGATTTTCAAGCGGGAAAAGTTTGGCACTCAATGAGTTTTTCACGTTCGACCATCAAATATTGTCATTCGAACGCTTAGTCTGCTAAGCTGAGTTTTTTATGAATAATAATGAGTTAAGTAGTAGAATGAGTTATTGGAACTCATCTAAATTGAATTTAAAGTGTGTTTGAATGTTAAGTTCAGTTTAGTATTTTTTATGAAAATTGAAAAATGTTGTTAGTCCTATATAAAAAGATGTTTTAAGTTGAAAAAGATTGTGGATCCCACGTGTAAGAAAGTTTGAGTTGGGATGAGTTTGGTAATTTGAGAGTTGAGTGTTTGAATGTTAGACTCAACTTAAAATTAGACTGAACTCAGTTGAGTTTAGGAACCAAACGCAACCTTAATTACATAAGAGGTCGCCCAGGTGTACACTAAATAGCACGACGTCATTTCGATGCAAGGGAACTTATTACAACGACTTATGTGCATCGTAATAAGTTCGAAATCCCAATATATCCCTCTCAGTGCTGTTAGTCCCTCATTTCACCATTCTTCTCATTCAACCCAACTTTCACTTGAATTTTTCTCTCCAAAATCCTCCACAATCCTCCATTTTCTTCCAACAATCATTCATTGTATACACATTACAAAGAGGGTTGCATGCTTGTATTGATTAAAGGTATGATTTTTGTTAAATATAGTTTTTCATTGACTAATTTTCTTCATTATATTCATTTTATAGTTGATATATTGTGTAGGTATTTATTGAAGTGTTTGGAATTGCGCATGAATTCTTTGAAGGTATGTTCATGTTTTGTATATATAAATGATGTATTTGTGTGTTTATCTCTATTGTGAATTGATTTTTGTGTTTGTATTTTGTCTCTATTTCGTGTCTGAATTTTGGATTGCAACCGTTCGAATACTATAATATCAAAAATAATTAATCAAAAAAATATAATTAATACTTAAAAAATAAATAATACTTAAATTATAATTAATATTAAAAAAACTCTTAACATATTTAATTAGAATAGTTAGAATGAGAATATTCTTAAAAAATACTTAATATTTACTATGAAAATAATATAAATGCATAATACTTAAAATACATTTTGTTGTATTGTATAATTGTATTCTTGTGTCTTGTATTGTTGTTGTGTGATATTATCGTATATTGTATGTCGTATCAAAATAACCCTTAAACCCGCTTGAGAGTTATCAATTATGTTGAACGGTTGGTTGATACCTTTTGAATTGTCTAAGTGGACAGTTTAGACTTGTGAAATCATTATCGCAAACTATCCAATTGTATCTGTTGCATCTGACATCATAATTTTAGTAGAGTCTTTCAATATTATTTTTTGGATATGCTGTTTTAGTTATAATGCTTCAACGTATTACTAATCTAATATCTAATCTAATACTCTCTTTTTTTCAATTAAAATAATTGATACAAGGTAAATAACTAATTATTTTACAGAGTTAACAGTACAATCTCATCAAGGCCGAAGCATTACTAGAAACGTGACGTTGGAGAAATATCATAAAATGAATAAGATTAAGGTTAACATTCCTGACGACTATACCAGTGGCGAAGGACAACAAATAGCTTAGCTTGCATCGCATGTGGGTGCTCTTTCACGGACTTACAAATTCATGGCATAAAGTCCCGCAAGATGTGAAAGAAGTTATAAAGAATCGCTGTTTGATACATAATATTTAAATAATGAATTTATAGCAATATTATTTAATATTTTAAGTGATAATATCTGTGTATATATTTTTTTAATGATGATTTAAAACTAAATTTTGGTCGGAGAGAGGAGCGTAAGACTATCGATGAGCTTATGTGTAATGCATTTCGCAAGTATAAGGTGAAGTGTCATGAGCATTATAATAAGTACGAGAACAAAGAAGATGTACACTAGTATCCTTTTCAAAATGTCTGATCTTTCGATTGGAAAAAATTTTGTGACATGTTTAACGATCCATCATAAAAGGTAAATTAAATGAGTTTTTTATGTGTCCAATTTATAATTTTCGCTTGCTAATATTTACAACTTCTATGCATGAATGAAGTTTTATAAACAAAACAAATAGATCAAAGTTGAAGATTCATTATCATGCAGGTTTAAGATCTTTCTATCGCATCTCTATGAAATTGGCAATATACTTTTTATTTTATATATTGTTTTTAAGGTATTAATTTTAATGTTGACTTTATATCTTAACAATGTCTTTATAGCAAGAGTCAGACATCAATTATGATCTGACAAAATTATATGCTGCATCACACATTGATCATAATGTAGAGTAGACTCATCCCATACTTGTGAAAATTATGTAAGTATTATAATATGTTTTAATTAAATATATTTAAATATTTGTGACGATATTAATTCTTTATGTTGTGTGTAGGATAAAATGGTTACCCTACGTGCTGAAGTTGCGTCAAATAAAAATTCTTCAACAAGTGAAATTTAAATTTTTTACATAAGTTATTGTCAATGTTCAAGATATTTGAGGGGTTTGGGTCGTTGTGTAAAGCCTTCTAGCTATCCCTCAATGTCAAGTTCCTCTATAGCATTAGAGAATGCAAATTCCATGATCAAATAATTGACTGCAAGATAGTATGAGTTAGAGGCTCAATTGGCGAAACAATGAGACATGAAAATGTGCATGAAACAGCAAAAAGAACAATAAGAAGAGTTCAGGAAAGAGATGCAACTCTAAATGCAGATATTTATACAACAGTTTAGGCCTCCAAACAATTGATTTTCATGTTTTGCATACATTTTGAGATTTAATTATAAAGTTTTGTACGGACTATAGTGTTAGTATTATTACAATTTTATTTATTTAGTTCAGACTTATAACTAGTTTTACTTATATTAAACAATTTGTAATGTATTTATTTAAATATTATTTAATTATACCTATTTTGTATTAGATTTTTGGTTAAAATAAATAATTTACCATTCAAACATTCATGAAATGTTTGAACAGGATACATTGCAAACAACCGTTCGAGCAGGATACATCGCAAACAACCATTCGAACATCACAATAAACCTTTCGAGCGGCTATTAACTAGCAAATCATTCAATCATTTCATTATACATTCAAATAGCTTACTTCATCCGTAAAATTGTAAAAATATCATTTATGTTTGATCATCAATTTGTTTGTTCGAACGTTCCTTCATGTCTATTTGATCAAACAAACTAGTATCGATCAACCACCCATGTAAGATACTTCAAACATACATATCTGTTTAAACATTTTTTGTTGGTGTTCGAACGTCTTTTTGGGACAAAATTCAGCCGTCCCAAAAAAAAAATAGCCGTTCAAACCGATTCGAATGGTTGAGCAAATGTTCATCCCAAAAGATATTTTTTGGGACAGTGATATTAAGACGACCTTGAGAAGCTTTATTTTTGTCCCAAAATAAACCCAATCTTTTAGGACGAAAGAGACATGAACCGGCCAAAATAACAAAGTTGGGAAGGTTACAAGTCAAAGTAAAAGTGATTTTCTATATGGTAAAATAATTTTAATAATAATTTTTAAAAAAATAATATGAGCAAAGAAAATCCCAAATGCCCTCGTTAAACAACTGGAAATATTCTCTATTTAAGCAAGTTGTGGTTAAATAACTAAATTCACTAATCAATTTATTAGCTTATAAACCACCAAGGTGGTAGCCCAGTTGGCATAGGCTAAAGGATCGTTCTTCCCTCCCTTGCCTGAGGTCACAGGTTCAAAATAGCTTATCTTAGTAAAACTTGTAAACCAAAGTTTTGGAAACTTTTACATGCTAACACTTCGGTGAAGTTGTGGTGACGGGTTACTCCTTTCAGAATCAGTAGCTATGGCTCAATCCAAACATGCCCTAGCGAGTGGGGTCCAAAGGGGGAAGTTACACATACTACTCCTCCCCACACTTTTGAGAAAAAAAAATCATTAGCTTATAAGATTTTCTACAAATTTTAATTTAGTAATTAGGTTATGATCTGTTTTACAACGCTAACTACACTCCATAGGTACAATTAGTTAGGAAATTAGCAACAAAAGTCACAAGAATATTAGTGACATTCGTGCTTGGTAAAATATTAGTAAAGTAGTCTATATAGAAAAATATTTTACCTATAAAGAGATTATATAAAAGTAAACTCATAAAATAAAGTAGTTTGATGTGGTATATCAATTTATGAGTTTATATTTATAAAATAATCTATTTATAACTATAGTAGTTCTCGTCTATATATCTTAGGAATCCAACAATGGCCTATAGGAAAAAATAAATAAATAAAAACTAAAGAATTTGGTCAAAGTAATGTTAATATCAAGGTTAATACTGTCAGTTAATCTACCATTGTAGGTATTTAATTAATGAAAAATGATAGGGTTATTAACTTACTATCTATTTACTTCTTTTTTTTTTGTATTTAATTTTTTTTATTTTTAATTTTAATTAATAGTTAAGAAAGTGACTATTAGTAAAATTATATATATTTTAATTTTTTCTTAATGATTGAAAATGTTAAAAAAATATTAAAAATAAAATGATAAAAAAATAAATATATTATAAATAATAAATAGATAGTACCTGGGTAATAAGTACTAATAACCTATCACTACCCTTAATTAATTGCACGATATCGGGTTTGAGTTTCAATAATCCCAATGAATTATAATCTTACCGGACCCAAAATATAAACTATTCTGCTAGAAATAAGAGGAAATAATAATAAATATAAAGAATATATAAATATAAAAAATTTAATGTCAGGGCTGACCATGTACACATGCCAATATCCCACATGTGATGTACCCCACGATCCATTACCCCAATTCAAAAGAATCAAAACCCTGCCAACGTTTGGAGTCCCACATGGCCATGCCATGCCCATACCATACAGCCATGTGGACCTCTTCACATGGGTATGCTCCTCTCCTTTCCTTCAAACCAACGCTCCTGATTTCCCTCCCACAACCCCCCAAAACACATCTTGACCGTCCCAGTCAACCCCCATGGTCTTCCTTCCATATGGGCGGCTGAGCTTGTCCCACCCTTGTCCCCATTTTGCATGGACAGCTTGCCTAAAGGGTGCTGCTATTGCTACCGACAGCTGAGCTTGCCTTTGTCCATAATTCATGCATTTCTGGGAATAACAAAGTCATTCACATCTCTTTAATACCTTCTTTATCATATTCTATAAAAATGCAACCTTGCATTCCCACCTTCCCCGCATTGGACATTTCCTTCAACCTTCTTCCCAAGAACTTTAGCAGCATCCAAAGAAAATAACAAACACCTGCAGAAGAAGTCAGAATTTGTGCACCGATCTATCAAGAAGCAAGAACTTGTCAAGCCTTTATCTTTTGGCTAAAGATTATAGGGAATATGGAAAGCAAGGTGGCATATGACAACGATCTCAACCTCAAGGCAACCGAGCTTAGATTGGGGTTGCCGGGAACAGATGACAGAGAAGAACAAGCACTTTTTAGTGCTAGAAACAACAAGCGGCCACTGCCTGACACGAGCAAAGAGTGCGGATCAAAGAAAATTTCTGATGCTCAGCACATGGACAATGAAACTGCTCCTCCCGCGAAGTAAGTTCTTATAACTCATTTTTTATCATGTATAAGTTTGGCTAAAATGGTATAGTTCGTGGAGTTTAGGTCTTAGGTTTAAATCTTGGAAAAAAAAAAAAAACTCATATCATGTCTGACATGACAGGGCACAGATAGTGGGATGGCCGCCAATCCGATCCTACAGAAAAAACAACCTGCAGCCGAAGAAGTCTGATCAGGCTGAGGCAGCTGGTATTTACGTGAAAGTAAGCATGGACGGAGCCCCTTACCTCAGAAAGATTGACCTAGGGATTTACAAGGGCTACCCGGAACTCCTAAAGGCTTTGGAGAGCATGTTTAAATTCAACATTGGTAAGAACATTGGTTAGTGTTGATTTTGTTGGTAAAATGCTTTGACGTTGTTCTGGTGTGTTTGACGACGTTTCTTAGGGTNCTCTCTCTCTCTCTCTCTGTCCATTTGTCGTATTTCTCATTACTTACGGATATTACCTACTCTTGTTGCAGTATGTTTATGTCATCCTGCAAAAGACTCAGAATCATGAAAGGATCAGAAGCTAGAGGCTTGGGAGCATGTGGAGTATGAGGTACCTACAACACACAGCAACCCAGAAAAGCAGGTCGAGCAACGATTTGTTAAGAGCAAATCCCTCAGCTTGGGTTCTCGAAAAAGAAATTTGGATTTGAAGTTTGGTCGCGTCGTTCACAGTCGCTAGTGTTCGGCTGGAAAGCGTCAGAAACTTAGTGTTTGACTGGTGGTTTGTGGCATCTCTGATGCTATTGTATTGATTCTACTGATTCTGTCAAGCCAAAACTGCATGGAAGGAGTTAATATTGCTTCGAAAGACGTATAAACTAAATGACATGTTTATTCAGTTTGGTTTTGTATTGTTAATATTGATATAGTGATATAAAGCTATATACCATATAAGTTTACCCAATGTATTTCTGATCTGGTTGAAACTGATCAAAATTATGTGTGCCATCCAGATTTTGTTCCTTTTTCCATGGCAGACACTTTCCATCTGAAAATAGCCCGTGTTAATCTCGCTTGGGGAAATAATCAAAATCGATTTGTTCGGCTAATTGTCATGATACAAAACCCTTTACATGATAGATAGACACAGGTTCAATCCTAGTCCAGCAGCACCTACAGTGGTGCGAAACCCTCCTTCACGAGTGTCCCCCAGCCACGAGAAGCAGACCTGCATAAAAAAACTCTTTAAAAGGGTACTGTACTGAGGCTTTGGTTTTGGAGGATGCTTATCTTAATGGCCTTTTTTTACCGCTACCTTTGTCCACACTCGAGAAAATCTCAAGAGAGATTCTCTGCCATTAATAATCCTTTTAAATTTCTATAAAAATAACTTTCATTTCAAAATCCATCCATCATATATATATATATATATATAGTATATCTATACAGAGCAATGCTTCTACAGTTTTTATTTAGAGATTGTATTACAAGTATCTTTAAATTTTTTTAAAATTGATTAAACTATAATGTATGACTTCAGAAACTAATAATAATGCGGAAGACGGACTCTTCGAAAATCATTTCAGAGTTAGAAAAAGCAACAGCGATTTCCCACCAGAGTCTATGAACTATTACTGTGCTAACTACCAATTGAGTCACTGATTTTAATCAAATCTGAAATATTAGATTAGAACTGAAGTTGCCATGTTTTACTCCGTTTTATAAAAGTAATTCTTTTTAATGTTGATAAAAGTTTACCAATAAAAAAATGTTAATAAAAGTTAAAACTTATTATCTTTACTAGACAACAGTACTACCTGAGATACTGTCAGTTTCTCATCAACCAGAAAGTGTGCCCATGATCATGTGTCCCTGTCTGATTTCATGACTGCATGAAATTGAAGAACAATAGGTTCAGAAACATTTTTCACTGCAGTTGTGTCTTCCAATTTTCAAAGGAAAGGTACTGGACCTAGACCAGGTGCTAAATATGCACCCAAACTGTTAGTAAAGACCAATAAAGTGAGGTAAAAGTTTATGTTAAAACCAAGATTTCTAAGTCGCTTTACCCTTTCAATCTAGCTACTAAATGAAACATATTAGATAACACTCCTTTATTCCATACACTTGCAAACAAAACCTGAGAGGGAGGGGGTGTACTTATCCGAGTAGAGACGCTATTGTGTTTGGTAAACACAAATGTAGAGACCATTATTGGGGTTGGCTGTAATTTGAATTAGGTATTTTTAGGTGTTAGCTACCTATAAGTCTATCTAACCTTACATGTTATTCTGTCTGTTGGTGGCAGCAACCAGTACTATACTTTTCTTTGGAAAATCGTATCGAGCAAAGAGATAATTTTTTGGACTTTGTAAACTTCATTTTAGTTAATATTCTACTAAAAAGGCTGATTAGTTGGAGCCCCCAAGCCATAAGAAAATGCATATAACAACTTTAATTTACTTTTAGTCTAAAGAATGTACTTATCGATATGATAAATAAATTCTTTTCTTTTCTTTTCTTTTCCCTTCTTAGGAAAGATTATTAGTAACAGCTATCCATGTAATTAAAAACGGTAATTAAAAGGTTCATTGGTTTTCAGCTATGAAATATAATTTGGGTGAGGTTTACGAAATGAATCTGACACAAAGCCAAGGCTTGACTCTTAATGATTCTAAGCTATTCATGAGATATGTCAGTTGAGAGTTCATGCACTGAAAATATCCATGCTTGACCAAGGGACATGTTTTCTCATTATGCAAATTAAAACAGTCACATGAAGTGTTCTGCAGCTAGCATGCTGTGTTGCTCAAATCTATTGTCAGTAAATGCACTGCCACTTGGCATCAATTGCTCACTACCCCCGTATGGGCAATTAATCCAGGTGTACGTTGCCTTGCGAGGCCAAACATATGGTTGAATATTTAGGGCGGTGGTAGGCAGGCATTGACTACACAATGCATGGACAATGCTCTGAAAGGAGAAAAGTATCGGTGCCAGGCAGTTGTTTGGAAGCCTGAGTTTAAGGCACGATTTAAGATCTTACTGATCAAGTATTCCTCAAATCCAAACTAGTTAGGTTCCTTAGACGAACTTTTTCTAATCATTTAGGCACCATGCATAAAGCATGTTCATAACTAAGGTATTATGAAATAGAAATATCTAGTCACAAGCCAGCACTTCCATTTCTCGTTTGAAATGGTTTTGTTCATGTTCTATGTTTCTTTCTTTTTGTTTTTTCATGACCTGGTCTATCATGACATGTCCACGTTCCATTCGCTCTCTAGATCATGGAAACAACACTTACAAGAAATTGGGGCATCAATCAAGATGGTAAGTACCAAGTACCATGAAAACATCTTGATTCTAGACCATGATGCCCGTCACAAATTAGCCAGCTGTGAGACCCGTCACAGACATGAGAAATGGAGTAAGCCTGGTTTTAAGTACGCAACAACTAGATGGAATATCTTTTGATTAACAAGAGTCCAGGAGATCGTTTTGCCCTTATAACATCCTCATTTTCTTCTATTTCATGTACATTTTTGTTGTGTTGTTGTAAATCATCTCCAGAAATGTTGTAGAAGACTTACATTTTAATGCATGTGCAACAGCTGATCTAGTACTTCTTTCTATTTGGAGTTAGCCTAGATCGATGCTTCATATCTTTCCGGAGCAAATCCAACATATATAATACGCTTTTCGAATCATAATTAGGCATATCTTAAAGGACAGAGCGATGAACATCACGTCTCAATCTCAATCAAATACCCATCTTACGGGACGAATTGATGGACATCTCAATCTCAGTCAAACCGTTGTTCTTGAACTTTCAATTCAATACAGCATCTAAATTTCACGCCAAACCCATTTTATAATTTGTCCCCCACCTTTGGCTCTATTATACCAAACTAATGCCCCACACTCGGATGAGATGGACTCAAGGACGGGACAGGCACACCATCCTTTCAGACGGACAAGAAGATCAGCCTCTGAATATAGATGATACTACATTTAGAATGGCCATGAATATAGCTGTGGTTTTGTATGTAATTTCATCGAACAGCTCGCGATCATCATCAACATCTACAAGGCCATAACGATGAAATAACGTAAACGAGATTCTTAAATACTGGGTCCTATGAAGTGAACCCTGCCAATTCTAACACGTGGGAGGAATGGACACCATGGATCTGAGCTTAATGTAGAGGATTGTCCATTTTATGGTGCCAGGAAACTGAAATGTTGACTGTCAGAACAGGGCAATGAAATTTGGAAATCAAATTTCAAGGGGTGGAAGAATGGGCTGAACACATTTGAGTCCAGCTGTCAATAAAGCGTAGTTAAGTCCATTTGGAAGGATGTGACAAGTTACAACAGCATGAGCAAGCCCACATGATTGTAGCAGTTGCATCCGTGGCTTTTATTACTGTTTTTTTTATTTGGAAATCATCGAGGCACAAATCCGGTCAGGTGTCACCAGCACGCAACACCGAAACCACCAGATCGAGCAGCGACTACTCTTACACGTACTTTCCTTTTACCTCCTCCTTTATTCAATGTTTTGTGGAGTAAGACATACATACATACAACCTTACTGTAGAAAGGTAACATCGTCTTTCTACCATTGCAGACCTTCTACTCCTAGTAGTACTGTCTACTGCTTAATGACTACGTACCATTCTCTAAATTATCTTGCCATTACCAGTGGAGTTGATAACGTATCATCCGAGATGTCAAAGACCAAGTCCTCGCTCTTGCACAACGCGTAAACGACATCCACCATGCTTGGCCTCTTTGATGGGTCTCTATGCAGACAAGCAATGGCAATGGTCATGACATTCATCACACTGTCCATGGAGGATGACTCCGCAATCAGGACTCCATCCATCCATTGCTGCACTCTCTTCACTTTCCTCTCTTCGTTCCCCCCCAAAATCCCACTGGTCTTTGCCCACAAAACATTCCCTTCCTCATCAATGGCCTCCTTCCCAGAAATAAGTTCTAGCAGAACCACCCCAAAAGAGAACACATCCATTTTTGTAGAGACCACTCCATCTGCTAAATACTCGGGTGCTATATAACCTTGGGTTCCAACAATGTGCATTGTTATGGCATTGCATCCGGATTTGGCCAGTCCAAAATTGGCAATTTTGGCTCTCATGTTCGTGTCCAAGAGAATGTTGCTTGTTTTGATGTCTTTATGAACAACACGTGGCCTGGTGTGCTCGTGGATGTATTGGAGACCATTTGCAACATCGACGGCTATTCGTAACCTTGTTTTCCAGTTAAGTTTTTCGTCCTTGTTTCCATGCAGCCATGAATTGAGAGACCCGTTTTCGACATACTCGTACACTAGATAGCAAGTTGCATCCTCCGGGTCTATGCAGAATCCCTCTAGCTTCACCAGATTTCCATGGTTTACCTCCATAAGAGAAAACGGCGATTTTGTTATTTATAATTAAAAAAGAAAATGAAACCTTTGTTCAAAAGTAAACTCATTAAAACAAAAGAAAATAGAAATTATAAATCAGTAGTAATTGACTGCGCAATTATGATCTTCCAAGAGTAAACTCATTTAGGAGGATTTCTGAAGAGAGATTAATCACTACTCTCAAAGCAATACTCCCTCTCATCCAATTTCCCTCAGCAATAAATCCTATAAAATTGAATTTTCTGGTTTAAGAATCGTTTCAAGAGTTTATAGGCTAGCTAATTTTCGGTTCCCAAGTGGATATTGAACGAGGTGCTTCATGTGTGTCAATCTTTTTACTTTACCTTTGTTGGTGCGTTTATATATGTAGGCGTTTAGTATAGAAAGTCTTTTATGTTTCCCATGAGCATCCAAGGCTTTCTGCCCTGGATTTTTTTAGCTTTAATGATACACTTCCTTGGCAAAGTTTTAGGCCCATCTGGCCTCCATATGTTTCGTCTGTTTGCCTCTAGCAGTCTTGTTGTTTGTTCTTTTCTCCTTTCACTTTCAATTTTTTTGAAAAGAATACCATAAAAAGGAAATCATAATGCAGTTAAGAACAATCTAAACAATAAGACTGGAATTCAAAAGATTCCTAGACTCGTAGCTAAAGAACCAAGTCAGATGTGACTCAACCAATAAACTAGGAATGACTAAAATACAAATCGTAAGGTAAAGTTGGAAGTTAATGGAATAAAATTTTGTATTAAACTGTGTCTCTTCCAAAGTCCATGACAATACTTATATTTCTTATTTCATTCTTGGTGATGGTTCAATTATAGAACCCCTTTCATCATTAATATAATATATTCGGTAGCATTTCTAAAGGGATGTATCTGCTAGATGAACGATAGAATATAATGGCATTTCCATGGGCATCTAAAGAATATTACAGCCAAAAGGTGTGGACCATTCTGACATAACTCTAAAATAATGCTAAATAAGACCTGCACATTTTGTTATTATAGATTGGTCATTTCACCTAACCATAATCCATTCTTTAGTCTCATATTGGTAGTCAAGAATTGGGGTTATTATGGAGCTCCTCGAATGTTTCAAGTTTTGTTTCATTTTGTAGTTCTGTATTTTCTGGTATTTCAACTCCGTCTCTGTGTTGCCAAACATACTATGTGCTAATTGGGAACATCATTGGTTATTCATTCAGAAAAGTGCTTCAGGTGAAGTGTAGAGTTGGGAGTTAAAACTCTGGATCTCTTCTTCAGAAAAAAAAAATTAAAACCGATGGAATGAAGTGAATTAAATCGTCAAATTTACATTCTAATACGTTAAAAACCACATGAATGTCATCTATATATCTGCTAAAACAAATAGATGTACTCGAAGTTTTGACATCAGTTAACACAATTCATCATCAAACACTTTCAATGTTACAACATTTTTATTCTGAAAAGCAGCTTTCCCTCACAACATGAAACCATTTATTTGCAAATGTAAACCTTACCGATTAAAATTAAAGTATCACTGTAACTGTAAGCATGTCTGCCAAAATTTGATAATCCAAGTGTATGGAGTTTCTAGGGCAAAAAAGTTAGCTAGCCATAAATTATAATAGGATAGTAAAACGGTAGTTTTTAAGCCTCCTTGGCTGGAAATTTGCAAGAGTCTGTGGTTTTAATAAATGAATGCGATATGTAACATCTGCTTCTTTCCCTATACGAATCATGTGCATTGTATTGTTGTAATTCAGCAGTGATACTTCAATGTTATTCACGAAAGCGTTTAGCATCAGAATGACAGAAACTAAACATTGGGAAGAGAATTTTGATACCTTCTGTAAGATCTTGAGCTCCTCATAGGCATTCCACTTCATCTTCTTGATGGCATAGACTTCCCCATCCATGCTCCCTTTGTACACAGACCCCTGAATCAAGCAACTCTCGCTGAATCCATCAGTGGCTTCTATCAAATCTTCAATCTTAAACACCCTGTACTTGTCCAAGCAATCTGAAACATCTGCCATCAAGTTCTCCGTTCCAATCAACCCCTTTCTTTCCTTACCCAAAAGCCGCCTCTGCTTCTCCAAATCTCGCTCCCTCTCCTTGTTGCTCTTCAACCCAGACTCTCTGTAAACCCATAACCCACTAAGCAAAAGCAGCAAGAACCCGGAAATTCCCAACCCAATTGCCAAGCCTCTAACAGCCCCTTCCCGCTCATCGCTCTCTACAGGAGGTGGAGGTGGTACAGGAGCAGGGGAAGGAGCCACATCAGGCTGTGAAAGTTCTGGAAGCTGAGTGACTGGAATGAATATAGTATTGAAAGGCTGGAAATTATCTCCATTGACATCAATTATAGACTGTGGTTGTACTCCAAACCTTGAAGCAACCGATGACAAGTTATCAGAAGGTTGGAAGACATAGGATACGAGGTAACTGACTTGGTTTTGCAACTGGGTACTGTTAGGACACTTGCAAAAGATAGGAAAGATGACGTTCACACCAAGAGAAAGATTGGTAGGGACGAGAGTGGGATTGACAACTTCGACAGATTGATAGGTTGTAAGATTCAGAAATTTATTCGTGGAGACAAGGTAGAACGTATCATCACGAACGATTGTATAGGAGATGTTGGCATAAGAGATGCTAGTGGAAGCGTTAACCGAGTTGCAAGAGCAGGTGAGAGGAACAAAGAGGGGTTGGCTGGCAACAAGAGAGGAGGAAGGGGAGGATATGTTGCTGGGTTTTGATATCATGAGGCGGCTGACTGAGAAGAGGTCAGCTATGGAGGCCAGGTCCAGGAAGTTGGGCGCCGTGGCTCTGTAGAAGGCGTAGGTTTGGCATGGATATGTCTGGTTTGCTGAGCAGGTGAAGCCTGTGGTATTTGGTCCGGGTTGGGCATTTGATGTGTGGAGAAGGAGGTGGTAGAAGAAGAAGAGAGGGAGAGAAGAAGCGTAAAGGGATTTAACTCTCATGTGGCCTTTCTGTTTCGTCGTTCCTACCGCTTCGAGTGTTTGTGATAGATCGTAAATATAGAAGCTCAATTGCAGAAAATGAACGTTAGAAGCTCTCCTTGCTGAGTTCTTTGTCTGGAGTCAAAGACGCTTCTCCCATTAATGTCATGTTGGTCCCACCACTAAATTTTCCAAGTTTTTATTTCCGGGGTCAGATAAGAGATGGGCATCATTTTCAAAAAAAAAAAGATAAGAGATGGGCATAGTAACTTGGGGCGAGAAGCTGGACTTTTCAATGGGAACACAAAATTAGCACCCTGAGCCCAACGGAAAAGGGCACCGTGTCAGTAATCCATAGGAGTCCGTCACGTTGAAGCTGATGCACAAGTTTGAACACCCAAATGAATTTCAACCTCGACTTTCTAAGCTGGCAACAAACAAAGCACGACATTGCCTGACTAACATTTCCTTAAATTTACGACAGCAAAGAAAAAACGAGCAGCATAGGACCGTCATGGTTACTTTAAAGACTATAAATTTTGAACTGTCTTGATCATGCGCGTGGGTTGTGATCTTGTGACTGGCTTGAATTTTGTAGTATAATATTCGGAGCTTGACTGGAAAATTTATGCAACTTCTAGAATTTCTCACAAACACCAAAGCAGGTGCAATAATTCACAAAATTCTACCTCTAGAATTTAATAATGATAGGAGGGATCACCTCAATTCACATTCTTTTTTTCTAAGAACGGATGACTACGCATATGATTACACGTGTCCCTGCTCTAATTGTTTTTCTGGATTCATTCCCCTCGATTGCCTTCCACTTCACATTTATCATTCTGCTGATTAGAACTCCGTACTAGTAATATTATGTCCTCTAAGTTAATGCATTAGTCACACCATCTCTAATCTTGATGAAATGAATTATTGGGCACAAAGCCTTAAGTCTATCATGCGACAAAGAAAAAGAGATTAGAGCGATTGCAATGAATAAATTTATAGTGACCGATGGAAGAAGACTATTCATCACCAATACTAGATTTGCCCCAATACATTATGTACAAAATGAAAATCAAGTCACAGTAGCAGCAAAACATCTGAAGAATATGACCACTAGAAAAAATCTAGATGTGCCATACAGCTTGATTGCAGTTAGCTAAACTCCTTGGCAACTTCATTTTTCCCTGTACTAACTGCAATTATGTTTTAAGGTTTAAAAGAAAGTAAATTCCTTTGTCTTCTTTCCAATGTGTCAGAATAAGATTACACAAATTTGATGATGTTGCAGGGGTGACATACTCGACAACTTTTTCCGACAATCCTTGACAATACACACGGGAGTTTAGTAGATTATATGCATTTCCTTCTATCATCCAAGCTGCACCCACAAGTAGAATGTTGTTCAGTGTAACTTATCAATATCACACTCTTTAATGATGACAATAGCTCCATAATCCTAATCTTGTGATAACTAAAATCTTGAAAAGAAGGACCAAAAACTGTATCTTTGATAAAAACCCGCTATACAAGTTAAATGGGGGAAAAATTACAGGTGTTCTTGAAATAAGCTTTGAAGATCCAAAACATAAACTCAATCATGAGCACATAAGTTTCTTCTTCACCAAGCTATTACTCAAAGGCATACACATTATTTTCTGAAGTTATTGAATAAACAAAAACTCTGAGATGAAGATGAACATCCACAACAAATACTGTCAAAATATGACAAATAGCATAATTCAGAAGACACGGTATAAGTTGGTAAAGATAGAATCACGAAGTCAGCTCACAGAGCACTCCTCGTACAGCTACTCAACTGATAGGTAATAATCCATAGCACAGTAGGAACTGCGAAATGGTAACTTCAAATATCCTAATAAATACCCATCCCGCATCCCTCCCTCCTCTCTCTCCCAGCTGGCAAATGAAATTAGCACCAATGACCTCCAATTATATCACTGCTGCAATGTTCCATCTCTGCAATATGCCTTTCGCAAATTTTATTAATTTAATTTTCTATTAATTAAAAAAAAAAAGTACCACCTCTGCAATAGCCATTCCACCACCACCACTTTCAATCTATGTCATCCACCAAGATTGTTAAACGTATAATTTATATAAAATACTAAAATCTAATATAGAATAATGATTCAGAAAGCTGATATTAAGAATAGAAAGAAGATAGAATTAAACCAGAAGGGAAAATTTCAGCCACATTGATAAATTTTGGCCCAAAGATAGAAAAGAAAATAAAAAACATATTGCAACCATGTACCCTATCCTAATTAGGAAAAACGTGTCAGCACGACGAGTCTAATGAACTAACTAGCATGGTGATGCTAGTAGGTATCACGTTAGATGAGTAATCACATCTATAGATGTAATTATGATTCAATCAAGATCTCTTTGAGGGGAGCAGATTGACGATGCTACATTAAAATAAATATTAAGCCTTATTTGCCAGCTGAGATACTAGGGCATCAGGGCCTCAAGGTAAACCAAGATGGCCAATGTGATGGTTGGGTTTTGGAAGAGATTCCAATTGGGAGGTCATAGGCTGGTCGTAACTGGACAAGGTTTTGGACCAGCATGGATCCCTCAAACGCACTTACAAGCATTCTTAACTACAAGGAAATTATGAGTAATAAATGCAAATATGGTGAATAGAAACATGAAGATCAAAAAACAAATTTGCATCCTTTTGAACTTTTTTCTTTTCGGGGGTGGGGTGGGGGAGAGCATCAAAATCCACAAGGACTGCCACTGCTATGCACCTTTAGACCAATGCACCATGAACCTCCTAGGAAGCTGCCCAAAACCATAAAAGTTTTGATGAACATAAGGATCACTAACAAACCATCTTATCATAAAAAAAAGGATCCCTAACAAACCTTGCCTTGACTGAGTCAAGTTTAATGAACAATCAAGGTCCATTAAAAAAAGAAACTGGAAATGAAGTATTTTATGATTTAAGCAAACAACCCAAAGAAGGATTTGAAAAGGGTTTATCATATACATTTTTTTTATAAGTAATGTTCTCAGGATATTGGGG
>QEOT01000084.1:0-54033 GCA_003123785.1 Pterocarya stenoptera | reverse complement strand
TTGTAAAAGAACTGACGATTTGGCAGACTTGCATGAAGTTATTTCTTTTTTTTTTTTATAAGTAAGAAACTTTATTGATTGAACGAAACTAGGCACAACCCATGTCTACAGGAAGTATACAAGAGAGACACCTAATTACATTCTAGAAAGTTGAAAAGAAAGCAAGAACTCATGAGCATTCCCTCCCTTTAATACAATAGCAGCAAACCATTGAACTAAAGAAAATACAAAAAAATTCCATAATTCCCCCATAGTTCTCTCCTTGTTGTTGAAGCACCTCTTATTGCGCTCCATCCAAATACACCACAAAAGACACAAAGGAACCTGTTAGACCCCCACGTAAAATTGCCTCTAGAAGTGCCGCACATGTCCTAGCCATGTCGGGGACATGCCCCTTGACCATGCCACGAGCATGCTTTGGCCCGTGTCTTGTCACACATGGGGCGCCCAACATATCCATGGACCGGCCACATGCATACCTTGGCCCGTGCCTTGACACGCACGGGGCGCCCAGCATGCAGGCCATGCGCATGCCCATGCGCGCTCCAAGCCACAGGCCCAGCTAGGTTAGTGGCCATGCACAGCCCAGCGCACGGCCAAGCATGAGCAAGCCCATGAGCCGTGTGGCCCTGCGCATGCTCACCAGCCGCATGGCCATGTGCACGCCCAGGCGCCGCACAGCACTTATGTGCACGCACAGCAGCACACCCACCTGGCGCACGCCCGAGTGCACTCCTATGCGTGGGTGCCCAGCCGCATGGCCCCATGCCGCATGCCAACGAGGTTAGTGGCATGCCTAGAATGCCATCCAGCGCACGGCTCCAACCCGTGCCTTGCAGAGCAGGCTAGTGGCATGCCCGGTGGGCATGCCATCCAGCGCATGGCTCCAGCCAATGCCTTGCAGCCTCAACGCCCAGGCCACCAGCCTTGGCCATGCAGCCAGCCATGCGTGGCCCCTGCCATGACCACCCAGCCAGCACACACGTGGCCCATGCCACGCCCATCAACCTAGCCATGGACCAACCCAAGGACCACCAGGCACCATCCTAGCCCATCATGGGCTCATGCATGCCACAGCCAACATGATCCATGCCACTATCCATATTTATTTTATTATTTATTTTATTTATTTATTTCCAAGGAACCTATTGGGGGTTTCCAAATTGTTTTACTTATAAACAGAACTTCTTTCACTTTCTTTAGAAGCTTTTGGCAAATTGACTAGAGTGAAGACTATTGTTGAGAGATCATAAACGGTGTTTTGCAATTGGACTTTTTGGGTGCAATTCGTGAATCCCAAAAAGAGGATTACTCCATGCAATTCATTGAATTAAAGTAATTCATTTATCTTGTTCTAGCAACTTGGTGCAATTCGTGAAAATCCAAGTTGTTTTATCTTGTTCTTGTTATTTCATCAATATATGAGATTTATTCAACACTTGTGCAATTCGTGAATCATTTGTTGGATTACTTTCATTTGTTCATTCAAGTGCATAGGTATTTGCTTTGTTCTTGAGTGTTCATCATTTGTTTTTGGTGTTCATCCATTGCATTGTCTTTCAATCCATCCAACTCATATTTTCGGCCAAACATAGTGTTTGTCAACTTTCCATATATTGTTGGCTCATCCATTTTTGCCCTAGCCGATCCTCACCTTCCATATTGGTTTGAATTCAAATTTCGGCCACCACCCTTGCCTTATTTAAATTGCCCTAGCCGCCCCTCACACTTGCCATACTAGTGTTGCCATATTTGGAAACCCTAGTTGATCATATCAAACCCCATAGCTGGCCATACTCTCTTCTAAATCAAATCCCAGGATTTTAGGAAACTTTCCTAATATCACTCAACTACCCAATTCGGCCAACTCTAGCCGCCCATCACCATCTCCATCTCCCAAACCCTAAACCTATCTTCCATCATCCAAACCCTAAACCTAAACCCCAAATTGGCGCCAACCCTAGTTGCCACTATTGCCGTGCACCCTTCATCCATTGGAGCCCATACACTTAACCATTTCTACCATCAATCCATACACTCATTCTAGCCTAAACACTTAAACTCACCTTACTAAAGTTGCCACCTTTGTCACCTTTGATCGAGAATCAAGCAAGAAAGGAACGGGCATTCGGTCATCACAAGGAGATCCTAGACGTGAATATCATAGTGTTTAGGGACTTGACCGAGGTCCCTAACAGAACCATCCTCCACGTCGTTGCTAGTTGGGAGCAATGATGCTTCCTATTCCAACATGCTAAGAGAACCACCACACTCTTGGGCATGACCCAAGACAACCCAGCTCGACTGCAAATACCCAGCCCATAATTCCCCTTGCCACCTCACAATTCAAAAAAAGATGCTCAATCGATTCGCCATTACTTTTACACATGAAGCACCACTCCATCACAATCATACCACGTTTCCTTAAATTATCAACTGTCAAAATCTTTCCTAAAGCTGCGGTCCAAGTAAAAAAAGGCAACTTTAGTGGGTACAGGGACTCTCCAAATACCCTTCCAAGGAAACCCACTGGGCTGGTGTGCTGCCAACACTTTATAGAAAGATTTTAACTAAGAATTTTCTGCTCCCCAAGTGTTTCCACAACATTATATCTCGCCTATTTCCTCTTATCTTCTTGGAATAAAGAAAGCTGTAAAAACCCGCTATTTCATCCACCTCCCAATCCTGCTCGTTTTGGGATAAGATCATATTCTAATGTACATTACCGTTAGTTCAACTCATTACATTTGAAACAGCGGCTTGCTAATTTGCCACCAATCTGAATACTCCAGGAAAAACAGAAAATAAGGCTCTCTCACCACACCATACATCAAACCAAAAGCTGATTCTTGTACCCTCTCCCACCTCAAAATCAGTGTGTTTTACAAACACCTTCCACCATTTTCTAATAAATTTCCAGAGGCTCACCCTATAAGTACCCCTACCCTCCTTGGAACACCAACCCCCTCAATCACAACCATACTTCCGATCAATAACCAATCTCCATAGAGATTCCCCTTCCGATTGAAATCTCCATAGCCACTTCCCAAGGAGAGCTTTATTAAAAAAGAATAAATTAGGTACCCCCAAGCCTCCCATCTCCTTCAAGTAGCACACTTTTTGCCAGCTCACTAAGTGGAATTTCTGCTCTTCTCCCATGCCACCCCACAAGAAACATTTTTTTGATCCAATTGGCCACACCCACCGGTAAAAGGAATAATGAGAGAAAGTATGTAGGAAGATTTGAGAGAGTACTTTTGATGAGAGTAATTCTCCCCCCCTTTTGATAGGTAGAGCCCCTTCCAACCCGCCAATCTTTTTTCTACCTTTTCTACCACACCATCCCAAATATCTTTTGCTTTGAAAGAGGCTCCCAAAGGTAATTCGAGGTATTTCATAGGAAGAGAGGCCACTTTGCACCCCAACAACTCTACTAGATTGTTGATATTATCCACCTCCCCTACCGGGACCAATTCCGACTTTTCCAAGTTCACCTTGAGCCCCGAAACGGCTTCAAAGCACAAAAGGACAGCCCTTGAAGCTTGAAGCTGTCCACTGTCAGCATCACAAAAAATTAAGGTGTCATCCGCATACAAGAAGTGGGAGATGGAAAAAGCACCTGTGTTAGGATTACCCATTGAAAAACCAGCAATAAAACCTCCCCTTACCGCCACCTCCAACATGCAACTCAACGCCCCCATCAGAGAAAAGGAGATAACGGATCTCCTTGTCTTAAGCCACTCGAACTCTGAAAAAATCCACAGGGTTGGCCATTAACTAAAACAGAAAACCAAGGGGTAAATACACAATGTTTCACCCAACTACACCACCTATCACCGAAGCCACACCTCCTCAGCATATAAATCAGAAAATCCCAGCACGCGTGATCATAGGCCTTTTCTATATCCAACTTGCGTAAGACTCCCGGAATACCATCCCTCAACCGGTTGTCCAAGCACTCGTTCGCTACCAAAACGGAATCCAATATTTGCCGGCCCTGTACAAAGGCATTTCGAGGCTAGGAAATGATTTTGTCCATCACCAAGCTCATTCAATTAGCTAATGCCTTCGAAATGATTTATAGATCCCACCTACCAAACTAATAGGATAGAAATCTTTCAACTCAATGGCTCCCGCTATCTTCGGAATAAGTGCAATAAAAGTAGCATTGAGGGACTTCTCAAACTTGTGGCAACAATGAAACTCATGGAAGACCCTCATCACATCATCATTCACTATGCCCCAACACTCTTGGAAAAAAGTCATAGAGAAACCGTCCAACCGTCAAGCCCTGGGGCTTTATCTTTACACATACCTTTCAGCGCCTGCTGCACTTCGGACTCCTCAAATGGTCTCTCCAACAAACTCACTGTACTACCATCCAACTGTTCAAAAAGTAGCCCATCCAGTTTAGGTCGCCACACCTCTGTCTCTTTGAGAAGGTCTTCATAATAACTTTCTATGTGATCTTGAATATCCACTAGAGATTGAAGCACCGTATTGCTAGAATGTATTACCTCAATCACATTATTACGCCTGTGGGAGTTTGCCATCTTGTGAAAGAACTTAGTACATTCGTCACCTTCTTTCAACCATGTCATCCTAGATTTCTGGCGCCAAGAGATTTCTTCCGGCAACAAAACTTTCTCAATTTCAACCACCACCTCAGTCTTTCTCAACAAAGACTCCTCACTAAGCTCCCCCGCTTCAAGAGAATTCAACTCGTTCCATAGAACTCTTTTGCTCATCGGTATGTCTAAAAGTCTCAATATTCCACTTCTTTAAAGCCAACTTGAGAGCTTTTAGTTTACCTGCCACAATCAAACTAGGGGTGCCAAAGAAAGAGTAGGAGACCCACCAATTCCTCACCTTTTCCTCAAAATCGACTGTATGAAGCCACATATTTTTTTTTTTATAAGTAAAAATATTATATATATCAAAAAGGAATAACCAAGTACACTGAAGTATACAAGAAAATGAAGCCACACTGAAGTATATCAAAAAGAATATGAAGCCACATATTTTCAAATTTGAAATATCGCCTTCCCCTGAGAATAACGCCACAATCTAGCAAAATGGAAAAATGATCCGAGCATACCCGAGGCAAGCACTTCTAGCTTAGGTCAGGATAATGTGTCTCCCAAGAAGAAGAGACTAGAAACCTATCCAATCTTGACCCCCCTCTACTGTTGGACCAAGTGTGCAACCCCCCGACAAGAGGAAGATCAATCAAATTGAGATAAAAAATCAGCTCCGAGAAATCTACCATGGCCCATGACAAAGAAGTAGTTTCCACCCTCTCACAAGGAAAACATACCACATTAAAATCCCCACACACAACCCAAGGTAATTCCCAAATATAATGCAGTCCCGCCAGCTCCTCCCATAACAATCGTCTATCTCTATCCCCATTAAGCCCGTACACGCCATCCTCACTGCACCCGCCATCCTCAGACTGCTCCCCCGACAAGAAAGCCAATGAAAACTCCCTATCGAGGTTGGAACCGACAAGAAACTCCCGTTCCTCAAGCTTCTCCCCTTCCTCCTAACGATGTGACGTTACCGGCCCACTAGGGTGGTCAACAGTGACCGGCAACCCTTTCTGTGCCGTGGCTAGGACTGGCAAACCACCTATCGGCAGCGTGGGGCGGGACAGAGCCCCTGGACGGATATTTCAAGCGAGGCCCGAGACACCTCTTTTTGTTTCCAAACCTTCGTCGAGCCTGGGCCTTGGCCCAACCCATCTATTCCAATCTTCCAGACCTGCAAAGGCCCCAGTATACTTTGGCCCAAGCCCAAGCCCAAGCCCAAGCCCACATTCTCTACTTCTTTGCCCTTTACGTAGCGTTTTAGCCAACTGATGTTATCAAACAAATCCCCACCTGTGTCTCCATTTCAACCAACACATGAAGGATTCTTTCCTCATTCAAACCCCCCATAGCCCTGCCATCTTCCACACTGCTCTACGCAAACCCCAAACTGGAAGAACCTAGCGCTCTTGTCAGGCCTGCCCTCGCTAGTTTCACTGCTCGAGGCAACTCAAGCGCCTCTCTATACGACCGTGAGGAAGACTTGAACACCGTCGTCGAGGGTGGAGGCAACCATGGAATCACTCCACCTTTGCCTCTATTTTTCTCACCCAAAATAGAGGATGGTGCTAAGAGCGCCTCAGAGTCTCTCCAAAACTCCTCTATCCTCCCCCCTGCCTCCCTGCCGGTACTATTATCAGACCACGCCTCTTCTCATGTCCAAAATCCGAGAGGGAGAAGAAACTGCCATGGTAGTTGAGGTGTCTCTGCACCATTAGTACTCGGTTTCCTCTTCTGCGAGTTCTAAGAAACTCAAAGGATCCCTCAGAGGCTATACATTCCTTCACCTTTGCAGCCAACCATACCCTAGCTTCTTGATCAATGGAGATGAACTTCACAACTCGACGGCTACTCTCTGTGATTCTCCACCATCGTTCATTCTCCCTCTTAAACTGAAACAGCTTAGAGTCAATACTCTTCTACACGACCCCATCGCAACCAACCACTACTCCAAACAAAATAAATCTAAGCACCAGGAAACGATACTCAGAACTCCATTAACGCCAGCAGTGACGTAGCACCATCATCATATTTTTTCGCATGTGTACGGAGAGAAAAGTGTTTAGGACAGAGAAAAAAATATCTTGAATGAATATTGATAAGTGTTTTGGGACCAACAGGAAAGTATGTTGGGTATTTCCACCTTATGTCTTGATTTAAGTCCCCTAAGAGGCTTTTAACAATGTTTCACCTTCTACTCCCTAGTTACATAAAAAGTTAAAAAACCCACTCTGAGAACAAATGATGTGGCTCCAAGCTGTGCACAAGCCTAACAATTAGCAAAAACAAGAAAGGTGGGGGGAGAGGACACCCACTTTCATAATATTTTTAGTTGATATAGTACTAGCTGCTCTTTCCCTTATATGGGAAAACTTAAAAGAATTAGTGAAGGTGTGTACATTGGCATGCAGGCAAGTATCAGTTAAAAAAAGATATTGGAGGTAAGTGTGGATGAAACTCAAGGCAATTGAGGCTTTTTAGCAGATGGACGTGAAAGAGATAGCTTGTAATAGATAGTCATTACTAGTCATCCAGTACCATTCCCTTAAAGTCACTTCCTTTCTTTTTGTCCGCGTTACTTCTTTTTTTCCCCCCCGACTTTGTGGAAGGAAGTTTTGGCTCGTTTGGGATTAGCTTGGTTGATGCCAAGAAGCAAGTGTAAGTGATCTCCTAGCTTCTTGGAGAGGCATTTGGGACAACTCTCAAATTGCATCCATATGGAAGATGGTCAATATGCCTATGGAAGTGCATATGGAAGGAGAGGAATGATAGAAGCTTTTAAGACCAAGAGCGGTCAATGGATGAGCTTAAAACTTTGTTTTTCAATACTTTACTCCATTGGTCGATTGTAATTGATTTTCATGGCATGACCTTCCATGATTTCCTTGTATCACTAAACTAGCATGCTTACACATTGCTCTTGTATATGTCCCATATACTTGGGCTATTGCCTACTTTTTTAATCAATAAAAAATTGTTTACCAATAAAAAAAAAAAAAATTGTGCTCTTTTTGCCTAACTCCCTTTTTTATTACTTGTGAGTTTCGTGAATATCCTCTTTCATAGTTTCTTCAAACCATTCTGAACTTCTGTTTTCTGAAATGGTATTTTTTTTTTCCTAGGAGCAAATTTGAAGCCCCAAAAATTTACTGCCAACGGCAGGGTTTGTTAACTGCGACAAAAACCCCGCATCGTGATCCAATTTCCCATAACACAAGAAACCCAATAGTTTGGAAAATGGGAGATTAAATTCCATACTCTCATGAGTTTAAAATCCTGATAAATTTTCGAGCATTATATTTGGGATATTGTCCCTCTTCCTAAAAGAAAAACTCTTATGTCCAAAAATAGCCGATTACCACCTCTTCGACATTAAAAAAATAAAATAAAATAAAACTTAATCCCCACTGAACCCACAGATAATGAAGTATATACCTTTCTCTTCGCCTTCGTGATACGTGTGGTGTCCATCGTACTCCCCGTACTTGAAATCATCCTGAAACACAAAAGACCGTCACAAAAAGTCACTCACATACACTGACACTGAAAGAGAAGTGGCTGAAAGTGAAAGACCATACAGGGTCAACACTGTTTATGCCCCAACGGTCAACGGGATCTTCGTTGAGATCGGGCTCGATCTCGGACAGTCCAGCACGGTTTAACTTCTTAGACCTGCGATTCTTCCCCGGGTTCCGGTAAAAACTGGAGGGCACGGAAACTAGGGTGTTGAGGTTCGAAACCCTAATCCCAGTCCTAGCAAATGAATCGGAGCTGAGTTTTGGGGTTGAAACGGCAGAGAGAACTGGGAGCGAGGAAGAGCAGACCGCCATTTTTTGTTTTATCCTCGGTTTTGGCGATTGGCGATTTGGTGAGGCGTTAAATGCGCGCCTTGCATTCGCAACGGTATGATAATGTTCAAAGTGACGACCGGTCTTCGTAAGTTGGCCTAATGACTAATTATATTGTGACGCGTGTTGAAAAAAAGTAGCAGTTATTGCTATTGCTGCACCAAATTGATTCGACCACCGGTCATCTGACTATCTCGGAGGTGAATCTCCCCTCATCACTCCTCTTTCCACAGGTGGTAATAGATTTTTTATTTTTTATTTTAAACATTTAAATTAGGGCTGAAAAATCGATACTATGGGTGTGGTTTACCCTCATGGTTTTTTTAAGGGGTGGTGCCGATCGAAACCAATTGGCGGTCTCTTACGGTCGATACCGATTGGTTTCACGGTCGGTCTGTCGGCTACTAACCCATCTCTAAATTCACATCAAAAATTCAAACCAAATCAACCAAAATTCACAATAAATTCAAAAACTCACAATAAAAACACAAATTCATAACAAAAACTTAGGAGGAGAGGTGAACAAGAGAGATGAGAGGAGAACGAGAGAGCTCGGCATGAAGTTGGACGATAGAGAGCTTGGCCTTAGAGAGATGTTTCAGAGAGGAGAGATCTCGAAAAGGTGAAATTGTGAGGGACAAGACAAGGATGAGCCTGATGAGAGATCTTGGAGAGATAAGGGCCATGTCAAGCTCCAAGCGACGTGAAGGAGGAGGAGGGGAGGGATGCAGCGTGGCGCTGCAGGGTGAGAGGGGAGAGAGAAAAAAGAAAGAGATCTATGGAGATAAAGAAGAAAGAAGGGAGGGGAAAGGTTTATTAAACCCTAGAACTAAATTTCCAGGTGCTCAAGAGAGTCCCTTCCTCTATTGTACATTTCCATGGCTGGAACCTTGAACTTTGGTGGTAAGGATACATCACCATCCATGTGTAGGATAGACTAGTGCTCGTGAGCAGTTGGTCTTTCTTATGACAACGTACCTACCTTCCTTACTATCTTCTCATATTTTCCTTTAAGACTATGGAGCTCATCCTGCATGCTCTTCTCCTTTTCCTCCCTATTTGGTCCAGCATGTGTGTTATGGGACCCCATATGTCCACTATTGTGGGACTCTGCTTCCTCATCCTACACCTGTTCAGGTTTTTTGAATTCTTCGTTTTCTTTACGAAACGTTTTCACCTCGTCGATCAACTTCGTTACCCACTCCTCCATGTTTCTCAATCTTGTTTCCATAGCTTCCTCTGTGTCTCTTCTAAACTGTCTGAAACGGGTTGTCGCAGATATGTGAAATATATGTAAGATCTACAAGAATCTCACAGACGGTGCCACTATTAACATCGTGTTTCGCACACCTTTAGGCCAAGCTCCGGCAACTCAGGTCTTCATAACTTTGCTTACAAAAGATAGAGAATGAGACAACTAGGAGAGGGCGGCCTTGGGGCCGAGGAGTTTTCGATGTCAAAGTTTATAAATTATCTTGAAAATTTGTAAATAAGTGAAAGAGTCTAGAGATCAGAGTGTTTTTTCATATCTGAGACTTGTTATTTATACCATAAGTCTAGAGGGACAGATCATGTCTATCCCCATGGAGTCTGTGTCCTTCATACTGTTCCCTTTGTCAGAATCTTTTAATGCGGCATGGTTCTGTGACGGCATCATTAATGTGACGTGTAGCTCGGGTAGTAGTGTTATTAATACGGTGTAGTGTTTTGATTTTCCTCCCCCTGCTAGTATCTTAAGTGGTCCGTCGATGCCCTTCCTGCTAGAGGATCGAGGGTCCCCTGTACATTACGCCTACTATATAGACAAGCACTCAAGAGATGGACACTACTCGATGAGTTTTCAAATCGACGAGTCTCATCCCTTGTAATACGTTCCTTCATGCAGGTTCTGGTCGATTCCTGACTCAAGCAAATGTGTTAGACCCCAACGTAAAATCGCCTCTAAAGTTGCACTTTGGCCATATGCACACATATCGCTCGAGCGGAGTGTCGAGCGGAGCTCTCGGGTTGCAAACTCGCTCGAGCGGACTGTCAAGTGAGTTTCGAGCGGAACTCTCGGGTTGTATTCGCTCGAGCGGAGTCGAGCGGAGTATCGAGCAAAAATGGCATTTTCAGCATGAAATCAAGTCCAAGTTTGACCCCATGCACCATCTTAGCCAAACCATTGGCTCATGCATGCCACGGCCATGTGGTCCATGCCACTATCTTTATTTATTTTAATTATTTTATTTCATTTATTTCAAAGGGACCTATTGGGGGTTTCCAACTTGTTTTGCTTATAAATAGGACATCTTTTTCTTACTTTAGGATCTTTTGGCAAAAACCCTAGAGGGAGAACTATTGTTTGAGAGATCACCATCAGTGCTTAGCACTTAGACTTTTTGGGTGCAATTCGTGAATCCCAAAGAGAGGATCATTCCATGCAATTCATGAATTGGAGTGATTCAACTATCTTGTCTTACAACTTGGTGCAATTCGTGAATCCAAGTTATGTTTATCTTTGTTCATGTTATTTTATCAATATATGAGGTTTATTCAATACTTGTGCAATTCGTGAATTAATTGTTGGATTGCTTTTATTTGTTCATTCAAGTGCTCAAGTATTTTGCTTTGTTCTTGATTGTTCATCATTTTGCTCTTAGTGTTCTTCATCCCATTGCTCTTCCAATCCATTCAACCCTAATTTCGACTGCCACAAGTGTTTGCCCTACTTTCCTTATTTGGCCACCTACCATATTTACCCTTCATCCAATCCCCCTTTGACCTAGCCAAATCCCACAAATATTTCAATCTCTTCAAATTCGAAATTTAACCATTGCCTTAGTCAAACTTCCAATTCTCAACCACTCACATGCATCTTACCATTTAGCATCAAACCCCAGCTAACCCAAAATACTTTCCATCTTCACACTCCCACCAACCCTAGTCGAAACCCTAGTCCACATAAGGTAACCTTTACCTTGTTGGCATCCTTGACCTCTTCTAAATCAAATCCCTTAATTTAAGGAATTGTCAATCACATTCAATTCCTTAAATCTCTCTTTCCTAAAACAACTCAAGTCAACCTTTGACTTGCCTAAACAACCCAAAATCGAAATCTCCTTCTTCCATAAGGATTCCTACCACTTAAGAATCTTTCCTAAAATATCTCCCTCTCCCACATTTCGGCAGCCCTAGCCAACCTCCTCCAAACCCTAAACTCATCTTCCATCTTCTAAACCCTAAACCATCAACCAAACCCTAAACCTAAACCCTCAAGTGGCGCCAACCCTAAGTCACCTTAGTGTCTTGCACCACTTTTCACCTAGCCACCCCAACATTTATCCAATTTTTCCATCATTCCATACACTTCATCTAGCTTAAACACTTAACCTCACCATACCAAAGTTGCCATCATCACCATTGTTGCGCCATATCTAAGTAAGAGAGAACTTGGCACTCGGTCAATACAAGGAAGACATAGGCAATGAGATCATAGTGTTTAGAGATTTGACTGGGATCCCTAACAAAATGGTTCCAGTCGGTGACAATTGGTATGTTGGTAGATTTTTAAAAGTAATTTAACATATTTTAAATGAATTTTAAACATATAAAATTTAAATTTATTTAATATAGTAGCAATATGTTTGGTCTCCTCCATATGGAATAGCAAAAGAACATTTCTTAATTTAATAGCCAGATTAAATTTAAAAAAAAAAAAGAAAAAAAAAAGAAAAAGAAAAAGAAAAAGTGGGCCATAGATTAGTAGCGTTGGATGAGCTGTGAGCATATATCCGAAAGGAGCCAGTCCGAAGCCGTAGAAAAAAAAAATGCAAAGCACAAGTGACTGCCAATGGCTAGGGAGTTATTCGTCACCCCCTCGTGTTGGCGCGTGAACTTCAGCTACTACTTCCCTCGCCCTCGATTCTCTCCTCTTATTTCACCTCCTCGCCATCCTCTTTGTGCACTCTCTTCAATCTCAAGGTGAATTCAATCTTCTCTCTCACGGCACTGTGTAAGGCTACTCTTCTTTCAATGATGCTAAGTTGAATGCTAGTTTTGCTGAACATATTCGCACACTGCCTTATACGAGTGTATCCTTGATATTTAGGTGCAGATTGTACTGTGTTGACACGAGAAAGAAGGGATGAAATTGAATTAAATATTATTAGAATATAATTTTTTAATATTATTATTATTTTAAAGATTAAAAAAATTAAATTATTTATTATATTTTATATAAAAAATTATAATAATAAAATGAAGTGAAAATTTTTACTATTTTCTGACCCTGGGTCAAGGCTTTGTGTGTTTTTCTGGGTTCTCTTCTTATTTTGGTTTTCTGTTTGAATGAATCTTATAGTTGTGGTGAGGAGGAATATATGGTTTCATCGGTTTTCTTCCCCCAAAAAAAATCTTATAGTTGTGTGCATAGTTTGAATTGGGCACTCGGTGGTCAGGACATGCAATAGATTAGAGAGATTTGGGTATTGTAGACAGTGCGGTTCTGCAAGAGAGTCGTATGAAGTATTGAAGTCAGTGTGTGTGTGTGTGGCTATTATTCATATTCAGCAGCTGATTTTGGTTTGGCTTTGAAGAGTGTTGAATGTAAATGCTTGCGTCAAACTTTATTTGCACTGATATGGGCCTGGTTTTGAAATAACCTCTTAACATCTTGCGAAGCTCATACTTATAAAAAAGAAAAGATATTGCAAAGCTCAAAAGCATATAAAAGTCAACGTTCTGAAGCATATAGAAATGGAAGTTTATATAAAAGCATATAAAAGTCAAGATAATTAGTAATGGAAGCGAGATTGAAGCAGCCGGGAAAAATAAAAAAGAGGGACAGTTTGACAGGAAAAGACACAGAAAACGAAGAAATTATTCTTACGTGATAAACTTATTATTGTTTGCCTGTTATGTATCCAGCAAAATAAGAGATCACATCTAATTCGAGATCATAAAGAGTTAAATCACATTTCTGGCATTAAAAGCGATTGTCTTCTGTTATTCCCTTGCTCTCTGCATTCCGAATTTATTGGTGTACTACTTCTGCCACCTTAAGGTTAGTAGTCAAGACATTTGCTTCATTTTCAGATGCTGTCCTATGTTTCACTCCTTACATTTGTTATTTTACTTCCGCACTTGTACTTATTAACATCTTGAATCACTTTATTCCATTTTCCATGACCATTTCCTATACTATTCGGTTTCCCTCATAGGAAACACATAATCCATTTGTAGGGGTGATGGGAAGAGGGTAGATATACAATTATTGTGGTACCTTTGACTTAGTTAAGTGCTGCAGATTATATGTGCTCTGAGCTACCGTTTTACCACTCCTTCGAACTTATAGGTCGACGAATTTCTGTGGACATCTAGAACCCTACCTTGTTCTTATAGTTTCCCTCGTTTTCTGTAATCTTGTTCTTGTTCTCCTAGCCTGGGGTTTTCTCTTCTTTTTTTCTTTTTTTCTGTTTTCCACCCTTTTCCTCCTCGTAATTCTTGCTTGTATCGTATTTATATTTTTCTTTTTCGTTCACCATTTAGTAGATTTTCAGCCTCTTTGGCCATGGATGATTCTAAAGCTGGCTCAATAAAGGAAATGCCCCTGGGATTAGATACAACAATGGAGGAAGAATATGCTTCACAGTCTAAGTTGCTTCAAGAGTTCACTAGTATCTCCAATATTGACAAGGCTTGGATTTTCAAGTCTGATGATGGTATGACTACTCAGTTAACAGCCTTTTTTTCCCCTCCAATTTCTACTCATTTTTACCTTGCCAACAAAACCAACAGGAGTTACTGATAATAATCTTTGCCCTTAAAACTTTGCTGCAGGCACAGGTTCTCAGGCAATGTTTTCGCTCAGCCAAGCAAACATTTTGGCAAACAAGAGGAGGAAATTTATTGTTTCCTCTTATATATCTAATGAAAGTAAAAGTTCTGTAAACTTTAGATGGACCCCATTTCCCATTGAGATGGCGGGAGTGTCTGCAATTGTTCCATCACCATCTGGCTCAAAGCTTCTTGTAATTCGCAATCCTGAAAATGAGTCTCCTTCTAAATTTGAAATTTGGGGTCCATCTCAATTGGAAAAGGAGTTCCATATTCCCCAATCAGTTCATGGCTCAGTATACGCTGATGGATGGTACTTAATAATATGAATATAGTTTATCTGATGAATTTATTTAACTTTCAAGCATACTATTGACTTTGTTTGTGTATGGTTTTAGTTGTAGAAGTTGTCCGTTTGTAAGTAATAATGTGCTCAATGTGCTCATAGCTTGTAGCTGTAGTATTACCAGTTGTACTAGCAGTAATGCTTGTAATACTTCTGTTCCAAAATCCAAAGATATTTGTAGTAAGGCTATACCATCCTCACCAACCTGGACTCTTAAGGTTGTGTTTGGGTAGTGGAGTGGTCTGAGGTCACTCCACTACTATTAATTATTTTATAATTATTTTTCACAACTACTATTCACAGATCATCGAAGATCATTTCACTACGCAAACGTACCTTAATTTTACAGGTTTGAGGGGGTTTCTTGGAATTTTGATGAAACTCTCATTGCTTATGTTGCTGAGGAACCGTCTCCCTCCAAGCCCACATTTAATGACCTTGGATACAAGAAAGGTGGTTCCACTGAGAAGGATTGCAGTAGCTGGAAAGGTCAGGGAGAATGGGAGGAGGACTGGGGAGAAACCTATGCAGGAAAAAGGCAGCCTGCACTTTTTGTCATCAATACTAACAGGTCGAGTTTCATTGCTTTGTAACTCTTATAAGAGCTTTTATTTAGATGGAAGATCTTTAATTCTAAGTTAATTGTGTTGTACAGTGGAGAGGTACAGGCTGTTAAAGGAATTGAGAAGTCCTTGAGCGTTGGGCAAGTTGTGTGGGCTCCATCGACTAAAGGCGTGCATCAATATTTGGTTTTCGTTGGGTGGTCATATGATACAAGAAAGCTTGGTATAAAGTACTGCTATAATAGGCCCTGTGCATTATATGCAGTTAGGGCACCACTTTATGAATCAGAAACCAAGGGACTTGAACTCAAGTGGGTTGCTTTTGTAAAAAGACCCTTTTTTTCATCATTACACCTTTCTTCATGTAAATTATTTCATGTTGGTGATGGGGTATTCTGCCATCAATATATAAATCACTCATTCAGTACATGTAATGTTCCAGAGATAGCTCTACTGAAGACGTTCCCGTGTTTAATCTTACTCAACAGATAACCAGTGCCTTCTTTCCACGGTTCAGGTATGCTACTAATCTCAAATGGTTTTATGATTAAGATGTTGTTTGACAGGTCAAGAATGCATTTAACATTCTAATCTTTCTTTCTCAGTACTCTTAAGTTGATTGATTTTGGGCTCTTGTTTTGATTGTTACGTGCTATTAAATTGCCTCCTAATATGGTGCTGTTATGTATAGAGTACAGTTTGCTTGTTTCTACTGACATATACAATAAACTGGAAAGTACTGGAGTGTCTGAACTATGAAGCTATATTAGTTGTTGAATGCATCTACTAAACATACTCTGAACACCAGCTTTGGGACCTGATGATTATGAGTGATTCTTTTTTCCAGCCCAGATGGAAAGTTTCTAGTGTTTTTAAGTGCAAGAAGTTCTGTGGATTCTGGGGCACATTCCGCGACAGATTCACTTCACAGAATTGATTGGCCAACCGATGTAAAGCTGTGGCCATCTGCCAAAATTGTTGATGTGGTGAGTGCCAAAATTCCTTGTTGGGCTTTTATGTAAGAACTTACATCTGAATTTTATATTGCTATCATTCACCTTGAGTGCTAATGACAACATGCACTAGACTGAGGTAATCGTATGATATTTTTGGATGAGCTGAATTGTTTGATGTATCTATGTGTTAAACTTAATTTTGATTAGTTTTGAAGCTTCCCAATTTGAAATGTGCATGCAACTTTTCGGGTCCATACTTAACTGCGAGATTCTTTTCATGAAGCTTTTGTAGAGTATTATATATATATCATACTTTCTTATAGTATTAATAAATTACAGAGAAAAATTCCTATTTAGACTGCAATTGTTTCTGTACATTCCATGTCACTGCACTCATAACTATATATCTTTATCTATAAATCTTTGAAGATTCCTGTTGTGATGTGTGCTGAGGATGGCTGCTTGCCGGGACTTTACTGTTCGAGTTTCCTTATCAATCCGTGGCTTTCGGATGGTTGCACTATGATTATATCTTCCATTTGGGGCAGCAGCCAAGTGATACTTTCTGTGAATGTGTTGAGGTAACTTTAAGGGCTGGTTACAGATGTTATTTTCACGTTGGCAGATCTTTATAATGTTGTTTGCACAATCAATTCATGATATCTTCCATCAAATTTCAGTGGGGAGGTATTACGTATCAGCCCTGCTGACTCAAATTTTTCGTGGAATGTTCTTACATTGGATGGTGACAATATTGTTGCTGGTAACATCAAATGCTGATCTTTATCAATGCCCAGTTGGAATAAATTTTTTTACATTGGATTTTATTGGTTGAAGTGTCTAGCAGTCCAGTAGATGTTCCTCAAATCAAGTATGGCTATATTGTTGAGGAAGCTACTAAAGCTGCTGCATGGAGTTGGTTAGACGTATCAAACCCCATTTTTAAATGCTCTGAGAAGGTTTACTTAAGTTTCCTTTTATTCCATGCAAATCATTTTTGCACATAGAGATTAACCTGAATGCTTGCATCTTTGTGAATGAACATCTTCATCCTGCAGGTTATATCTTTGCTCTCTTCTCTTCAGTTCAGTATAATGAAGATACCAGTCAAGGATGTTTCTGATAGCCTGACAAAAGGTATTAAATGCCGCTTTGATTTCTTTCTCAAACCTGATCATCCATATTTAATACATTGTTGGGTCATTGCACTATAATTCTTATAGGTCAATGGAAGGAACACTAATGAAAAAAGTAGAGAAGACAAGTATTTCTTTTAATTGTTTTCTTGACCAGTATTAATTCAGATGTTCAATAAAATTGGGGTTCCATCCTCTCCTATATGAAAAATAATAATCCAGATGAATGTGATTAAGAAGTAATTATGGTCGATACAACTCGCATATAAACTTTAGATTATTACCACACCATTTCCAGAAGTGAATGATAAGCTCTGCAATTCTTGTCGACCATATTTAAGCAAAATGATACTCTTTTATTGAAAGAATTCGAGATTGCATTCTTGATTCATATTTTTTTGTGTTTTGAAATTTCAGATTATTTTTTTCATACGATATCACCATACTGAAACAACCACTAATCTTTAGCTGGTTTTTTTTATCTTTATGTATATTGGGTTGAATACAACGGACCCGCCTTTGAAAGGACCTTTGGGCGGTGCTGTCTTGCGCTAAGTATCTCACTCTTGAACAAGTGATAGCGCCACTCTTACTCTTCTTTATAACCAACTTTTTTTTTTTTGGAAACCCTTTGAAAGGGAATTATATTTTCTAGTTTCCTGGTCCTTAACTAGTAACAGTCCGATGCGTTACTCGTAATATTCTTGAGTTATAGAGATTTGGTTTTGATGGCCTATATGGATTTAATTCATTTCAGGTGCTAGCAAGCCTTTTGAAGCTATCTTTGTATCTTCCCGCTGTAAGGAAAGTGATGCATGTAATCCGTTAATTGTAGTCCTTCATGGAGGCCCACATTCTGTGTCGATATCAAGCTTTTCAAAATCCTTGGCATTTCTTTCTTCAATTGGATACAACTTATTGATCGTAAACTATAGGTATTTTGTTGTAGTAGCAGTAATAAGACAGGTGGTACTTTTTTTATCGTAATAATCAGAATCTTTGTCCTCAATACACTTTGGGTTTAACCATTACATTCCGCACCGATCATCAAGAATCTGGTTTGAGCACAGTGGATCTCTCTATCTCTATCTCTCTCTCACACACAAACATACATGCACACCTCCCGAAAAAACTTTTTCTTCTCCAGGATGAAGTCCTTCTGTGTTGAGGTGGTGTTGCTCGTAAAGCCACAATGGCACTACATACCTAATTGACAGGAAAGAGAATCTGACTATTTATGAAGTTGGAAGAAAATAGGATTCAGAAATGAATATTTTAACCTTAATCTGGACCTAAATTTCGACTCATTATTTTAAATTTAAAATTCCATGAGTTTCTTTTATACATTAAGAATGTCAATAAGATTCCTTGAATGGAAAAAACACGTCTTCCATTCACGATTTGTCTTATGTTAAAAGAACAATTTAATGTATGGGTTCTCTCCCCTCACATGCCACTTGTTCTTTCATTAATTTTTGTTGGGGTCCTTCAGGGTTTTAATTATCACATCCTTGAAAAGAACCTCTTTTAACTATCAGATTTGTGTAGTATCGATTTTGTCTTCTAACATGAGAATTTATCTCAGAGGTTCACTGGGATTTGGTGAAGAAGCACTGCAATCTCTTCCGGGAAAAGTTGGGTCACAGGTACTTATTACCTATCTAGTTTTGTGATACCTGCTAAAGTAGTTAACATTTTTTTTTAAATAATTTCTTGTTGAGCAGACTAGTTTGGGAATGTCATATAAGTCCTAATGTTTAAGATGTGTTATGGACAGGATGTCAGTGATGTAGTGACAGCTATAGATCATGTCATTGACAAGGGGCTGGCCAGTCCATTAAAAATTGCAGTGCTTGGTGGTTCCCATGGTGGCTTTCTGACAACCCATTTGATTGGCCAGGTGCAGTAATTCCACAGATTGTAGTTTTTGTTTAGTGGTTTTGGTTTAGTGGTTTTTGTTAAAATTTTGTTTATCTTTTGTGCCTTCCAATTTTTATTTGGTTTGAGTCTTGCAGTTCTCTTTCTTATTGTTTTTATATTTATCTACTACCAGTTGGTGGTTTCCAATAAAGAGATATCTTCCATTGGGGTTTAAATATGAGAGACGTTTGCCAGTCAAATTTAAAAAGTGGGCCTCTTGTTTGCATATGCAGCATGAAAATGCTTAGCAGACTAGATGTTATGATTTGTAAGCTTATGTTTATATTTGTTTCTCAACTGAAGGACTCACTCAATACAGATCACATTTGTTTCTAATGCTGCAGGCACCAGATAAGTTTGTTGCTGCAGCTGTGAGGAATCCTGTTTGTAACTTAGCATTGATGGTTGGTACTACAGATATCCCAGATTGGTGCTACGTGGAGGCCTGTGGAAGCAAGGGGAAAGATGACTTTACGGAAGCACCTCCAGCTGAACTTCTGACTCTTTTTTATAGCAAGTCTCCTATTTCACACCTCTCAAAGGTATGCTTAATGGAGGCTTATTACCTTATCAGGTTATTTAGGGCATTTGATAAAAGCAAATAGAATGTAAAGGAAATTCTATTTAAAGGCAATGCCATATAAAAACTCAACGTAACATAGGTTTGTCCATCTTTAATGCAAGCTCTGTTAGGCGTGATAGGATTCATTCTGCAAGCTTTGCTTTGTTTTCACTATTAAATGCCATATTGTATGGGGTAAACATCTTGTAGGTATCAAGTCTATATTCTTCAACCAGGAATCGTAAAACTTGCATCTAGTTTCCTTTAGGTAGTATCCATACTTTTCACATTTATGAGGGTGTTCAAATTGGTAGCAATCTGGGTGGCACCACACCACTGAAAGCAGTCCAGATAAGACAAAACCTAGAAATTTGAAGCTTGATTCGGTTTATGGTTTGAGCCTCAGACCAAACTAAAGAGTCGAATTGTTCACCCGTACACTTATATTTAGGAGGTTTCTACTTGAAATAAATGTGGTATCATTTACTTTAGCTTGATTGTATCTGCAGGTCAAAACACCAACAATTTTTCTTTTAGGTGCCCAGGATCTCCGTGTTCCAGTTTCTAATGGATTGCAAGTAAGACATCCTGTTCCTCTTTTAAATGATGACTGGCATTGTTGAAGTTTTTATTTCAGTTATCTCTGTTGCACAGATAGTCGCTCTGATAGGCTTGAATCAAAACAAAAACTGAGAACGATTGAATATATTTTAGAGTCTGTTCCTCTTGTTCTTTTTTTTGGTGGGGGGTTTGGAGTGTTTGACTATAGATTGTTACCTTATATGATTACATAAAGATATTGATGTTCGAAATGTGCAGTATGCCCGGGCACTCAGAGAGAAAGGTGTCGAGGTTAAAGTTATTGTGTTTCCCAATGATATTCATGCAATTGAAAGGTGAACATTACTCCTACTTGAGCTCCTACATTCTAGTCAATACAACTTATCTCAAAGCTGATGTTGCACAATATCTTGCAGTCTGATGAATTCTCTTACCCCCCTTTTTTTTTGGGCTTGAATTGCAGGCCACAATCTGACTTCGAAAGCTTTCTTAATATCGGGGTTTGGTTCAGGAAGTACTGTAAATAAGCAGGTGTTACCTGCCTGTGTTGTGCCTATGGGTTTGGGTTTTATGTCCAAATGTATTGAATGTCGTAGTGACTTTGAAAGGGTGTCGAATCAAACTTACAATAAAAGTACAAAACCCTTCACCTTCATCTTAGAGGTGAACTTATAAGTTTATTATAATAAACTTATAATAAAACTTATGTCATTGTTTGCTTCCTCTAGAACTCTATTGGTTGCAATTTTTAGAGGTTTATATATATATATATGTATGTATATGTATTGCATTAATGCTAAACTTTTTACCTGTCAAGAGTTGTGTAACCATGGCATCAACATCGCACTGGATTGAATGATCTAATGCGGGCATTTGGAAATGAATTGTCCTTTTCTACATCTCGATTTGTGTTCATGCCACTACAAGAAATCAGGTCTTTCTCAGCGCATAAAATTGTCGAAAATACTCACCAAACTCGCTGGTTTTGATCTCTAGCGGCGATTTAAAAATCGCCGCCTAGTCGACGATTTTGAGAATTTTCAATGATAACAAAAAATCGTCAAGAAAAAAACTATTTGCGGCGATTATATGTCGCCGCAAAAGTGCACAAAAAACGTTGCAAATAGTGGTGTCAGTGTCCCCATCAATCGCTGAGAAACATTATACGCAACGAAAAAACGTCGTCTCAAATGTCCAAAAAATGCCGCAAAATACAATAACTTTTCCCCGCGAAAGATAATTTTTGCTGGTATAAGTTATTTGCCTCGAATTTTAATCACGGTAAATGCATATTTATTCGCTGCAAAAGTGTATTTGCGACGATTTTGCTTTTCATCGATATTGCTCTATGCACATATGAGCAGCTTTTTGTGGCGCTCAAAATTCGCCGGAATTGATTATTGTTATCGATTTTTGTATCGCCGCTGACATTTAAAAGCTCTATCGACGATCAATAATCGCCGCAATTGAGGTTCGTTGTTTTTTTTTCTCCCCTCGCCTAGATACATTCGCTGGGTTTCTTTTTCCCACTTTATCTTAGTTTACCTTTGTCACATGTATAAATGTTTATCTTGTTAACACAATATTTATCTTATTTGAAGTTAGTCACTAAACATTATTACTTAAAATAACATTAGTTTCAAGTAATATTGTTTGAGTGAATGACCTGAAATAATAAGATAAATATTGTGTTAATAAGATAAACTACACTTAATCTTATGTAAAATAATATTGTTTCATTGCCTTATGTTATGAAACATGAAGGAAAAACTATGAACTTTCATTATACATGCCTAGAGAACACGTAGGATTCCCATTTTCATAACTTTGAGCACCATTTCCATCTAATTTAATAAATTAATGACATTCAATTCATCCATTGAGGTGGGGAATTCACATTAATGTAGTTATGGGGTATATACACTGGGGTGGACCAATCGGAACCCAAAACTTACAACTAAACTACTAAATATTGAGAATACATCATTCAAATATGTCAACTGTGCTGCTCATCTATCTTTATAAATTATATCTACTCAGATATAACAATATGCACTTGGGCATGAGGGGTGGGCAGAACAGCTCCTTACCAATCTGACATGTGGGATATTTGATATTTCCATTTGAGCAAACACCAATATGACAATTATAGATAAAATGCATTAGTACACACCATTAGAGTAGTTATAAAGGAGCAGTGCATTCACTGCGTTGAGAATTGAGGGAAATAAAAAATATATAAAAACGTTCTATTTGTTTAAACCAACATAATGTCAGCAACAGAAACATGTTAAGCAAACCTCAATATGAGTAATCCATCAATCACTTCCAATATCCAACACCTAGATTTAGATGTTGGGACTTATAAAAAAAACGACAACCAAGTACGATCCCATGCCAAACCACCCACCAGTCCCACTGCCCCTCCACTTCTTTTGCTACTTTTATCAAAGCCAATTATAGTCATTGATGAGCCAAAAAAAGGCACCAGGAAGACAGGTTTATACATCTGAAAATTTAAAGAAAAAGGCATAAACTACAGGAAAATTCTCGACCTGGGTGCTTGTTTAATGACGTGCTGTTTAATGACTCTTGTAGATATAATTTTTCCATGAACTTGTTTTCATGGACGCCTTTTCCCTGCCTTGATAAAAAAACTATAACGGGAGGAGGTAGCAGAAACATCAGACCAGGAGGTAATTTTGGAGTTATCGCTTTGACCAATAAGAAAAATGATTATTATAGTGGCGCATTTTATTCTTGAGTGGACAAAAAAACAAAAAATTCTGGAGTAAGATAGAAGCTAGAGTACAAATTGCAATTGAGGGAAATAAAATTGACAATGACTTCAATAATGCTACAGTAAGGTTAGGAAGCGGTAATACACCTCTTTTGTTACTCATCATCCACTACTAAACTTCTAAAAACAGCAATATGTCCAAAATATTTGCAATTTTCTCCTCATTGCAATTGGACCTATATCCAAGCATTCATGATACATTTGCGGAGAAATGAATTAATTAATTCATCCAATACATTTGCACTGCTCATAGAGTCAAATAACAATACCACAGACAGATGCTAGGCAGCTATAAGTCGAACACAAGCCGAAAAGACCCACTTGGAGTTGGAGATTCATGTCATCAACCAGCCATATATATTTTCAGATATACTATATATCATTCTAGAAGTATCTAGATGTGGTGAAGCTATGCATTATTCTTGGCAAATGAGGGTGTGCTTGCAATCATAATGACAGTGAGGCTGTATTACTATGAAATGGTTGTTTTCCCCTTTTGTTGGTTCAATAAGAATTATTTTTCTTGACAAGATTTTATTCTATTATTACATAATCAAACCAAAGCATATGGGATAATTTCAATTTGGTTTTGTGCATGCTCAGACAATCTTGTTGAAAATATCTGACTAATGAGAAAATTGTTGCCCATTATCCCCAATGTCTTTCATAAAATTAATTTGTTCTAGCATCCTAAACTAACATATGATCTTTCCATACCTGACAGAATCCAATGGAGCATAATTTTGCTTTTCCAACTGCTCTATCATTGCCAAGTTATGATTGCTCCGGTCCTAAGAAGAAAAAAGACTCACTATAATCAGAATAGTGACCATTTACTAGGCTTGAGAAAACAGAAAATCAAAAGTCGCTTTTTAATACTATTGTATCCCTTTTACACTATGACATACATGGAAATAATTTTCGATACAATTTAAAATGGAAATACGTTAAAAATGAACTGGTTCTTGCATGCATAGAATATGCATTCTTTATATATATAATCTTTGCACCGACAATCATGGACCAAGACTTCATTAGTACTGATCACAGAATACCATTATAAGGTCTGTTTCNCGATACAATTTAAAATGGAAATACGTTAAAAATGAACTGGTTCTCGCATGCATAGAATATGCATTCTTTATATATATAATCTTTGCACCGACAATCATGGACCAAGACTTCATTAGTACTGATCACAGAATACCATTATAAGGTCTGTTTCTAGCTACTTATCTATTGTAGTTAGAAATATTGATTCCTTTAGTACTTCTAATATTCTAATATATTTCTTAGTTAGATATCATGCTGGTTTAACTCTTGATAACTTTAATCAAACTCATCACATAGTAGTAAATCAAACTCATCACAGAATCTGAAACAACAAACAAAAAGTTCATACGCTTAAGTATATTTGAGCTGAACAGAGGAAGATAAAAAAAAATCAATTGCTACTTGTCCTTACCAAATTCATCCCGCAACTTTCTTTTATGATGCTCATTCAGGAACAATGTTTCATCATAAAGAAGCGTTTCACCTGAGATTTAAAAGGTTTGATAAGAAACATATAACAAAACAAGCCAAATACAATCAAATATGTTCATTCAATCCAAATAAAGGAGAAATTGCTTTATGAGATTATGAGAACAGAACTTGCGTGGAGTGGTGGCTCAGGAGGGAGGGAGAGCTGGTGGCCATGGTTTAATCATTCATCTGAAAATAAACATATGTGTAGTCAGCAAAATCAAGAAAAAGGAGGATGCAGTAGACAAACTCTAGCTGGAATCTATGCTATAAATAGACACAACATGTAGATAGTCTACATATTATGAACCAAAACCTAGTCAAGCTATAAATAGACACAAGTGCATGTAGAAGATACATATTCATTGCTTCTACTACCCTTTCCTGCAACCAAATAATAAGGCACCAAAATAAAACCACATCAGTCAAAACTTAAAAACAAAAAGTTCAAAAACCTTCTAAGCTAACCCAATTAAGATGGCACAAAGAAATGCAATAGTAGTTAGTTTTATTTATATTATGTTTTGAATATAACAAGGTGCAAGAAACTCTATCTCTTAAACCACATACCTATGTTATGAAACTAGAAGGAAAAAAACAAGAGGAGAAAGATGAATGGTTCACCTGCACAAAGTCAACGTTCAAACTCTACAAAATGAAGAATCTGAAACCAAAATGAATTGGAAACAAATACCATGATCACTTATTTGATTTCTTCACCTACTAATCGAGAACCATTAGGTAATGAAAAAGAATCTCTCCAAACAAGAAGCAGGTAAAGTCTATCAATGCATAGACGTATAAAAAAAACTGTTATTACATATAGATTCAATAAAAAAAGAGCAACCATGTGAAGAAAATATGCTTATTTATGAAAAGCACAATATATAACTCAACATACCTAAGTAGTGTGCAGGCATTTTAAGTTCTAAAAAATGTAAACTATTAAAAATTGTGTAGAAACCAACATGAAAGATGAGTAAACATCTCTTGGTCATGTCCAATCGATTGTAAATGAAGCCAAACATACAAAAATTTAACATTTATCGTTGACCTTTGATGTGCATATATCTAGTTGGATATTGACTTATTACTTGAATAAGAAGCTGAGTTTTATGCAATTGTCAATTAAATTTCAAATATCTTTTGTTTAGTAATGACTTTCTCTGGTAGTATTGCTTTCTTTTCCTTTCTATAATTAATTTTTTCTTAAAAAAAGGCACAAATTGAAATGGAGGTAGTGAAGGTGAAAATGTGAATAGAAAATGGAGTGCATAAAGGAGTGGAGAAATTTTATAGAAAGAAACCATGCATATATGATTAGTATCATCCAAAATGAATGTGTAAGATTTTGCAAAAGTGGGAAACACAAAACCAATAACAAGTGTCACCAAGGTGGTGCTCACAATCATCACACCAACTTCAACTATGCCTGCAAGAACAAACTGAATTTCATTAGCCACTTTAAGAAAAGAACAAAAGCTTAAGATATATATTATGTTGTAAATGCCTTCTTAATTTGTACTTGCATCTTGTCTATTGAAATTCCACTATCAAGCCTCTACTTTTAAGTTCAAAAGTCTGTTTATATCACAAAATATAAAATAAATGCAATGATCAAGGACAATTTTGAAATACATTTTATTAAAAATCTGTTGTTTGACCAATATATTCACATGATCAGTGGACCTATATATATGAATTTGGGACTACTAAATTAAAAGACAAAAAAATAGTACAAAAGAAGAAAAAGAATCTGTATACTTACACGAGTAACACGGGTTTCAAAGCAGTTTATTTTATGCCATGGGTTATTTTGTAATGGGGTTTCCCTCCTCTTGTATTCTTAATTTACTTCAACGCATGTTTGATTAAAGAACAAGAAGGTTTCAAAATGGGTTTAGTGGTGCCATGTTTTGTGCCATTCTCGATCCTTTCTCCTCAGATGATGACAGTTAATGCAGGTGTAAATTTCCTATATGTGATAAACTAATTAAGATGATCTCCAATCTGTGCTGGGCCAGGGGGGATCGAGAGGGGAGATGACATGCTTAATTAAGGTATGTACATGATTCATGCTCCATGCTAGCTCACTTCTGTGGACTCTGATTTTCTAATACTAATGATATAAATGTGGTCCTTGGTAAATTGAAATACAACATACTCAAATCAACTAAGCTTTAATCCCAAATATATGAGTCTTAAAACCACATAGAAGAGTATCCTGTACTTAACTCCACAGCAAATAACTAAAACTGCTTCCTATATTTTAGCATCCAGTGTCACATATTCTTCTTTGCATCAAATTATCTAAGGACTTGCGATAGAGCTCGTTAGATGGATCCTACAAAAACAAAAACAAACATATTGATAAAGTTAAATTCCTAAAACATTGACAACCACAAACTTATATATATTGATATATCTTAGAATAACAGCAACAGTTTTTGCAGCCAGAAAAATTACCAACAAAGAGGACATATATTGTAGCTTCTCCAAAATAAAGGGTGTCTTATTAATGGACATATATAAGCAGATCTTGCGGCTATATCAGGAAAACAATATTGAACCTTGATAATAGTGTATTTTCCTCATTTGTAAACCACAAATCCAGATTGAACCAGCTCCAACTTCATTTATGGTCTAGTTTTATAGCCTGAATGTCCAAACAGTTATTGGAGTTCACAAAAGACCAAAACAAGCATATAGATTTTGGCAGCTCACAAAGTTTCAGCAACTAAGCAAGATAATCATTCACACAAATTTCACCCAAGAACATGAAACCGAAGAGAAAGAGAGGGAGAGAACACGAAACCTGTCAACCCAATGCATGCTTCTTTTACTATATGTTTCAAAATTTCAACTTTCATAGTTGTTAATCAATTAGAACAAAGGGCAGTCGAGAATGCTATCCATCCATATGTTATTCATAAGATAACAAATAAAAACTTCAAAAGATATAGTACATGTATACATCTACAGATATTCATTAAGCTTAAAAGAAAACTGATACTAAGAAGAAGAAAAATATCAACATAGGCTGGGAAAAAAAAAATCCTACACATGTTCAGATCACATCTAAACAAATATCAGATATAGTAAAATATGCTAAAACAACATAAAATCATATATAAAAAATAAATCAGAAGATGATAAACACAGAGGTAAAGATTTATAAGCACAAAATAGAGAGATGAGAGAGAGAGAAAGAGAGACGGTGGAGGAGAGATGACCTACCGACGAGGACGAAGAGCATGGTGGTTTTGGTGGCAGAGCAGGACCAAGGAGGAGTAGAGATGAGAGAGAGACCAGGAGGTAATCGGGGCCATGGAGTGGGTCTTGAGAGATGTAGCAGAGAGAGAAACAGAGAGAGGGAGGGCCTCGGGCTGCTGGGCTAGGCGTGGAGGAGAAGGGGACTTCGACGGAGGACTGTCGATGCTGTCGAGGTGTGAGTGGTGGAGAACAACGACCCTAGCGGCGGTGATTTTCAGAGAAATCCGAGAGAGAGAGAGAGAGAGGTGAAGCCAGATTTGAAGAAATGAAAATTTCTGGCATGGGGGTTGGGGGAGAAGGAGGGGTTGGCCATCAAGGTGAGGTGGAGGCGGCGTGGTGGGGTTGCTGGCGACGAGCTATGCGCGGCGGCGTGGGTTGAGGGAGAAGAGGGATTGGGGAGGCAGAGCGGGGGAGAGAGAAATGAAGGGTAACGCGGGGGAGAGAAAGAAATGAGGGGAAACAGAACGCGAGGGGTTTAAATTTAATTTAACTTTTCCGGCGATTTAGATTCGCTGCAAATAACATTTTAGTTGGTCGCCTGTGTTCTTACGGCGACAATTTTCGCCGCAAATAATAACTATCACGTCGATTTCTCTAATCGACGGAAAAGTTTTCCGCTGCTCAAATAGGCAAAACTTTTTGCAATGACTTAAATCACCGTAAAAAGCCATGCCCATTTCGAAATTTTCTTACAGCGCTTTTTATTCGCCGCAGAAGTAACTATTGTGGCGATTTAACCATTCGCCGCAATAAAAATACTGCTACAATTACAAATATTAGTCACCGCAAATGAATGAACAGTAATTTCACTATGCGATTTTCGGATGCAGTGCTTTTGAGTCATGTGGCAATTTGAAAATCGCTGGAAACAAGAGTAAATTGTGGCGATTTTTTTTCCAGCGATTATAAAATCGCTGGAAAAGGCTTTATTTCTTGTAGTGTGCCGTTGTTCCATTCCACCAGCTCATTGTATTGAAGGTCCGTACAACCTCACAGGCTCTGAAGTTCCGAACCCACCTGTTGATGTCGTGTTTTGCGGCCTAGGCAACTCTACGCTACTGGGGCTCAGCGTCTAGTCCTGCAAAGATGGTGAATGGTGAGCTTGGGGTCCGTGGTATCTCTAATGCCAAGTTAGGTTCGGTATTGGTGGTGGAGGGAGAATATCTTAAAGAAAGCTGTAGTAAGAATGTATGTAGAAGTTAACATCTTTATTGATCGCGGGTGATGCCTATTTATACCTGGCTATCTGGCTTTCATGGTAGTGGGGTGTCTCTCTGTATGAGATCAGATATTCATGCTGCCCACCTGTTGTGTTACAAGACACTTAGGCCTGATGGCGACTACTCCTGACATAGGGCCTTACATTGAGCGTACCGAGTCTCGAGACGCATTGAAAATATTAATGGAATATAGGAAGATTCGTTATTGTAACAGATAGCGGGATGCCCTCTCCTCACAGCTCTCTCTATTTCATTAATGCGGTTTGGCCTCTGTTAGGTACTCATGGCACTTACCTTCGACATGGGGCCTCACATCGTGTGTATCGAGCCCCGGGTCACATTGAATGCGGCATGCCTTCTTTTCTAAGTTTCTTCCATTTCATTACTGCGGCGTGGCCTCACTCAGATATTCCTATCCTCCTGTCATGTCTGGAAGTCGATATTTAGAGTCGGTGAATGTCTCTATCTGTCAGCCAGTGGGGTGTTAGACTGTCTTCCCTGCTATACGTTTGTCATGGTTTCCTATCTACCCATCTCATCTAGTTGAGCCTCTGAGGTAAGCTCGACCCAACCCAGGCCTCACGTTTGGGTTCCAACCCGGGCCCTTCTAGTATGCTCGGCCCAGTTTAGACCTCACGTTTGGATTCCGACTTGGGCCCTTCTCCTGGTCTGGCCCAGGGGATAACACCCCTCACACCACCCTTTTAAGTTTGAAGAAACAGGAAGACAGTTAGAGGACGCAATGGAATATAGAATATACACATGCTTATGTATATGTTATCAAATATAGAGGTCCCTCGTGTTGCTGAAAGTGAAGCCAAAGAACAGAGTAAAAAATTTCTTAGCAACCAAACAATGGGCAGTCCCCAATTTTGGATCAAAAAAATAAAAAAGAACAAACCCATGAAGTGGCTGAGTTCCATGGCAAACTTGAGGGTCTGGAGTGATTTTAGAGCAAGGGATCATGGCATTTGTGGAGAAGAAGAGCTTCGTGCAGCCAGGACGTGCGAAGAAGAAGACTCTGGTTCGAGGCAGAGGAAGGGATGTCCGTTTACTTTGGAAGGTTCCGTTCGTGCAAAAAGACTCATCTCTAGAGTTTGGTAACAGAATGATTAGCGTCTTCGAGGGAGAGGGAGGGGTTTGACAGAGATGGAGATGGAGGGAGGTAGAGGGAGGGGGAAATGAAATTCGAGGGAGAAGAGGAATGAAATGGAGAGGGAGAGGAAGGAGAAAATGAAATGGGTGACATGGAGATGCTGGTTGCACCAGGCGGTTGCATCTTTCATTTTTCTTAGTATAATATACTACTGATTACCATAATATACTAATAGTTCATTTTTTTTTAATAAAATATTATTATAATTTTATTTTAATTAATATAATTTTTATTTTAAAATTTGAGAAAGTTAAATTATTTATTTTAATTTGTATGGAAATTTAAAAAAGAGATTAGTTTGTTTTGACAAATGAGATGAGATGAAAGTTGATAGTTGAATAAAATATTATTAGAATATATTTTTTTAATATTATTTTTATTTAAAAATTTAAAAAATTTGAATTATTTATTTTATTTTATATAAAAATTTAAAAAAATTATAATTATTAAAAGAGATGAATTAAGAAGAGTTGCAAAAATAACGAGACACACCGCATGGAGGCTTCTCATAACTCCAAAGTCGGACTTGGGATAAGATATCACGTCAAAGCATATCGCCTCAACTACGGATTTTACTGGACTTCTTCTCAACATTCCATAATATATTCTTTTGAAACGCTGACCTGAACGAACGAACAGTAGACCATTCCAATACTTCCAGGAAGGTGAATTACCCGCCACTAGTTCCCGAAACTGTGTTGTTTTTTTAACAATTCTCGACATTTTCTTCAAAATATTTGGCACACACCCTTTAGTGGAAATGCTTGTGAAGTTCCAGCTTTTAGATACCAATTATCTCCACATATTGGCTTCCTCGAGGACCTCACCCAGCATCGGAGTCTCAGTTTCGCCACTAGACCAAGTTGAGCTCATTACCAAGAAACACGGAGAACAAAGACTACTTAAATGTCCGAATGGAGAATCCAAAAATTTTGGTGGAGTTCACAGAAAAACTGGTGTTATTCATGGGCCCGGATTGAAGAAACAGCGTTCGGCGAATAACCCAGAGAGAAAGCAGAGAAGGGGCAGGCGGGATAGTGATAGAATTTGGGAAAGGGGGGATTTTCAGGTCAAATTTAGGTTGGGTAGTGAAAATGGATTATTGGAGAAAGCGCATTCTAGGTGTTCGACAAAATGGGTCGCCTACGGTGGATGTATTCCAGCGATATTACAAATGTTGGATTTGGTTCAGGATTTGGACGAGGCTTTGAGGCCATGGGAAGATAAGATTGGTAATAAGGAAAGGAGCATAATTTTGAAGGAGCAGCGGAGTTGGAAGAGGGCCTTGGAGATTTTTGAGTGGTTTAAGAGAAAGGGTTGTTATGAACTAAATGTGATTCACTATAACATTATGCTTCGGGTTCTTGGGAAAGCACAAAAGTGGAACCATGTTGAGAATTTGTGGGATGAGATGAAAGTTAAGGGAATTGTGCCGATAAATTCTACATATGGAACTCTGATTGATGTTTATAGCAAAGGTGGGCTTAAGGAAGAAGCTCTTGTTTGGCTTGAGAGGATGAACAAACAGGGGATAGTACCTGATGAGGTCACTATGGGGACTGTTATTCAGTTGTATAAGAAGTCAGGAGAATTTCAAAAGGCCGAGGACTTTTTCAAGAAGTGGGCAGCCATTGAAGCTTTGAGGAACAAGAATAGTACTGCTACAACTACTACTGAAGTGGGGAGTGCTTTACATTCCCATCGTAGTTTGAGCTCACATACGTATAATACATTGATAGACACATTTGGGAAGGCCGGGCAACTTAAAGAAGCATCAGAGACTTTTGCGCAGATGCTCAAGGATGGGATAGCTCCAAATACAGTAACTTTCAACACAATGATTCACATTTGTGGCAACCATGGCCAGCTAGATGAGGTGGCTTTGCTGATTCAGAAAATGGAGGAGCTCCAATGCCCACCTGACACAAGAACGTATAATATTCTCATTTTCCTTCATGCTAGGCATGATGATATAAAGATGGCAGCAAACTTCTTTGATAAGATGAAGGAGGTTCACCTCAAGCCAGACCTTGTGAGTTACCGCACCCTCTTGTATGCTTACTCAATAAGGTATATGGTTCCCCAAGCTGAAGACCTGATATCAGAGATGGATGGAAGGGGGTTTGAGATTGATGAATACAGTCAATCAGCTCTTACTAGAATGTATATAGGAGCTGGGATGCTTGAGAAGTCATGGTTATGGTTCAGGAGGTTTCATCTTGCAGGGAATATGAGTTCTGAGTGCTATTCTGCTAATATTGATGCATATGGTGAGGGTGGCCATATTTTGGAAGCTGAAAAGGTTTTCATTTGTTGCAAAGACAAAAAGAAGCTGAGTGTCCTTCAGTTCAATGTGATGATTAAAGCTTATGGGATAGGAAAGCACTATGATAAAGCCTGTAACTTGTTTGATAGAATGGAGAGTTATGGGGTATTTCCAGACAAATGCAGCTATATTTCTTTAATACAAATTTTGGCTAGCGCTGATATGCCTCACATAGCAAGACCCTATCTGAGGAGGATGCAGGAAGCAGGACTTGTAAGTGATTGCATCCAATATTGTTCTGTGATCTCAGGCTTTGCAAAATTAGGTCAACTGGAAATGGCAGAGGAACTATACAAGGAGATGATCAGATTTGATGTACAACCCGATGTTATAGTTTATGGGGTAATGATAAATGCTTTTGCTGACATTGGAAGTGTCAAAGAAGCCATCGGTTATGTTGATGCAATGAAAAGTGCAGGTTTGCCTGGAAATACGGTTATATATAACTCCCTGATTAAGCTTTATACCAAAGTTGGCTACTTGAAGGAAGCAGAAGAAATATACAAAATGCTCCAATCATTAGAGGAGGGTCCAGCTGTATATTCTTCGAATTGCATGATTGATCTTTATTGTGAGCGATCTATGGTTAAGCAAGTAGAAGAGATTTTTAACAGCTTGAAGAGAAAGGGGGATGCAAATGAATTTACTTTTGCAATGATGTTGTGCATGTACAAGAAAATTGGGAGGCTTGAAGAAGCCATTCAAATCGTTAAACAGATGAGAGAGCTGGGACTTCTAACAGACCTGTTGAGTTATAATAATGTGCTTGGGTTGTATGCAAGGGATGGCAGGTACAAGGAGGCAGTGGAAACCTTCAATGAAATGATAGAAGCTGCTATTCAACCCAACAATTGTACATTCAAATTACTTGGAGTTGTGCTTGTGAAGTGTGGAGTTCCAAAGCAAGCTGTTGGAAAGCTGGAAGTAGATATGAAGAAGGATGCTCAGAGTGGTTTGCAGGCATGGGTGTCAACTCTCTCGTCTGTGGTTGGAGTGGATAATTATGATCAAGACATATAGTTTCTTTATCCTCGGCCGTTTTTTTCAACAGGGCTATATGATTTAAGGTTGCAATTCACAAGTGTAAAGCTGGAAATCAATTGTGATGTTGAAAATGTCGAGAATCCTATATTCAACAGTGAACGTAAATTTATCTGAAGGGCCTAGAATGACCAGAAAGAAGCCCAACAAGTACATGTATCGAGGCTATGTGGAGAAACGCATGGCCTGTTCTTTGTAGAAGAAATGGCCTTGTATAGAGTTGATTGTCTTCACAGTGTTTGTATAGCCAACCCCCAAGTGGTTAGAAAAAGGTTTCGTTGAGTCAAATCGGGCGTTTTGTAAGTCCACCTGTATGATAAACCTACACAACAGGATTAACCAAAGGATGCCAATGGTGTGGTCTGATGGTTTTAATATTTGCCGGCTGGGCATTTGACATGTCTCTCCTTGCTAGCATTTTTTCATAGAAATCTCAGATTCGTCTGAATATTATTTGACCGCGACTTCAACGTTCTCTGGATATGGCCGGGAAATAGATTACATATTTGCACTAGATATTGGAGTGTTTATCTCTATTTTGCCCGTCTTCAAGTTAGGATCCTCTGATCCATTGTTTTTAGCCGCTACCGAGCAGGTTTTGAGTGATTGAGCTGTGGATCATGCAATTGACACGGGAATTGCTAATTTTCTGTAACAGTCGTATTGCTTTGTAGCAACCATGGCAGCTTCTTAACATCCCGCGTGAGCAGCGAAGTTTGTATATTAATTTGCAGAGAGTGTCACATGGTTTCTGTGTCAATTTCTCTTTTGATTCATGTTATGTCCGGGACCTTTCATAATCTGGAATCCTTATTTGAATATTATAAGATGCGTGGCACCAGTTAGTAAATCGCTTACGTCAGTGGTTGGCTTGAAAAATCTGATTAGTAAAATCCTTGTAGCTTTCTATTTCTGTCTCCATTGCTCTGTTCTACTACGATATCCTTTTGTAGCACTAGTGTATAGACATCTGAAACTGGATTATGCATATTCCATCCACGCATTCCTTTACATACCAGAGACTTGCTTTTGCATAAAAACCCCAAGTATGTTTGCTACTGAAACTGCGACACAATTAATCGGGGCAACTTTGATCGACCACAGTAAGTTCTAAAGGATGATCGTACTATTATTGTTTGTTATATATATGGAGGACTTAAGTGGGGAGAAAGACATCTGAAGAACTACTCTCTCTTACAAAGTCATTTTTACACTCGAATTGCACATATGCTGACTTCGCCAATTCTTTTGCTAGTACATTTCTGAGAACATATACATGAAATATATGCCAAACATATTGGTACAAAAAGGTAGGCCACAGCGCTGCAAATACAAGGAAGGATTCATGTTTGATTTGGAAAGAAAAATGGCCTCTAACATTAACAAACAAGCTGCAAAAGGATAAAAGAAACACAGAGAAATAGAGTACTATTACTATTCTGATGCTAAAGATGATTTTCAGTGTCCGAGAAACAAAAACCTTAAGCTATTCATCAATCCAATCCAACACCTACAACCTTAACTGAATATTTTTCATGTACATAGATCCAACCGTGTCCATGTTCCCCATCCCAATCATCCTATAGCTCAAACGCATGCAATTAATTCACCCGCAGAAAATTAGAATTAACCATCCCCACCATTAAGATTATCGCTGTGCCAAGCAACAACAATGTCTTGAAGCCCAGCCTTCAAGTCTCCCCACTGATTAAGTTCCTCAAACTCCACCCCACCCTCGATCACCTTAACCTCACCCAACACCAACTCGGTCGCGATTTCTGACACTCCAATCAACAAAACCACCCCCCCTTTCCCCAACCCTAAACTACTCCCAGCCTTCCCTTCCTCTACTTTATATCCTAATCTCCGACCCACCTCCCTCACTCTATCTATCACCACCTCCCCGGAAACCTTCGAGGTGAACCGCTTCTCTTTCCCAGTCCAGCTCGACGTCGTTTCAAACAGCCCCGACAAGTCCAGCCCTGACGACAACGATATTATATCGAACGCGTTCATGCTTGTCAATTTTTCGTATTTGCAGTTACTGGCTGAATTTAATAGACTCTGGTTTTGGAATCTATCTCGTAACGACTTCTTGAACCATGCGTTCTGCATGAGGGCTTCGATGCCCATTCTCGTGTCGGGGTTCGGATCGAGGAGCTGAAAGATCACGTAGCGCGCCGGCTTGGAGAACCAGGCCGGGAACTGATAGTCTCGGTGGTGAATCTTCTTGTACATGGCTACGATGTTGCTATCGTCAAATGGGAGGTACCCTGCGAGTAACACGAAGAGGATGACCCCGCAAGACCATGCATCGGCTTTAGAACCGTCGTAGCCGCAGCGGCGGACGACCTCGGGGGCCGTGTAAGCCGGGGTACCGCACGCCGTATGGAGCAATCCGTTCTTGAGCTGCTCGGGGAGAGCCGAGAGCCCGAAGTCCGAGACCTTCAGGTTGCCGTCCTTGTCCAGGAGGAGGTTCTGAGGCTTCACGTCGCGGTGGGCGACGCCGTTTTGGTGGCAGAAATGCAGTGCCGATACCAGCTGCTGGAAGTACCGCCGCGCGGACGGCTCAGCCAGCTTGCCGCGGCGCGAGATCTTGGAGAAAAGCTCACCGCCCGTGGCGAGCTCCACGACGAGATAGATCTTGGTCTTGGTGGCCATGACCTCGAGGATTTTGAGGATGTTAGGGTGGTCCTGGAGGCGACGCATGGCCATGATCTCTCGGATTATCCGTGGTTCCATGGCGGCGTCGACGGTTTTGGCCTTGTCGATGATCTTCACGGCCACAGCTGTGTCGTCCACTATTGACCGTGCTTGGTACACCTTGGCGAAGCTGCCTCGTCCCAGTAACCGCCCCAATTGGTACTTCCCCATTAGGGTAGTGGTATTGGATGCTGGTGATGGTGTTGGGGTAGGCGCAACCCCTGGTTCCATGGCACGAGAGAGAGAAGGGAAAGAACCCAAAAGATGCACGGAACGGGTTTTAAGAATCGCGGTCATTTTGCTCATATATAGCATAACGCAGTTGGAGCTGGCCAGGCTAGCACTGGCATTTGCTCGGATCCAGGCGGGGTAGTCCTACTTAATTTCCTAAACTACCCCTTATTTTGCTCCTTATTCCATCACTCGTCTTTATAACTGTTTGTATTATAAATCGCCCCATTAATGGTGTCTCCATGAATGGCTCTTTAATTTCTATATTTAGAGATTGGATCCTTCTACTGTGCCGACTATGTACCCAAGTTCAATTTCATTTTTTATTTTTAATATTTTTTAACAGTTAAAAAAAATAAAATAAAATAAAATGCACAAATAAAATTCACTTTCCAATAATCAAATTTGCACTTCACGTCTTAATTTTTATGGTAAATAATGCTCCAATTTTTCTTGAATTTGTGGTTGATCATGTTTTTGTACATTTTTTATTGACCACAATTTTTTTAGAAAGATATATTATCTGAAACCTTATTTTCATATGATATCTATATTTCATATTTAGATACACCAATATATAACTGTTTTGTAATTTGGTAATAAGTTTTGGTAAATAAAAAAAACCTCAATGAAATGACACTATCAAATGCTAAATAAATATAGGTGGAGAAACAGGAGAGGAGTTTGTCTAGCTCTTTTATTTTCTTTCAAATTGGGAAAAATAAATAAAATGCAAATCAAATCAAAACAAAACCTGATGGAAAAAGACTGTGTGAAAGGTATTGGCTCTACCAATTAAGGCATTAAAGCCAAATTGAAAGTCGGCATCAATTTACAGGAAACCCAAAATATCATCTCTCTCGGAATTCCAAGAAAGAAAAATCTTTTATTATTTTTTAAGTCCACAAAAACGAGACTTTTGACTTTTCTCTCATAAATATATATCAATGTTGGTGGAATATGCGAATCAATGAAATCATGCATCTAGTCGATCATTTCTGGCCATCACTAAACCAGGCTTGCTTACGTACTCATAGATATTATTTTTTAGCGGATCATTTTGAGCCGCAGTTTAGTTTTTAAAATTTTTTTAATTTATATTATTTCATCTCATTTTATTATTATAATTTTTTTAATTTTAATATAAAATGTAATAAATAATTTAAATTTTTTAAATTTTAAAATAAAATTAATATTAAAAAATTATATTTTAATAATATTTTATTTAATTTTTAATTTTTATCTTAACTCATTTATTATAAACTAACCATCAAAAACTCCCAAACACCCGGCTGCTCTCTCTCTCTCTGTTGTGATGCACCTTTCTCCTCCAAGTTGTCTCCGAAATTTCACAGCTATAGCGCAGAAATTTCATGTTTTTTTTTTCCGACATTTTTTGCATGGGGTCAAAGAGTGGAAGTCGGGAGCCGCCACAGTGGCGTTTCAGTCATTTCGGGTGAGACCAAGGGTAATTGCAAGTGCGTAGTAGTTTCATCACTCTCCCAAGTTGGTACGGGTCGTAGAATTGTTGGGCGCTGAGCTTACAAAGGAAGAAGGGTGCTCCAGGTTTCGCAACTCGCAATTCGCAAGGCGTGAGATACGAAGTGTCTCTGTTGTATCTCAAAACCAGGACGAGGTTGTTGCATCAACAGTCGGCGGCTGAAAACCTGCCACGTCAATAACTCATGACCCATTCTTAAGGGACTGGGCCCTCACAGAAGTCAAGTGTTCTGAGTACTGACAAATTGAGCGCGCATGCTCCTCTACTGATCTAACACAAAAAACCAACAATTAATTGAGGGGTAGGACCGTAGGGGCCAAGGAAAAAATATATATTAAAATTGAAGGGGGGCTGGACGGGACGTCTCCAAAGTTAGAAACTTTTTTCTCTGCTCAAACTCTTTTTCTTTTACCTTTCAATAATAATTCACAATATAAAATTAAAATTTTTTTTGTTTTATATATACAATTAAAAGTTGAAACATATAAACAGCTTTCAAATTAAGATATTGATTATAAAACATCATAATTATCAAGAAAAGTTATATTTATAAGTTAAAATAGATAACACATAATAAAATGTTTACATGTTATAAATTAATTTAAAAAATAAAATAAAATTTAAATTATACAAATCAAATCTTACTGTTTAAATGATACAGTGACGATATATATCATACAAATTGAGAACTTAGTCAATTTTTATCAATTTTCATCTTGTTGGACTATTGACGGACCAGCTCTGCATCAAACCAGAGACTTTGTATATTCATATCATGAGTACTTAATATATGCTATGTATATATTTTCTAAAGTGTAATAAAATCTATGCGACGTCTAATATTGGTGGCTTAATGGTTATTGGCTCTTTGTCCATAAATACAAGACTTGTTCTTTAAGCCGTAGAGTGAGTCGGTAATTGGAGGAATGGGCCCTCTTCTCCACCAACCTGAAGAAATATTATTAGAATTGACATCCATATCATATCATGTCATTCGGATTTTGTAAAAAAATAAAAAAAATGAACAGAGTTATAGAAGTATTCGTAAATGAATATTTTTTGGGATGAGTTGAAAAAGAAAAAAAAAAAAAAAGGGGTATGTTTAGAGAGCAAATAAATGATCGTGACCTCTGATAAAGGCCAGGGGTTAATTTACGACCGTTGAGAGGCCATCTTTTGCATAAAGAAAGGGAAGCCGTTGCTAATATCAGGCGGGGATATTAACAAAAGTAGTATATGTACAGTGAAGTGATAAGTTGACGGGGTTTCCGTGAAGGGAATATTCCCATTAATTTAGCCACCGATGCACCTTCCACTTGCACTCCTAGTGGTTTTTGAAAGCTATAGTTTACTTCACGAAAACTACGTTCTAATGATTTAAAAAAATATATATATATAAATCCGTGTAGTACAATGCAAGTGGGGATTTTGTTTCCTATTTTTGGGCCATAGACCTTGTCATTTTGATTGGACAATGCCATCCATGTGGACCACTAAGAACAAGTTATTAGATGCTACTGTGCCTCGTTGGGTTACTGGGGTCTGGGTAGAGAGTATTTTATATTATTTTTTATATCAATGTCACTTTTTTTCTTTTTATTCACAGAAAGTAACTAGGGAGGGACCCACAACAATTTAAAGTTGATGTTTATTGGCCGAAGCTAGAAGAAAATTATTAGGAAGAGACAGACATGATCAAGATTAATCTAAAGCTAATGTTGAATGGCCGAAGCAAGAAGAAGATTATGAGAAGACATGATTTACTATCATCCAACAATTTCACACTTTTAGCAACAACTATGTTAATTTTTGTACGATAAACGACAAGCTGAACAAAACAAGGAGTCCGGTCAGTTGTATACAGACTATTACATTCCATAAATTTATTAACGTTAGTTTAAAATTAGGGGCAAACCGAGGCTCTGATACCTACTGTATCAGAATTATTAAATTGTTGGTCTACGCATTCGTTTTATATAAACATAAACTAAAATAAATAAAAATAAAAATATTAAATCATTATCTTATCTTCTAATTAATCTTAGGCATAGACCTTCCCTTTTTTAATGGATTGAGATGCCAATATTCATGTGCCTCGTTCGACCACTTGGGATAAGAGTGTGCATATCAATGTGACAGTGTTAGATAAATTAACAACGTACGTGAATTAATGCTTAATATTATTAGTGTACAACAAGACTGTCCTGCTAACGCCAAAAACAATGAGCTTCAAGTAAAACCATTTGCTTTGCTTACTCCCAGATTCCCCAACTAAATATCTCGAGCCAAATAGATAAAGCACACTCACTGCTCAAAATTTTATACTTCATTTTGATGGGATATCTGACGAAGGCGTTTTAACTTTTTGGCCAATCTTTTCAATTTGTGTGTAGTTCAAGTAACACTAATTAGACTCAACTTATTTCTTTTGGCAGATGGGATGACATAAAATAAATTGAAAGTGAAATTAAAAGTTTAATAAAATATTATTAGAATATATTTTTTTAATATTATTTTTATTTTAAAATTTTAAAAAATTGAATTGTTTATTTTATTTTGTATAAGAATTTAAAAAAATTGTAATAATTAGATTATATGAGATGAGATGATATGAATTAAAAAGAGTTGTGAAAACAAATGAGACCGTCAATTTTTGGTTAAAATTTAACTAGGTTGCACAAAAATCAACTATAATGGACTCAATAAATGAATAGTAATTTTAGCCCAAGATGTGTTTACTAGCCAAATTCTCTTCCATAAAGAATTCTCTTCCCACTATCTATTGTTTCTCCCATGCAAAAATATTGTAGAAAAATATATTCGTTGTGAATATATGATCATTGGAAAAATATGACTGTTGTAAAAAAAAAAAACCCTTAAAACATTATATTCATTAAGAATAATATAAACATTAGAAAATTAATGTGTACTTTTTTAACAACGAATAAATATTCAAATTAAAATTACAATTAAAATAAATAAAAATGTAAAAATTAATATTTTAATAGAATAGTGATAAATTTAGAAAGTCTATTATTTGATGTTGTCGAAAAATAGTTAGCTAAATTTATAAAAATGAATTTTCTAACTAAAATTTGGCCAAAATTTGTTGAATCCACTACTAATACTCTTTAGAGCATCCACATTGGATTTTTCATAAAATTTCTTATAATTTAGCTAAAAAGTACATTCCCTAAAACTTTTCCCTAAATTTTACTCATATTTAAAAAACCTTCTACATCCCATTCCCGATTCCTATTTCTATTCTATTAAAATAATATTTCTCTATTATTTCTTTATTACTTTTTTCCCTCACTTCCATTTACAAATTTAACTACTCAATATTTTTTCTTATGTTTTGAATTATTACTCTAATGAATATTTTAAATAGAATTTAAATTATTTTTAATATTTAAATTATTTTTTTATATTTTCGGAGTTATTTAAATTATTTTTAAAATTATTATTAAAAATTATAACAAATATGAGTATGAGAGAAAATGTAGATGATTGGAAGAATAATTAATTTAATTGAAATGAATAAAATATTGATAAAAGTGATTTGGGGAATGAATAGTAGTTTCTCAAATATGGGGAACTACTTCATTTCCTAAATATTTTTCCTAAAATGAAGAACTAGATGGGAATACATTTTTTTCAAAACCAAATAATTATCCCTAAATTATAGGGATGGGAAAGAGATGGGAAACCAAGTGGTGATGCTCTTAGTCAATCACAATGCACGGTTTAGGCCTCTTTTGGGTGAATATCTGTGCCATAAAGCCAAATCCTCCTATACTGAATATGTATTAGCTAAAGCATATTTAGACAGAAAAAAATAAAACCGGAATATATTTTTAAATATATGGTTAATATTTCGTTAAAAATACATGTAATTTGGTTATATACAAACGAATCAAAAAAAAAAATATATATATTTTTTAAAAACAAATGCTGATAGTATTTGATTAAAAATAATTATTGAAGTTGAAGAACTGCATCACTTTTGAGACCTAGGTAGAAGGAGGCCCAGATTTATCATAGGATCCTAAAAGTTGAGCCCATTAAAGCTCTTAGAAGCTCATCTTAGTCGGCCCAATCTCGTAGCTACACTCGTAACTCTCCCGAAGCCCCCACGTCGCCAAGGTTTCGTTCTCATCCTCGGCCTCACAAACCCAGCACCGCAGTGCAGCTCCCCTCTCTCTCTCTCTGGGCGAAGCATTTTTCTAGACTTTCGGGTTGCGGGAGTTGAATTAAATTTTCCACGAAGTGGTTTTCGTTTAATTTAGTATTGGTATTTTAGCGGTGGAAAAATGTCCTCTCTGGGAACTTCGAAGGGAGTCCTTGAGATCGCGAAGTTCGGGATCTATGTTTCCGTGCCGATCGTTCTTATGTACGCCTTCGCTAACAATACTAAGAATCTTCAGAAATTTATGGGAAATGTAAGCCTCCCCCTTCTTTCTCTCTCTGTCTGAATGTTTTTGTACATGGGTTTGTTTTTGGACTTTTCTTTCCAGTTTACGGATCAGAATTTATTAGTTTGCGAGAAAGCAGTCGTGGTTTTATGGGAAGTTTGTCATGTGTTGTAGGAATTGCTAAAATCTTCGATTGTATAGCATTATCAAAAACATTTATCACTATTTATGGTAGGTGGTACTGCTTGTGTTTCAGAATCAACAATTTCTGTTTTGCAAGAATTCAACTTCTTATACGATGGAAAAAAAAGTTCTCTTTACTGATAGTTGGTAATATGTATCAATTCACATGCAGTTTATGTGTGTTTGTGATACAGAGGAGTCTTTTTTGCATAATTTGGTAGTTTAGCTTTGGGCTAATATTACTCGAAAAATACATAATCCTTTTCAGCGAAATTTCACGAAGAGATTGGGTTATCCCCATTGAGATGTGGTCATGTATTGTTCTTGATATATTGTCAATGGCCTATATATATTATTGTTGATTATTTTTGGTGTGAAGCGTTCTTATGTAGTGTATCCCCCTGAGGGACCAAGGCCTCCCTCGCCAGAGGAACTAAGGGAGATGGCCCGTGAACTGGCTCGCAAGAACAAAAACCGCTGAATGTTATTTGGGTTTGTAAGTGACCATTTGTATCTGTACCTTCAGTTGTTACTAGTGCCTCTTAAAAAGTCATAATACATGTAATATGCGAAAATGGATCCAGTGGAGTTCATTTTTGAAGTAGAATAATTTGTATGGTTTTCTTATTGTTTATAAATCACTTTCGTTTATATTTGTATTGGCTTAAGAGATGTGTGTTTTTCTTCATGGGCAAAGCTGAGGGACTTGGTGAAAGAATTATTGCATAATGCAATCATTCTAATGGAACCCACCCTTGAAATCTGTATACCTCAAAGATCTGCATAATTTCACAGCAATCTCATGCTGAAACTTATATGTAATAGGGAGCTTTCTGTAACTAGCTTGAAATTGGTGAGCTTGGAAGTCAACTGTGGAACTTCAGAAATAAAAATTTTGTGTGACTAATTGTCAGTGAGAAGATGTGGTAAACTTTTAAGTTATACTTGTTTCTGTTGGGAAGCTGAAAAACATTTTCAGTTGCCCCGTATATAGTTTACTACCACTGCAACTGAGTCTGTCTCTAAGTTGTCTTATGAAATCAGATTTGACTCAAATTCTTATAAATGTAGGCTCGCTACATGATTCACTTGTATCAATGTATGAGTCAGTGGATTAGTCTTTCTGAGTTTATTATATCTACGGTCAAGTTTTCAGAGATGTGCCCATCGGGAAACTGCCATAGAACTTTCTTGAAACTTCTGAAATGATGGGTTGAAAGGAGTTAGGTCGAGGTAAGAGAAACGATGTGGTACAGTTCTGATCTTTTATATCAAACACTTGGGGAATGTTTGTGGGTCAAACCCATCCTAACCTATCTCAAGCTCGAGATCCACTACTTTTTTTTTTTTTTTTTTATCTTTTATAAAATTTTATAAAAAGTTAAATATATCTCAATCTATTTTATACATTCAAATGCATATAGGTTGTTTCAGTAGGACTCACAAAACACTATTATTTACAAATCAGCTTAGTACCCAAACATAGCCTTGGAGGTAGCCCTTATAAAACTTTACATCAACTGGTGTAAGTACTTTTTTTTTTTTTTATCTTTTATAAAAAGTTAAATATATCTCAATCTATTTTATACATTCAAACACATATAGGTTGTTTCAATAGGACTTACAAAACACTATTATTCACAGATCAACTCAGCACCCAAACAAAGCCTTGGAGATAGCCCTTATAAAACTTTACATCAACTGGTGTAATTAAAGATGACAAAAATTAGGATATTGAAAAATCGTTCCCAACAAAGTAATTATAAGATCTTATTATTGTGTTTACTTATATATAAAAAAAAGATCTTATAATATTGTGATAAGCTAATGAATATTATGATAAATTCTAATAGAATGAAAGAAAATTTAATTCTATCATTCTCTCTTTGAAACTAAAGATTATGTTTTAATTTGCATTTTTGTAGACTTCTAATAAAATGCCTTTGTAAGATTTGAAAAATAATAAGTGCTTGTTTGGAAAGTGAGATGAAATGAGAATTTTGTGAATAGTAATGAAGTAGTATCGAAATAGTTTGAGATAAGATATTTTATTGATTTTTAAAAAGGATGAGAGAAAAAATTAAATAAAAATATTATAAAGTTAAAATACTGTTAGAATATAATTTTTATTTTCTAATTTGAAAAAAATGTCTCGAAATTTAAAAAAATTGTAATAATTAGATGGAAAAGTTGAATATTTGAAATTGAAAAATGTTTGTATTTATAAAATAATGTTTAAGAAAAAAATTATGAGATAAAAACAAGATTATCTCACTTATTACCCGGGCACATTTCATTGATATGGCGCATTCTTCGAAGAAATATTCTTACACTATGTTGGTTTGAAATTCGTGTACCTAATTTCCTGAAGCTTGGGACATTGAAGTTGTTTCATTGTTTTATTGAAGTTGCAACAAACTATAGAGCATTTCTAATGGGACGTTGTGTATAATATTTTCTTTATAATACATCATCAAATTTTTTTTTTAATTTTAATTAATAATTTTTATAATATATCATACATGATACATTAGCTTATCTGTTTTTTTGTTTTTTTAATATCATTTAAATATGTTTTTAGATATTTTATTTATTTCAAATATTCTTTCTAACTACAAACGACAGGACTGCAATATCTCTATTTATATTTATAAATATATATATATGTGTGTGTGTATATATATTCTTTTATATTTGCAATATCTATTCATATACAATATAATATTATTTCTTCCTACATATAATAATATATACACAAAATTTAAAAAAATTATAAGCAAAAAATTGAAAATAAAATAAAAAAAATGAAAAAAATGTGACTATATTATGAGAAAAAAATTAGAAATATTAGATGGATCTTTTCATTCCTAGTTATGAATGTAGCAAAATATTAAAGCCCATTTAATCTAGCAAGTGTTAAAAGGAAGAGAAAGAGAAATGAATAAGAAAAAATTTTACATGGATGAAAAATGCTAATTAAATGTAGCGGGACCGCTATAGTAAAAAAAAAAAATAAATAAATAAAAAATTACACGATCGCTCTTTTTTGGACAAATAAATGATTATTTTGAATATAAATGCATCTAAAATACATGGTCCATTGGGACCGGGTCACCAGAGTGCTCCCAGATAACTCGAAGTAATAAAAAATAAGAAATATGCAGTCAACGTGTACTAATTATTGAAAGACTATTCTTATATTATGTAGTTGTGAAGTGTATAAGCGTCGTATATGTAATATACTTTGAAAAAGGGAGGTTAATTATTAAAAAATTAATCTTTTTCATATAAGTCATATTTACTCACTTTTTTATTAAAATAATTGTACGGTATTTATGTATTTTACGATTATAAATATCATTTTGTTTATTTGAAAACAAAAATAGAAGAAGAAAAATTGTTCAGGATGATCATCTACCACGTATAATAACTAACCTGGGCATATAAACCAATTAATATATATAGATCATGTACGTTGTTGGGAAAATGTGGTAGACAATTGCTCTCGTACACAGGGAGGCTGGGGGTTGGGGGGGTGGCATTTAACTACTTAAGAAGAGCTTAATTAATTAGGTCACTTAGAGCGGACGTCCACTTCATGATCGAAGAGGGTCATGCTTTCAATATTAATATTATAACAAAGTTTATAAATTGGGTTAGCTATATAAAATAATAATTGCTCACTCACCCCATGCACGCATGCAGCTTGCGTACGCAAACATATATACATGGACGTAGCAATTGATCATATATATAATTAGCTGCTAGCTGTACGTACGACATTGTTTTGATTCTTCTCTCAAGGTGGTTGAGATCTTGTCTCCATCTTTCTTTCTTTCATTATATTTATTTCATCAGCCTTTAATCTTCTTTCATTTAACAAAAGGATAGATTAAATCACTGCCACTACAATAAAAAATAATTTTTTTAATCAATTTATTACGACCAAAACACTATTCGCGACTAAAATATAAATTAATCGAAAAAAGTCGTTTTTGTTGTAGTGCGCATTGATCATGTTTATTGATTTGATATGTACGTACATATACATATATATACCTTATATTTATATGTATATACTTACGGCGCTTTTATCATTTTAATTGCACATGGCAGATAGCCTTTTGATCTTGTTTGGTGGTCGGGATGCGCGCGATCGAGGACAGAAAAGGAATGGGGTTCAGGAAGAATCGACTCCTCATTTTATAGAGGTCAGGAAAATTAAGGCTAGCTAGAGATCAGAGGAAATTAAAGCTAGGATGTACATGTAGATCCAATCCCACCACCATATAGAAAAATCTAGTTGTAAGCGATTCTGCGTATTAATACGCGCACTTATTAAATATGATTGGTTATAAAGTAGACATTATTGAAAACAGTATTAATTTAAATTTAAAATATGAAGACAACATCATTAATATGTAGATTGATACATAAATTTGCTTGTACATAGAAAAACTCTATTTATATATATAAGAACTAACCCATCAACTTCGAATTTAAGTAATTAAAATTATATATATATATGCTACTCATGTCATGATTTGATATTATTCATCAATCCTTAATTCTTTTATTTAAAAAAAAACTAATCTAATGGTTAATTAATTAATAAATAATGTTACATCAACGTGTAAGTATTATAAATTGATAGAAATGGAATGAAAGACTAGTAATATATACCAAACGATCGACATGCATGCATGCATGTGTCCTCCGTTAATCCCATCCTCTCTCCATTAATTCCAGTACCCGTTGTCCACCTCGATCTCCTACCAAACATAATCTTATATATATAAATGCTCTATTTTACTTAATTTGACCTTAAACCTAGCTAATTAATTAGCCGCTTTGACTTATAATATGCCGAAATTTAAAAAAGCGGCTAGCAAATGATCTACAGGCTGACTTCTAACCTTACGGCCATGACGAGATGAACTCGAGGTCCCCTTACAATTCATGTTTTTTTGTTTCTTTTATTAATTTTTAGTTGTCGATCCTGAGCATGAAGGCCCGTACGTTCTATGGCAAAGCATAGTAATTTTATTAGTATGATCTGGTGCTTTAGGGTTGTTTACAAAATTTAGCTAGAGTTTTTCCCGAAATTGATAGATAGATCGAGTAGTTGGTTTGCCGAGACATGGCTTACAAATAAATTAGACTAGATATTAGAATGCATGCAGGGGTCGGCAAACTTAATTACCAAGTCCAAAAAGTGCTCCATCAATTACTTGTTAAGCAAGGAATCCAACCAACATTAGTGCAGGTTGGACAGACAATATTTAGCTTAGCAACACTCAACAATAAAAAAATAATTAATATTATAAATTAAAATGGAGTAGTACCGCGTACGTATCATGCCTAGCTTAGGTATCACCCACTAAGAAGTTATAAGAGGTCAGAGAATTAATTGATCAACAATATTAATATATAGTTTGGAAGATTTCGTGTGCGGATTATTTCTTGTCTACCAGCCTTTCTAACTTGTTGTGGACGTTCATGATGATGTTGGGCTCCTACCCACCACAGTGTTTCCTAATTATTTTCAGCTCATGCAGTAGTATATATATAAATATATATATGTATTTTTTTTTTATTTAACGTCGAAAACCTCTCCAAGACAAGACAAGACCCGACCCACCCTTATGAATTAATCTTTGCATCATCCTACACACCACACACCATAACTTTTTTTATTTATTTTTATTTGTTTCTCTTATTAAATGTGTATTATATGGATGATGAATAAAAAAATATAAATATTTCAAGAAGAGTAAAATAAATAAAAAATAAAAAAATAAAAAAAATAAAAAACACATTGATGTGTGGTGTGTAGGATGATGCATAGCAATACTCCCCTTATATACAAATATATATATATATATATATGTGTGTATTGCTCATTAGCAGCCGTACGTCGCTGTCAGATCATGCATGCGGGACGGCATGCATGACTACTGCGAATTGAGCACACGTGACGACGTAATATCATGTGTGGTGTTCCATCCATTATCTAATTATATATAATAGGGCAGATGTGGTTGTATCCAACCGTGTTCGGTTCGCACAAATTACATAAATTGGTAGAGATTTGGTTGGAAGTTTGAGCATTTAAGAGACGCGCGAAAGGTGCTTTGATCAGTTTGTTTAATGTAGCTAATTTCATATGAATGTGCCTCAAACGTAACGCATTTTTTAGAAACATGAAGCATATATGGGAGGCATGATTAACTTATTTCATATGTATAATATATATATACACGGCCTAGTTACCAGACCCATATATAATTTCATATCCATTTAGCCGTCTGCGTTCACACGTTGGTTGTAATATTTTTGCTACTGATCATGATCATCATCTTCACATATTATATTATATTTATTTATTTATTATTATATTCTTTTTAAATTAATTGATTTCTTATACTTATCATTAATATACCACATATTTAATAAAAGAAAAAAAAAATGATGTGTGATACTGTAAAAATAATGATCAGTAGCTAGAATTTTTATTCCAAAAATTAGTAATGCCATATTAATTATGCAGTTTCTGCTCTAACACATAAATGGACGTACCTCTATAAATGAGTGGGGCCACGAGCTCTTTCCAACCGTCCTCGATCGGCCATTGATGACCAATTTTTTCTACGTACTTTTCTTCCACCTTCGATATATCTTTCATTTAATTAATTTCCAATGTGAATCTGATCGGCCTAACAGATATCCTAAGCTTAGGATATGTTTGGAAAATATATTTCATCTAAAATTTTTATTTTTATCTCATCTCATCTTTACACTTTTTCAAATCTCTATACAAAATATAATAAATAATTCAACTTTTTCAAATCCCAATATAACTTTTTCAAATTCTAATTCAATTTTTTCAAATTTCAAAACTAAAAAATAATATTTTAAACTTTAAAACAAAACACAAAATTCTCATCTCATCCTCCAAACATAATCTAAGTTTGGATAGCGAGAAGTGTTGTAAATAGTTATGAGTAGAGATTAGAGTGAGTTTGTGGATCCCATTGAGAGTGTTTTGAATTGTTTGGATATATGAAGTATGTTGAGTTGTTGACTTTTGGATAGGTAGTTAAAAAATGTGTGAGTTTCATAAATATTATATTGATTTTATAATAGTGATAAATATTATAATAATTTTATTATAGTGATTTTATGATAATAATAAAGATTATAGTGATTTTATTTTTATATTATAATAGTGATAAATATTATAGTATTTTTTTCTTTCCCCCCCTCTCTCTCTCTCTCTCTCTCTCTTGATTCCCCCCACACCTGGGTATCCGCTGGCTTGGTGGTTGCCATGCACCGCCTGGCCTCACTGCCACCACCAGCGACTTCCTCTCACGTTGGCAACTCCCTCGGCCACCACCGATTTCCCCCATGTGCGGCTCTCTCTCTCTCTCTCTCTCTCTCTCTCTCTCTCTCTCTCTCTCTCTCTCTCTCTCTCCTGCGGTTACCCAACCGAAATAACTTTCGGTTGTTTCTCTCCACTTGCGCTGCCGTACGCGGCCAACCAGGCCACTGCACCTCCACCACTTCACACCGGCGACCACCTCTCTCTTCCCCACCTCGCACACACGCAAACCACCTCACATAACTAGATTTCACACGAGCTTGAGGTCACCGCATCTCCACCACCACCTGAGACGGAGCTCGAGGCCACCACCACCTCACACAAGCTCGAGGCCACCACACAATGGTATTTGTACGATTTTTGTGCCGGATCTGTTTTTGAAGAAAAATTACATGCGAAGGCCAAAGAGAGCGAAAAGAAAGGGAGGGAGAGAGAAGTCATAACGTGTGGGAAGTCTCCTAGGCCATACAAAAATGTCTCAGATGGTGTTTGGATGTAAAAGACTTCTCAGCCGTATAAAGATATCTCTGAGTAGTTGAGATATGTTCAATGTCCAAACACAACTAATTCGATCAGTTCTCGGTCAAAAGGGAAAGTTAAGCCACAAAGTGACAAAACTATTTAATTCAAATTTGAAGATCATGCTATATGATATATATATATATAAATATATATAATATATATCATGATATTGTTAAAACAATATATATTATATATATATATATGTGGATTTTGAAGTTTGAGGGAACTTGACCGGTCGGCCCCCGCCCTGATTCTACCCGGCCCGGCCTTGATGATCATGAATATTCATAGAATTCAATTACATGAAAATATATACTTTTTTTATTTTTTTTATTTTTTATTTTTAATTTTGTTTATTTTATGGAAGTTTATACATGTTTGATCCACTACAACAAAAATAGTATTTTCTGACTAATTTATCGCGATCAAAAGATTATTCACAATCAAAATTAGTTACGAATAGTCTTTTAATCACGATAAATTAATCGGAAAAAAGTTTTTGTTGTAGCGTGATCGAGGTACCCCCACTACATAAATAAATGCAGCTTCTTTTATAAGCTACCACTTTTAAAAGGTAACCCTTTTGTTTCCCAATATAATATATGTCTGCTAACTAGCTATTTGATATTTCTAATTTGTATTTAATTGGCGTCTTTGATCATTTGTTCATTCTAAAGGTAAAATATCATGTGAAACTAGAAAGAAAGAAAGAATATTTCCGTATCATTTTCTTAAACTAAGAGATCAGGTAAAGACAGGAGAGCGAGTGACAGAGAATATTTACCGAGTCACTACGGATCAGATCACCAAATGTCCCATGAAGAAACCTAGCTCTTCTGACAAATTAAGAAACATGTTCAAGTATCTTTTCTAATTAAACTTGATTGCCAAAAGATTTTCCAAAAATATAAACATGAATCATGATCAATTTGGAGCATACACTAGCTAAACTTAACGAAGAAAAATAAATTAGATAACCACATGATGCATAATTGATCACAATCAAACGGACCGAAAATTAAGGAGAAAGAATTGAGAGTAATTAGTAGTAAGCTGCAAAGCGATCATTTACGAGAGCCTTACATGACGTTGCGCACAATCTCGTTAGTTGGGCCGCTTCCTCTCATATATTCTTGCACCTCACATTCTTAGACATATTTACGACCACCTTACGATCATGATCTTCCACTCCTTTTCTTTTATTATTATAATTAGAGGGTGGGTTCGAATCCAGATTGTCCATTTGAAAAATCGGACTATATTCCTTCAAGACATCAGGCTCCTGGCATCTCCCCTTTTACCTCTTAATTACATGAAATATATATGTCTGCATGCACGCACATGATTGTACGTGTGATATAAATGCCACTTCCAAACTGTCCCCTGCATATATGTGTAATTATAAATTTATATATATATATATATAACTGCATGCATGCACATTAATGTACGTACGTGTGATATAAATGCCACTTCCAAACTGTCCCCTGCATTTGTGTGTTATGAATGAGGCTGCTGCTCTCATTTCAATTCGTATATAGTTGGGAACATACCGGACAGTGATCAATATATAGCTATCTTTATTTTAATTTCAGGACGGCTACCCGCGTATATGTATATCGAGTATATATGGACACCACCTTGTCACCGTAATGCTTGCTTATCCGTATAATATATATAAATTAATAAGCGCAAACAATATTAATGCTCATTATACGTACACATGAATTACTAATAGCAGCTAGGTTCATCGAGTACTTTAATATAAGGCCATGAACATATATATGTTCATAAAACCAAGTAGCCATGCAAGGATATATATGCCGCGGGCGCCATTGGTTTTCCAAATAAGTAATGAGTTGGGTGTCTTATTGAGTATGGAATCTTGATAAATGAGATGCAAAACAGAAGATTTTACTCTACTACATGTAATTTTCAATTTCAAAATACATTCAATTCGATCAGGATATTACATAAACAACTAGTACTACTTTTTTTAAAATGAAAAATAGACTGCATTAATTCATGAAAGCGAAATTACAGCTGTGACTGATACATATAGGAAAAAACCTAGATTACAAGTCAACTACTCACGGTTGTGGCTCCACCAGTACACAAATTCTTTTGTGACTAATATGATCTTAACTTCTAGAACTCTTTATAGACAAACCGTATGAGAGACCACACTCTACCTAAAGCAGATATTTCAAACCCCACCCTACAAAAGAGGATAAGACTTTTATTCTATGGAAAAAAATGTCCAAGAGACTATTTCTTTTTTATTATTAACCTAAAACAAAGGAAATAACAGAAAGCGTAAATGATACATGGAAAAATAGCGCAATACAGCTTGGAAAGCTGTACATATGCATTTTCAACCTTAGAGAAAATAAAAAAAGCAAACACATGGACTGTGGTGGCATGTGAGGGACACGCATCACTCTGGAAGTACAATTGACAGTCGAGTTTGAAGAAATCTATGGCCCTGGTCCCAGAAATTCCGTGCGTGGCGGCGGTAGAGCTCCTCTTGTTGTGGCGCGTGGATGTCACGTGCACACTTTGGACCACCGATCGCGTGTGTGGCTCACATGCTGTTTGGTTTGATGAGATTCTTCATCCATCTAAAAGATCGGCACCTTGAGAATTTTGCGGTGGGGCGCGTGGTGGTCGTCGAGCTTTGAAGAATAACAGATCGATATTTCGTCTTACTTTAAAAGAAAAATACACAAAATCAAAAAAAGTTATAAAAAAAAAAAAACTAGAGAGTAGATGGAAAAAGGAGGAGGGAGAGAGGAACCGAAGCTCCAAACCCCTTCCTCTCGTCTGGGTTTTTTTAGGGGGCTACTATAAAGAGAAAAGGGAGAGAGCGAAAGGTCTCGTCTCTTTGTGTCTTTGATCAGCCTTAGGATTTTCAAACAGATAGTACTACTAACCAAACATCGCATTAATGAAAGGAAAACTCTAGGTCGGCTGTGGAATCGAGTGATTAAGATAAGTCCGGGAGAATGTTGCATGGGGTAATTACTTTATGGTCATCATGTCTAGGCAAAATGAAGTGATCTTGATTTGAATATTTGTATTAATTCAAGCCTCCTAGCTAGTCTGTACACAGTGGACACCTATATACATGCATGCAGTGGTACTACTACTACTACTTGTACAAGAATCTTGAGTCAGCTCTTGGAATATGCTTAATTAATTTGGGGATGATCTCATCCAAACACAAAACATGCACATGCACATGAAGTTTTGGAAAGATGGGGATAGAAAACAGAAAGTGCCAGTAGAAAAGGCAATGGGTTGTTGACCGGCCATATATATACATATATACACATATATAAATATATATAATAGATCATAGTATTGTGTTCAGACTTCAGATAACAAAGTTTAACCAATTTATCAAAAACACGTAAAACTTATTATAGAAAGTGTTATAAAACGACGCAATTGCAC